>CP092093.1:6110000-6195000 GCA_029203775.1 Neoneuromus ignobilis | reverse complement strand
ATAAATAAAGATTTATATAATAAAGTTGAAATTTAATTTTGAAATAAATAGAATTTTTCTTCTATTAACTTGATTGATAAAAAAATAACTTCAGATAAAATTTGTTATACAATAGTAATAGTATTTTTATTCTTTATAAATATACATTTTTTATTAACAAATATGATAGTTTTATATTATTTGATGTTCATAAAATAATTATAGAATTTTGAGTTGACATTTATGATGTTATAAACAATCTACTTAAGAATGAAAAAAATATTATATTAAAATAATGTACATATATAGGTAGTAATATTTTGAAGAATAAAAAAAATATTAACTTATTAATAATTTTATTAAATAAAAAAATAAAATATAATTGAAAAAGTAAAAATATTTTTATTAGAATTAATATCTTACTTTGTTTTTTTCTTAAAAACATTTTTAGACATTTTAATTTATTATTAATTGAATATAATTATTCTTTATTAGATGAACATTTTGAAATTATCAAACAATTTTTGTTATAAAAATTATGAATAGAAAAACACTACTTACTTTTAATAATACATCTAATAAATGTAACTACTCTAATACCATTTATTATTATAGCTTATTCTCTTATAATATCGAATAATAATAATGATAATTAATGAATGTAATTAATAGTTGAGATAAACTTGAACATGGCAAATTGTCTCATTAAACTCTCGTGGGAAATTATATGGTTGAAAATTTTAGAAAGTTGAAGAAGATTAGTTCAACAAACATAAAATAGCTCTATAGAAAATTAACTATTAGTTCTTAAAATTAAAATTAACTATTATTTTAAAATCTAGAAATGTCCTTTTCAGTTTCCATGGCTTTTTATAAACAATATTTCTATATGACTTCATGTAAGTACTAGATATTTAAAATAAAAATCAAATACTTCTCATCATAAAGAATAAAATGTTATATTTTTCAAGTTGCAATAAAAAAGAAATATTTTATATAAATGAATATTTTTAGTGTATTAAGTAATAAAGTTTAACATTGAAATCTTCCCTACAGTCTAAACGTCCTCCACTATATCGATTTAATAAAATGTAGAGCCTATAAACACTAGCTGTTATATTAAAAAAGAAAATTCTTTTTCTTTATAACATGTGTTATAAAAACGACATAGACATCATAAAAAACTTTTTGTTCTTTCAAATAAGTACCTTATTTTAAAACAATGTTAGAAACACATACAGTATACATGAAGAATATGAATGTCATATCTATGTTAATAAATTGATTAGTATTATAGAATATTTCAGTATTATGTTTTTTTTTCAAACGAAATTTTTTTTTTTGATAAAATCCTTATTTAGAATTAAAAGTATTACTATTACAATTCAAAAACGTATGTGTTTTTTGATAATTTATATTTATATTATATAGTTATTGATTATATATTAATACAAACAAATAATATGTAAACCTGTATCAATATTTACCATCTTTATCAATAAACGTTTATTATTATTTTCTTTATGAAATCGATATCATAAATCAAATAATAAATATTTAATTGCAGTTACACAAAGAACTACCTCATTATCAGAACCCTTTCACGAACAATTCATAGAATTTCTTCAATATTTATTAATAGATTAGCTGTTTGGTTGTATGTAGCAAAGAAAATCGATTAATTGTATTATATGCACTTTGAAAGGTTTCATATGTTTACGATGTGAAATTGATATCTCGACCTTAGACCTCGTCATCTACGTGTTTAGTTTTTTCTAAGCTCACACGATGAGAATACAAAACAGACAATTTTTTTGTTATACCTAGAAGATAAATGTGGATCTCAAGGTAAAAGTTTCCAATATTCTTTGCGTGTTTACTATACTGTTATTCTTGATTGAAATATCGCGTTACATGTATTCAAGTTGAACTAAAAAGATGAAACAATAGTATATATATATATTTAAAAGAAAGTTTCTAAAAATACCGAATAAACTATCTTTACTCCTCCCTATATTTTGTTATCAAAAAAATCTCTGATTCTTTATTAAAATCATTTTAATATTTCAAATGATAATTTTTATTATTACTAATGCTGTTGATAAAAATTTAATTTAATGTAATTTTATTTACTTATACAAAAAAAATTATCAAACTCACCTTATAAATTTATTTATACCTCAAATACAAATAAACATTTTTTTTGTTCTTTATTTATATAAATATCTTTTTTAAAAAATATTACTTATACGAATTTATTTCTTATATGAAATTCTAAAGTCTATTAATCAATAATCTATTATTTTTTGTCTGTAAAAATAAATCTCCATTTCAAATAATAAAAGCATTAATTAAAATATTAAAGTATTCAATGAGTATATATTTTAAATTTCCTAAAATGTTCTGAGGATATCAGCATCATTGATTTATTCATCCAATATCTTTATTTTTCTCTGTTTTTTTATATTTTTTTAATTAAAAGAGTTAGTAAATATTTATAGTTAGTAATTATAATAAATAATTTTGTTTATTTAATTAAATCTAATTCAGTTTTAAACAAAAATTAAATTTTATCATATTGTCAATTAAAGAAAGTAAAATTAATTTTAATAATTTCTAAAATATCAGTTTTATATTTGAACATGTTTTTCCATAATTCCAATTAATAAATTGTATTTTACCTTTTAATTGAATTAAAATTTGTTCAAGTTGTATCATTTACTTATTGAAACTTTATTTTAAATGCAAATGCTTCTATCTAAGATGTCAATTGAAAATGTAAATGAAAACAAAACTTGAATATAAATATCTACGCATTTATCACAAATATAAAAATCATTAGATTTACCTTAAATTGAATAAATTGATTAAAAATTTTATATAAATGCAATAAAAGCTCATAGGTACTTTTTAACAATGAATTATATATTAAATATATTCAAAACAATTCCATCAAGAACTTTATGATTTTTTTTAAAATATAAATTTGATTTTATGTTAATAAAAAAATTGAAACGTATGCAAAAATGATATTTCTAGACCAAAAAATAATTTAATTTATTCATTTGTATTTTGTGTTTTTCATATAACTTTAGATTGATTTTTTTATTTTAAAAGGATTTGAGTTAGTGATTTATTATATGCAATCACAGAATAGTTTTTTCTTTATCTTTTTTTCATTTATATATACATACATACTCAGATATATATATATATATATATATGTATATGTTTGATAAATAGATATAGGTGTATTTCAATAAAACTCAACTGGTATTACATGTCCAAACTGTCATTTTTTGTAACAGGACGGTTGTGTAAAATGTTGGAGATTTCAAAATAAAAATATATGTTGAAACAACTGACACAAAAGAAAGAGATGTGATATGTTATAATAAAACCAGGTATATGCTTATTGATGTTTTCATCCCACATCCGTGTTAACAAATAGGAATAATTAAATTTCATAATATTCCATAACTGACGTGTACTTCTTTATACTTGGGATTCACAGTAATTAATCCTTTAGTGCGGTAAAATGTTTCAAGTACATCATATGGGAATTATGGTTTACGTTTTTGAATAGGAAATATATTTTCCGCTATTACATATATATATAAATGTATGTATATAAATTTGAAAGCAGATCTTTTCTTTACTACGTTTTAAAAATAAACTTTTATTCAAATATGATGTACATTATATTAAAATTCTATTGCTTTTTAAAACTGAACTTCAAGATACATTTTTAATAATGTAAAATGTACTTTAATATTTATGTATACAGTAAATAAACAAATGTACGAGAATTTTGCTTGAATTTTTATAAACATCTTAAATGTATTAACAACAGAGTATAGCAGTTGTTGGATAAGAGATGTTTGCTACGAAATATAATAAATTTCATATAAAATTCAATACTGATCTCAAATTTTCTCTTAAGGTTTTTTATGTCATGTATTTTTGTTTTATATTCTCTTCTATAGCTGACTTGTTTTATTGAGAATAAAGATAAATGTTTCAATTGATTCACGTTTGTAAGAAAATATGTTTCTAAAAATAGTAATTAATCTCAATTAATTAGTTTTGTTATAAATATATTAAAAATAATAATAAAAGTTTACTTAATAAAAGAATTAATTTGATGGCAAGGTTCAAATTTTGAACAATACTTAAAATAAATTGAACTTATTTTATTATTTAAATGTAAATTATAACTGAATTATTTGAGAACATTTAAAATTTATGATTAAAAATAACTTTTAAATTTGTTGTCTAGTTTATTATTTAAAAAAATGGAAAATAGAATACGTTATATATTATTAATAATTATTTGTAATAATATTTATCTAAATTTTTTCTAATATTCAAAAGATATAATAGAGAATTCATGTCTAGAATATAATTAGATATTATTTTAATACCAAGTAGACTTATTTAGATTATTCCTTCTTTTTAATTTTTTTAAAGTGAAACTTATTAAATATTAATTTTACATAAGTATCTGAAATACATTTAATAAATTAAAATCTAAATAATATATTTAGTTAAAAAAATGATATCGATTTTTTAAAAACGTTTCATACAAAATATATCAATTTTCATATAAACCTCAGTCAAATTACTTTGATATATAATAAACATATTAAAAAAATCATTTAGCATTTTATTTTTTATTTTTTTTATATTTGCTCTTCTATTATTAAAACACAAAAAAAACTTATTTATTTTTTTAAAAAAACGTTTGGATATAAGAATTTTTATGTTCAAGTATTTAATTAGAATTGAAAATTTCTTTTATTTAATATATAAATAATTGAATTACAATCTTCTTGTAATAAATACTTACTTTTCTAAAAATCACATTTTTTAAATTAAAATATTCAATATTGTTTGTTAAAGATTTCTAATTTACTCATATTTATTTCTTTAATTATGTTATTATTCTCAAAATATAAGAACAATGGAAATTAGATTGATGGAATTGCAATTGAAATTCATGAAAAATAATTAATATGTGATAATTACAGTTGTTAAGATAATATGTTAAGACACTGGTTAACTTGAATAAAGTTGAAGGGTAATTGTTTTTGGAATTAAGGTCAAAAAATTATAATACAATATTTTTTTATTCAAATAAACTTTGAAAGAAAATTCAACTACAACACTGAATGATATAAATATATTTATTAAAATATTAATAAAGATATTTCTTACATTTTATCTTTTATATAAAGTATAAGTTAATTGGAAATTAATCAAGATCGAAATTAACTAAAACTTTCAATTTCTTAACAAAGTTTTCAATCTAATTTAAAATACAATATATTTATTAGTTTAAAAAAAATTAATAACTCAATTTTATCCACAAGTACTGCTTTTCTTGTAAATATTTATTTTTTATAGAATATTCGATATTTCTTAACATTTTCTTACGACGTTACTCGATGTTACAAAAATATTTTCATTGATATAATAAAACTAAAAAATATCGTGCAGCGAAATACAATTCATAAAATGTTTATGTATGTAGATAAAAACAGATTAATTTTGTCTAGATATATAGAGTCATCTTGAAATCTTTATTATATCATAGTAAAAAGCTACTTTGGTGAGCTTTGAAAATGTAGTACTCGTTAACTGATACATAGTAAAAATAATGAAACTAATAATTCAAATTGACTAGTAGTTTCATTTAAGATTACATGTAATTTGTTTTTACTGTTGATTAAATTTTTATAAGAAAATATAAAAATAAAATTTTATTACGAAAATAAAAATGAATACTTTTTCAGTATTCGAGTTTAATATAGTGACAATTTTTTTGTAAAAATAAATAAATAATGCTCAAAAAATATATAATAAAATATGAATTCTCTCCATTATGAATACTACTTAATAATATATATAAATAATAAAAAAAGAATAATGGAAATACATAGTTGACATATACAAATTATTCTAGTATAAATAAGATATCAATAAAAAACCAACAAAAAGTGTTTTGTGAAATGGGTCACAAATTCAATATTGATAAAGAATGACATCGAACAGAGGAACATTGTCGATCCTTATCGTGCATTGTTACCAGTAACATTTTTCAAACACTTTTTTCGTTATCACAAAAGCATAAAAACAATAATTTCAAAAGCCCACATCTATTTGTATCATTTCATAACCATATTATTAAATTCGATGAAGTATTGTAATTATATCATAATTTGAAAATTATCCACGAATTTAGATCATAAAAAGATAAATAATAATTCAATATCGTACATTTTTCAAATAATTCGGTATCTTTTTTTTGCAAACCTGCCAATTTTATCGCCATTGAATCATTTATTTAATTACTCTTTGTCAAAAAGTGGTTTTCAACGAGCACTGAAGCTAAATTACAGTAATTTAAAATTCAATTATACATTATATTGGCAGGTTTCAAACGAGGGATGAAAAAGAGACTATTATATTAACATATTTTTTGTACGAATAATTTCTGTATTAAAAATATCATATTTTCAATTTTAAATATTTTTATATAAAACGTATTAAGATCATCATAAATATTTTTTATTATTATTTATATATTTAAATAAAATATATAAAAATATTATTGATATTTGAAACAATATTAATATTTGTGAAGATATATTATTGTATATGAAAAAAATATTTTATTATTGTATATAAAATTAACTAGAATTTTAAATTATAATATTAACGTTTAATTTTACTAATTTAAAATATTTATCATATTGTAATTGCCATTTTTGTATTTATATATCAACACAAATGTGTTACGTTAGATTTTTCGTTATATATATATATATATATATATATATATATATATATATATATATATATATATATATGCATACAAATGTAAAATATATTAAAAAACATATGTATATTTTGGAATATGAAATACTAAAAATACATTGGCCTCTTAAAGAAAACTTTCCTATCGATCGGAAATACACATTTATTTACCATTCTGACCTTCTGAGGCATCCATTTAGAAGCATTGATTTCAAGAGTATTCCTTTACGACTTTTTTATGCACCGTTCACTCTTGAATTTTTTACAGTTTCCCATTGATACAAAAAGAAAATCTATTCTAAACAGCAAATTAAGTGACCTGCGAACCATCAAAACATTCAACAATTTTAACTACTTATTTATTATTTAGAACGGACATTCAGTTTATAACAGAGTTGGATCTATCGCGACAGTGATACTTTTATTTGTCATTTTTATTAGCATACTTAACTTTATATTGCATAAAAATAAGATCACCTTCGTCGATATACTTTATTGATATCGTGGAATATGCAAGATAGAGATGAAGTTTTATTCGGAAGGTGTTTTTCATAAAACTGTTTTAGCTCGTCATAGAAAATAAAAATAAAGTTTTATGTTTTTAAACAGATATGGATGTTTCATATAAAGTACGCAATAATTTTTAATAGAAATTTTCTATATCGTGAACAATATTTGTATTTGAACTTCTATATTCATTTTTATACCGTATATTTACTTTTTACATAAGATATAAATAACGATAATAAAAATAGAATACAATAATACTATCGTACACATACATAACATTATTATAAATATTTTAATTTTGTATACAGAACTTATCACGATACTTTAAAACAACGAAGATACAAAAAATGGTACAACATAAAAAATTACATAAAAAGTCTGTTAAAAAAATTAAAAGGGGAAGTTTTATTACGCCTTACATACACGTAAGAGTGAGTCACGAAAAGTGAAGTTTAAATCAACTATGGTTGCAGATCACGCATTTAACTTGAAATAGAACATTTCTCATTTATTGCAACGTTTTGTTCTTTGGGTAACCGCGTTGTATGTTCTATAGCTAAATATAACTTCATACCGATGTAATCTGATTTGTTATTACCTAGGGGAAATTTTTGTTACGCTATAGTCTTTGTTATTTTATTCAATTACGGAAGATACTGAATGAGCGAAAAACGAAGTTAACATGAGACGTTTTTATGTTTTTGTCACCGTCTGTCTGCGATAATAACAAGCTGGAAGTTTTTTTTAATATCATAACAGACAGGGTGCATTGACATTTCTTCTTCCATCGTATTGTTTTATTCTTTAACTAAGTCGTAAAGTAATTTAACTTGGAAATATTCGAGATAAACATCGAGAGAAAATGTTGAAAATTTTCCAATGAAAATCACAAAATATATATCATCAAAAATCATAATTTAATCCACATCGCATAGTTCTCTAAATTAAAATATGTATTTTTTTAAGAAAATAATTAATAAATTTCAGCGTTGTTTAAGGAGGTATTCTAGTCTAGAATTTCGAAAAAATCGATTTTTTTTATTTGCATATTTTCAAAGTTTAGACCTTTAAAAATATGTCCTTAAGAGGATTTTTTGAAATTCGAATTATTTTCGGAGTTATAGCTATTTTTGTGACGCGCCAACCAATCCGGTCTGACCGGAACTCCAAACTTTAAACGCGTTTTTCTCGAAATTACTTTTTTCGACACGGTTAACGTGATATCTCAAGTTCTAATAGACCGATTTACTTTAAATTTAGTACAAAGCTTCTCAATATAACAGTGATTTCTCCTGCCTAGGATTTTTTGAAAATTTTGTTTTTTACTATTTTTAAAAAATTCCGAAAGTTGAAAAAATAGGGCAAAAAAATGACTGTTTTTCACACTGCCGCCATTTTGCGAAATTTTTTTTTTAAATTTCCCTAGGCGGGGATACTACTACAACCTTCTTTTTCAATAATTTCAAAAAAATTTTTGTTTCAAATGACCAGAAGGGTTGGAACCACGTCAACCAGGAGACACCTTTTTTTCGAGCCCCCACTTTGCCAGCCTGTACCTTTTTCAATTTTGAATTTCTTGTTTTTAATAATACTTTTTTATACTCTTAAAATGTCAATAAATAACTGATAAAAAATGGATAGTAAAAATATTTGTTGTTTTTTTATAGCGCCCAAAAAAACACCTAAAATTCGTGCGTCTAGACTAGAATACCTCCTTAATATTTTAAAATGATAATTCTAAATTTAAACAGTATTTATTTTTTAACATTTTAATATTTGAAATAATTTCTGAAAACAAAAAAAAATATTTCTAAATGGAAACAACAAATAATAACTGTCTGTAGTATATATTACTTTCCAAAGATTTTTTATATTTTATTCTGCCAATATAATTTTTCTATATATAAATTACATACACCTTAAATTTTCTTATAATTACTTATATCTTCGATTTATCCGATTCTGTACTGAAACTACCTGTACGTAAATTTAACGCATATGTTTAGACTAAAAAACTTTCTTATTTTCGAACAAAATTGTTCGTAGAGCGTAAGATAAAAATATTTGACTAAAAAAATCACGTACTGACAAGTTGAACGAAATTTTGATTACTAACACGTACGTTACAAACTATACATTTTTCCTGTAGCTTCTGCCAAAATACTTTTGAAAAACGTAAAGGCAACACTTAATAATTCTAAAGGCGGAATTTGAAAATATATTCGGCTTATGCAGTATGGATTTTCGTGTAGAATATAATCGATATTGTTGGAAATATTTGTTTAAATTTCATAAATATTTGAATAACATGTTTGATATAATTTACATCGACATATTTTTGTATTAATATATATATATATATATATATATATATATATATATATTTAACTCTATACTATAATTAAACTATTCAAACATTAATTAGCCTTCTTGTATATATGAAATTGCAGTGAATTGAAACTTGTGATTGACTTTGAACTAGAATTAAACAAGAAGAATTTTAATGAGAAGCTTCATCTTTTTCAACAGCATAAGAATTAAATTTATCTAGATAAAATATAAAGATGATATTTATTTTATTTAGAAGGTTAAAAGAATTTTTATTTCATTCAGAAATAAAATATTATTGTGATTTTTTCAAAATTATCTTTAACGAATTATTACAAAAAAATGTCAATTTAAAATTTACTGTATATTAATTAAAGTACTTATGTAAGATTCAATTATTTTAGATTTAATAATAATAATAGTATATGAAATTTAGAAAAAGTTTAGAAATTTCTTAATATGTTTAAAAAATATTTTCAATTAATTCTATTATTAAAAAGTAATTTCAGTAGTAGATAAATATTTTAGTAAAATATAATTTAAAATTTGATAAAGATTAATATAAATATAATTTCAGATAAATTTCTATATAATTTTTCATTCACAAAAGTGATTTTATTTCATTATCAAAATATTTAATACATTTATTAAATTATTTTTCGTCTGAATTATTTTATATTGTTATCAGAAATGAAAAATATTTTTATATTCACTAGTGACTTTGCCCTTGTTATTAAAAAATGGGAATATAAAAATCAGATTCAAATTTATGCTATAATATCAAGTTTTAATAAAATTTATATGAGTCTTGATCATTGTGTATTTGTGAATTTTTAAATCTTATTTCAGTTTCATATTATTCATGAATAAATTCTTGCGTATAGATCGTAATTATATATTATTAATTTTTTTTATAATAAACTAAAGGAAAATATATGTGTATAAAAATATCTTATCGTTACTCTAATATAAATACTTCATTCTTCATACTTATCGACTACATTACCATATTATTCAAATTTTTGTTAATAATAGTATTATATGATACATATCTCAATTATAAACGAATTGATTGAAATATGTCTAGACTTGCATATAAAATTTACATGATTTGCTCGTTAAACTGAAATTTATTTATTGATATTCGAGAATTGTATATCAAAATTGTAAATAACAACATATGTTCTACTAAAAATCAATTTAATATTAATAAATTTATCCGATATTTTTATATTTAATATACAGTACAGTAAAAATAAGTAAGTCAGTAAATTTATCTGATTTGTAAAAATATATTTGAAGTTTATTGTAGTTGAAACCTGTGACCTTTTTCAAATTATTTAAAAATACTTTTCATAATCAGATAAACTGAAATTGAATATATATATATATATATATACATATGTGTGTGTGTAAACTCATTAAAAATTATTAATTTTTTTAAACTCGACATTTTTATTCATGCTAACGAATAAAAATAAATTTTGTAACTAAAATATCAATTATTATATTTTTCATTTAATTTAGCATAGCAACAAGATTTTTTTGAAAATGAATTATTGAATCAATAAATAATAAATTAGTTAATTAATAATTTGATATATAAATATATTTATAAATGAAATGTTTATCTGAAAATTCAAAATTGATCCATCAATTTTTCATATTATCATGAGAAACTTATATGTCTCTTCATTTCAATTCATTTTTTTATTATATTAAATAAACAGACATACAATATGCCAAATTTCAATAATAACTGAGTACTCTTTATCATCATAAGAGATGTCCACATCAAGATTTATGAATAATACTCAATGAAATATGTTGTTCTGTCGATTTTTAATATTTTATTCTAGTATATTTATTTATTTAATAATAGGAGAATTAGTTATTTTACAAAAAATTATAAATTAATTTACAATAAAAATTATGTACTTTTCTGTTTAAAATAGATTAGAAAATATTGAATTAATTTATATTTTATAATTAAAATCGAAATTTATATTACTAAATTATTATCTATATTTCTAATTCAACATTTTTCTTTATAAGCATTTTTATATTTAGTATTTTTGATAAATTTTTATTATTTAAAAATAGTTTTTTTATATTTATTCATAATATTTCAAAGTTATGAATAATTATATTAAATTAATGTTATTAAAAAATATATTTTCCCTATTTATTATTGTATGTTACTTAATTAACTTTCTGTACACATAATTTTACAATATGTATACATATATTCATCATCAACTTTTTTCTATCTATGGCTGGATAAGGGTCTCTTCTAAAACTTTTCATTTCAACTGATCCAATGATTTTTTTCCTATATATATATATATATATATATATATATATGTGTGTGTGTGTGTGTGTGTGTGTGTATGTGTATTTATCTTATAAAAAATATTCAAAAAATCTGTTAAATATGATAGAAAAATCAATCACTTAAAAATGACATTAAATTATTAGAAAAAATAGATCTGCTTTTCATATCTAAAAAATAATGATACTTCCATTTTTCAATAAAACTGTTCAAATATAAATTTGTCATCCGATTGTCAACATTTCGGCAGTGATATTTCATTCATTTGTCATTTTTTAAATTCCTGATTGCGTGTTAATAACAACTCATCAAAAAGTTTAATATCGGATTTGTAAATGTGTTGTGTTTAGCTATAACGCGACGTGTTAATCTATCTCTTGTAATTCGAATAAAATATAATTTCAATTAAACAGTTTTTTTTTATTTCGTAACATAAGGATTTTTCGAAATTATTTTAATAGAAATATTTGTAAATAGAATTAAGTATAATAAGAAAATACTCAATGAGAAAACTTAAATATGACACAAGATGTAATATATAATTTTATATTACATTTATTCTATTGAAAATTATAAACAATATTGGATTATTCAACAGGAATACTCAAATATTTATCAATCAAAAATCTTTCTATATCCAAATTACATATCTATAAAA
Source organism: Neoneuromus ignobilis (assembly GCA_029203775.1). NCBI lineage: Eukaryota > Metazoa > Arthropoda > Insecta > Megaloptera > Corydalidae > Neoneuromus > Neoneuromus ignobilis. The sequence goes on along the minus strand of CP092093.1, from coordinate 6,182,374 downwards.
TTATAAAAGAAAAATTAATTAAAATTTTCTTATATGAAGATTTTTTAACAAATTAAAATATTTATACAGAAAAGTCGATTTAGTAAATGATTGATATGTTTTAAACAATGACAGTTTTATAAAATATCTCAAGATAAAAGAACTTAGTACAAAATTCAATAAATAAATATAATTTTATAAGATAAAATTTTGCTATTGTAATATTTCATAAAAATAATATTTATCAAATTTTTCGACTTGTACATTAATCATAAATTAGTCAGAGGATAGTAAAAAATTATTGCCAACAGGATAATAAAAAAAACATGAATATATTTAAATGTAACTAAAAAAAATTTTTTTGTATAATAAATTATACAAAAAAGTTACAAATTCATAATCTTATATTGTAAATTTATATTAATATCATGTTTTTCATTTCTATTTTCACCTATTCTATGTTTTCGCTATAGTAAATAGCACAACATTTACATGATACAATTTTTATTCTTGATATAAATTCGATAAGACATTTTAAAATAAATTTATTTGAGTAAAACACGAACATTTACAAATTCTAGAATAGAAATTTTCCGTGCTGAATACAGGTAAGATTCTAAGTGGATGAAAGATAAATTACAAATTTTTCAACGGAAATAATGATTTCTGCTACGTAAATCTTATAAAAAATGGCCAATTATATTGAAAAATATATAGGATTCGTAAAAAAACGTATATCAATTTTATTTTTCTTTCTCAAGTTTTTATTCCAAGTACTTTTTATAAAAAGTTTAATATCGTTGCAATTATTTTAATACTAATAATAGAAAAAAAATTTACAAGGAGCTATTTGTAAACAAATCAACATTTATAAATTTAAATCTGTTTGAAAAGTTTACGACATATTCGATGAACAATGTTTTACATTTCTATTTTCATTTAAATAAAAGTACGATTCGAATTCTCTCTTGCAATTCACATCCATTTTACCAAAAATGAAACGTATTGTAAAACGTATATACAGGTATATGTACGTATACAGATAATATATATTTATGTGTATAAAGCTCATCAATCATACTCTGCGAAATGTAAACTTACTTTGTATTTGCGCGTTGACGTGACGTTGTAATGTATAAAAACTGAACAAGCCCGTGGCACCGAAAGAGTTCACGTCCATATCGACAGTGTCGACAATTCCTACAGGACTAGCTGGCCATCCGCCGCATGCGAAACGATAGAAATCTTGACAGGGAGCCGCTCTTTGGTCCATCGCAGCTAACAATCGCGCAGCAGCTGCTCTGCATGCGGCTGTATCACATGTGGAACCAGTATTCACTGAACCACTGCCCAGTGTGCCAGCAACACATTCTTCTTGTAACTGAAATTAATTGAACTCTATGTATATATATATATATATATATATATATATTTAATTAAAAATTCCATTTAAAGGTTTATACCTGCTTTAATAAAAAATACAGAGAAAGCTTTTTCATTATTTTTTTTAAAAATAGAGTTAATATTCGTTGAATGAAATTCGAAAATTACTTATACATATGTACACACACACACACACACACACACACACACACATATATATATATATATATATATATATATATATATAAATTATACTCTTAATATTTTTCATAAAAATGAATTGATTAAATCATTCATGGAATTATTTATTGAAACAGAAATTGATTTAGACTGTTATTCAAATTACAAAAATAAAAAAATATTTTTTTTTGTTATATTTAAAAGTTTTAAAAAATATTTGTTTTATTCTCGACTTTATAATTATCGAAATTTATTAATAATATATTTATGTGATTATCAGAAGTTTATATAAAAATGGAGTTGTATTTATATGACTGTTTTCATTAAGAAATCTTATTGTTTCTAATTATATCTATAATTTTTAAAATAAACAAAAATATCTAGAAAATTTAAAAATATGTTATTGATAAAAGAACAGTTTTTTCTTTTATATTTTTTTTCATATTTGGTACTTTTTTCTACATCAAATAACATAATATTTGTACAGATACATTTTTTTTAGAAATATAGTTTAGTAAAATATTTATTAAAAGTCCACCCATGTAAACTAAATATTTACAAATTTACCTGAAAACCAGTCTATGTTTAAAAGAGATATAAAAATAAATATAAGATAAATTATAAATTTTTAAAAAAAAAATATTTTATGAAAAAATTGTCAATTATAATAAAAACGTTCTTATTTATCGTAAAAATACACATCGTTCTTCTTTTTATTTTCTCATACTTTTAGTAGAATCTTTGAAATTCTTTTCAACAACTTTTTATAAAAAAAAGCTTAACGTTATTGAAGTGATTACAGTTTATAACTTGAACTAAATCCTGGATAGGTATAAAAAAATATTTGGTATGAGTTCGGGTGACCGTAATGGAATTTCAATAGCTATGCTTCTATTGATCACTCTATTATCCATGGACAAACATATATCAGTTGTGAAATGTGGTACTGAGTACCATGCGTTGAAAAAAGTCATTTAAATTTTAGTAGCGAACGTTTCAATGCTTTTAAGCAATGATTAGATTATTTTTTGGTTATATTTTCAAACTGGCAATATAAAATCATTTTATTAATAAGTTAATTAATCAATTATAACAGTCATTAATTTATTACAATTAAAATAATATTTTTAATATCGTTTCAAAAGAAATAGAAATAATTTAGCTAATTTTTTTTCATAAAAATATTTTTATAAAATAGTATTAAAGTTTCGTATCGTAAGTTTATACAAACTGTTTTCATATTTTGAATAAAAATAAACCACTTACTAGACTTAACTTTTTATTTATGTTTTTGTACTACAATCTTTTACCATCGTAATATATATCAACAAATCTAATAAACAATAAATGATTATCAGACATTTTTATAAAAAACTTTTGTTGATGATGAATAATTAATTTGTATAATAGAGTTTATACACGTATTTTATCTATAATTATCGAACCTTAATTTATTAATTAAAATAAATTGAAAAAGTTGTTTGTTATAACCATGCTAAATTAATTATTTGATGATAACGCTTTTTACATAATTCAATTCCATATCAATTATCATATTTTTATCTCTTATACTCTGATCAGACACAAATCTAACGATTACACGTATTTTTTCAATATAAATGAAATGAAATAAATTCTGATTAGCATTCTTCAGAAAAGTTATGTGATTTAATATTAAAAATTATTTTTTCTGTTTATATCTAAATCGTTTTGTCTCTATCAGTATATATATATATATATATATATATATATATATATATATATATATATATTTGGGTGTGTGATGCATTGAGTTGAATTTAATCATCTAAATGTATTTTATGAATGAAATCACACACAAAGCATTTAGGAAAAGCTTACGAAAATATTTTCGAAATCGATACAAATACGATTCATAACATATTGAATAGAACGACAGTGGAAACAACTGAGAATATTTTAATAAATTTTCATTTTTTGTAAGAAGTGAAAGCTACACAAGTTGCCATATTGTCTTTTACCTCATATCTTATGGTGGAAATATGTTATTTATTTTACTGTCACTTGAGAAAGTTGTTTTTTATACTTGCTGCTTGTTTGAATAACCTACATTTCCAACGTTTTATTATTATTCTTTATCATCTGACGTTATATAACTCAGACTTGTTGACATATTCTATCTATTTTTATTATTCTTACATTTTTGTTATTTCAATTCGCAGATTATTTATTGGCGGTGTAAATATTTTCGTTTATTCTCGATTTGTTTTCTTCAAGCACTTGAAAATTTTGTTTCATATTTTCAAGAGAGTTGTGAGAATGTGATGGCAGGAAGTTATAAAATTTTATCTTTATCTGTCTATTTATTTCTCTCTCCCCTCCTCCTCTATATATAATAAATCTTAAGGATCTAAATTTTTATTTGAACAAATTTATTGAAATTTAAAAATGTACTTCGTTATTTTTATATTGAAGCCACTGCTATAAAAATGACATTTTTTATTGTTTATAGTAATAATAAATACTAAACTAATAAAAATTGCAATTTCATCCAGTCTAGTACTTTTTGTCTAGATGCACCTTATCTTTAAAATCGAAGTTTCTATAATTTTTCTATAAGTACAACTTTTTTTGTAGTTGTAACTATTAATCTTCTCAAATACAAGATCAAAATTTATCACCTTGGTTTTACAATTTTTGAATATTATAAAAAAGAAAATGTTGATCATAAAATAATTCAAAAATTTTACTTTAATACTCCTTGGTTAACAATTTTATAAGAAATTATCACTCGACATTTTTTGAATTTTTCAATGAATACTTAATGAATATCAAGGAAAAAATAAATTTATTTTTTGTTTATAAAAATCACATACATAAATATATTATGAAAACCAGAAATAGTTATTAAAAAAAACTTTGAAAAAGTAATTTATTTATTTTATAAAAATCATTGTGACAAATTTAAAACGAATTTAACAAATATATTTGTCAATTATTGACATGACTATTTTTTAACTGAAACTAGTATAAAATTACAAATTGTAAAATATAAATTCGTTTCCGATTTTATTTACATTTCATTTATTCGTAGACATTTGACAAATACGTCGATTAATATTATTTACACGATTTAATGCCAGTAATTATTTATCTTGGATTATTCAATCTGTCAAAAAGTCGAATCAATACAATAAAATGCATAAACGAATACACGATCTCTGTGCATATAATTTTTTTTAATATTATTTTCGCAAACAAAAACACAATAACGTTCCATGTATATCATATAAATTATATTTGTATATTCCTGTAATATCGTTTCATGTTACGTACTACCATGAAATTTTATCTTAATTTATTCAAACGGTTCTACGATTCACTAAAATAATTTTCAAGACTGAATACTTCCGTTCTTTCAAGGTCGAAGAACTTATTTATTTTAATAGGCAATTTTTTATGATCTTTTGTTATTAGATTTGAATTTAATTATAGTATTTGCGTATATTACAAAAAATTATATTAAATATTTGTATATTGATTATAAATTTAAATACGTATATAAATGAACGAATGTGAAATTTATATTTTTCTTGTACGAAAATTCAATATCGAATGTCAAGGTTAAATATATTACAAAGGTAATATTTTTCTTATATTAGATCTATATTTTATAAGTTTTGTGAATAAATATATATGTCTATTAAAAATATTTTATTACTATAAATATAAAAATTAATTACTACATAATTAAAAATGAACTTTTATGAACTGATTCACGTAATGTTTTTCATATTTGACAATTATTTTTGAAAAGCTTTTATTTTAATTTCCTACAAAATATTCTTTTCATTAATTTTTTAACATTTCAAAAATAATTCTTCTTAACGAACTTTTAATTTGTTCAAATGAATAAAATTTGTATGTTATAACTTAAATAAATTGCTGTTTAAGTGTAGTTATTAATTTACTTGTTAAAAAATATCACAAACACAGACTCTATATTTCATTTTTCCCTTAATATTTTTATGAGTTATAATTTGATTAAAAAGGTGGGTGATCAAATGTAAATGTTTGCTTTTTAAAATAAAAAACTAAATCACCAAAAAAATGTCTAGAAAGAGAAAAAGGTTTTTTTTAATTAATTAAGGTAATGTGCATTGAAATACAAATAAGAAAAAAACTGTAAATGATTATTGAACATTTTTATAAAATATGATAGTGTTAATAAATAACTTATTTGTATAGAAATGAATTAGTTAAAGTATCAAAACTAATATTGAAGCTTTTGAAAAAAAATCCAGTTTAATATTTTTTACGGAAAAATAAATGTTTGGTAATGAACCTAGTTATTTTTTTTACAAAAATTGAATTTAATCGCTTAAAATAAAGTTTAGAATAATCATAGCACATTTTTACTTTCTCTATTTTCAAATATATGATTAATTTGAAAACAGTTTTTTGGAAATTTATCAGTTTTATAAAAAATAAATTCAGTTATGTTTCTAAATTGAAAATTGGATTTAAATGAATAATAGGCTATTTATGATTACTAAGCGAAAAATCGCGAATAAACGAATGAAGAAAATAAGAATATACAATAATACATTTTGTGCGTAGTGAATGCAAAAATAGATAACATATAATTGAAAATTGTAAAATAAATTTAAATCATTGATATTTTTCTCAAGATACGTAATTGAAATTTGATATTTTCTCAGATATATTTTATATAGTTTGCACGTTCTTATAAAATTACATATAAATGTGTGCGTGTGAATATATTAAGTTTATGTATGTAGACAAATTCATATACATAGATTTATAAGGATACTACAGTTTAGAGAATCTATATAAAAAACATACTTCCATAAGTAAACATTTCATTTTCCAGAAAGATATCGACAGCACTTAGAACGAATTACTATAAGATTTCGTTGCTCTTGAGAAATATAAGAGCAATGTCAATATATTGGGTTATCGGATACTGATAGCTCCTCAACCATTTTCCGTACCATCAAATTGATTGATTTCTTAGACAGTAAATGCTGACGTCATCCTCGTTGAAAACCCGTATTATAAATTCTGATATGTTTTTCTGTCTGATACCATCGCGTTACGAGATCATGATAATGATATTTCACACTTATAAATGAACTACTTAGAACGCTCTATCGATTTTTAGTGAAGCGGTTAAAGCTTTGCGAACGAAGTTGTCGAAACTTCTACTCTAAAGCTTTTATGTTAAAACGTCAGCGTATGCTGATTTCAGTATCGGATAAAAACAACTTTCCTGCTTCTTGTTTGTACGTTGATACACTATTAGAAAGTTGTTGTTAACTTTGTGCACTATTCGGCATGTATATTGTTTGATGTATTGACAAAAAAAAAACTAGTAAAAGTATTAAAACGTGTAAATATTTCAATATAACTTTTTGTACCTGTAAAATAAATTTAATCAAGCAAATATTGATGTATCCCTGTACATCACTCGATCAATCAATCAATTAGTCGACGATGTGAAAAGAGAAAATGTTTCAGCTCTGTTGAATAGACTGAATACGACTGATAGTTCTAGTGACATATTGAAAAAATTAATGGACCATGTCGAGCATTGTAGAACATTGGATCGTGTCAGGAATGTCAAATGAACGGCATACGAACTTCGTTAAATGTATGAGGTTCGATTTAATCTTGTAGAAATTTAGTCTATTTTTATATCTAGTCATTTCAAAATTGGCTCGCTATACAAAAACATATTCTAATAAAGCACAATTTCCAATTGTAATAAAATACATATCTACAATAGTTGTACGGTATAAATAACTTCTGTTTTATTAATGAACATACAAATAACCATGTAGATTCGTATATGAGTATTATTATATTTTCTTTTACTCGTACGATATGTAGAATAATACAAAATTTTATTATCTACATTGTTCGTAAATAAACCCATCGTTATCTTTTATTTTCAAAGCCTTTACAATATTCAATTATGTGTGCTCCATTTTTGACTTCATTGTATACAGAATGCATCGTTTTATATTCTCGTTATTTTTATTTTCCACCTCTGTTCATATTCCTAGTTTTAAACTTTCTAGTATACATTTTTATTTCTCTTTTGAATTTAAAACTACAATCATTTTTATAACATTCAATTTGAAGTAAATTGCAGTATAGTAATTTGGAAATATGTTTTATGGTTTAAATAACTGACAATTGACATAACTAAAAATAATATTTAAAAAATTATACTATTTTATTTAAATTAATTTAAAAAATATATATATAAGGAACATTCATTCATTCATATATATATATATATATATATATATATATATATATATATATATATATATATAATGAAGACATTACACATAAAAGTTCATTTTTATTTTAATTTATTCACTACAAGTTCGTGCTAACATTCTAGAAAATTTTTGCTGACAAAAACGTAATAAATTAACATAAATGTTCAGATGAAGTAATAAAATGAAATATGAATATCGCCGTAGATAAAAATATTTAAATATATTTACACGTAATTTCTAGACTAATAATTAAGCAATTAAATTAATTTTCACGTACTTTTATTAGAAATTGTTAGATATTTACATAATTTTAAAATTCATGAGTTTACAATATTGATTCGGAAATAATTTTTGATTAACATATATTAATAATACAGGAAAAAATTGTTTAATGTAAATATTTCGTTTAGTATTAATTGTAAAAAGAAGATTTATTGTATTTTCATAAAATTTAGGTTTTCTATATTTTTTACTTATGTAAAATTTTTAAAAACAACTAGTTGATAAAAAAATCTCTTTTAAATTGATATAAGTTGAAAATTAACGAGAAATAATAAAATGTTAATCTAAACAATTTTATTAAATATTTGGATTTTATAAATGATCAATTTTTATCGATTTTTAATAAGTATTTAATGACAATTTTTTTTATCTTCCAAAAAACTTAGTAATGGCACAAGTAAATAGCCATCTAAATGTGATGCCTAAATTTGTGTTTTATTAGGAAAAAACTATACACATATTTCTTTTTTTAATAAAACACAAATCTAGGCGTCACATTTGGATGACCATATATAAAACTCATTTGTAGTAAAATAAAATAAAAATTGTGACTGATTTTTTACGAAAGAGTCAAATTGATCAATGAAAGTATATAATTATCAATTTAAAATAAAATCATTTTCAACAGGAATATAATTTTAATTGTACTCAAATATATTTTAACAGTGAATTTATTTTTTTAAAAAATAAATATAAATCTGGTGAAGATTTCTAATAAATTTCTGTCCTATAAAAAACTTTAAATAAATAGCTTGATGTTAATCTCAATCCAATAAATTCGATTTTAAATACATTTCACAATCTGTTAAAACTAAAATATAGTGTCATTTACTATTGGTGCTTGCTCGACAATCTGGCATATAAAGATGATGAAAATCCCTATTTCGTGGCTGCTAGCATATAAAAGACAACTGTCTGCACAGCATTGCCGTTTTACAATAGAAATTCTATAGCGTCTATCGTCTATTCAATTTTATTCAATTCGAAAGACCGTTATAGAACAGGTTTGTCGTTCCTTGTTTACTTTCTGGAACGTTTCAGATCAAAAGTATGGCAAACTCTAAGACGAATAATAGCTTATGAAGTTTAACGATACAACGTGATGTCGATAGTTTCCATTATGGTAGCAGTAATGATTATCTATATGGATGTTACACTTTGAATATTGTAAAGCTAGAAAATAAGGAAATAGATAAAAGTATTAAGTTTTTTTTAAAAAAAAAATTCAAATATGTTTATTCTTGATAATCAAATATTTTTTATAATAAAAATTCTTTTAATAATATTATTATTTTTTAAGCAAATATATACAGAAAGATTTTTTTATTATATCCAGTTTAAATACTTCTAATTTAAATGTTTATTAAAAAATAGTTTTAATTTAATTGTTTGATATAAATATTTAAATATACTAAGAAGTTTTGATGCAAGTCATTTATCTTCCATAAATTTTTCATTAAGGAATTTCTTTTTTAAGGTAAAATATTTTTATTTTTTTACGTTATTCTAAATTCTTTTATTTCTCTTTCTTGCTATCTAGACATATATTTTCGTTATAAATCACTGAGCAATAGACGTATACTATATTTCTTATTGGTAGTCTTCCAATGCTTTTTCTTCCACACGGTAATTTATTTCTCGTTACTTATAATTATTTTTACTTCTATTTCTTACTTGAAATAAATAATACTTTATTAGTACTTATAACGATTCTTTCAACATTGACAAATTGTTTTCAACTAATACAACATGTTATAAGCATTTACTATACACTTTATTAGCACACATTCAATTGAAATATTACTAAAATTTTAACTATTTCAGACCTCTTCAAATTTTTATATTATTGATCATTGATATTTTTTTTAGTATTAAATGTTTATATATTTATATTCAAAATAATAAAAATGTTTTAGTAATAACATATTTTGTCATTAAAATTTACCACTAAAACTCTTAATTAAAATACATAAATTTTATTATTGTTTTATCGCTCAACATCATCAACCTATAGATTCAAATTAATTAACTAACAAGATTAATATTCAATAATTATACTCGAGTTTATAACACAAGGATATTAATTACATTTCTGTATCATAAATTAATATTGTCCAATTTATTTAAAAAAATAATATAGAAATATTAAACTGCTAAAAATTCATTAATCATAACAAAGATAATTAGAGATAAGTAAAATATGTAAATAATGATTCTATTTAAAAATCACACTTTCTTTTCTGACACTCTAGAAGTGATAAATTCGAAATTTACATTCATGTAATTGATTAAAATAAAAAAAGATTAATTTTTAAACGTTATAATAATTTATTTTTAAGATGTTCAAGATAATCATTTATTTTCAAAAGAGAATTTAGTTATAAATGAATATATCTTCTTTAAAAAAAAACTTTGTTGAAACCAACTTACGTATAATTCTATTTCTTATATCTCATTTTATAATGTTAAGGATTATTTAATGGATTCTACAGATGTTTCTCTTTTATTCTCCATGTATTTATATATATATATATATATATATATATATATATATATATATATATATATGTTGGTATGTATAAAATCTCAAGTACCAGATCTACCCTCATATAACCAATTAACAAAATTTCATTACATTGTCAATCTAATGTACTATGTTAATTTCTATCGGTTGTCTGTAGCACCTCGTGACGATGATACACGGATTTATATTCAAACACACTATAATTTATTTAACTCGTCGTAGGTGGTAAGAAGTTACGCATCAACTTCGAATATGTCACGAACAGACGATTTGACGATGTATAAGTAAATAGAACGTTAATGTGTTAATACCCTCTTACATCGTTTTCGTACAAGTTACAGTGATACGTTATCATGTGTATAACTTAATGTCAACAATCAACTAATTTCAATTCGTATATTTTAATAAATGTTCGAGTAAAGCTGAAACAACAAGAATTAATTAGAGGTACGGATTTTTTTTAATATTATAGTATGCCTGTAATTAATTCAAGATAAATTTTATGCGTAGAAAAAGAAAACATGAGAGTAATTTTAATAAAAGTGGTATTAAAAATTATATTGACTTTTATAGATCAGTTTTGTAAATAAATATTCCGACACTTATTTACTATTCACTTGTTACAACCATATATTTATGCAAAACAGGCTTTTCAATTTATTCAAATGTCTAGAGTAATCAGCAGAAAAGGTTAGATCGAAACTTTGATATGAAATAACAATTTTTAAGATGTCTGTCTACATTGAAAATTTACTAGGACAGAGTTCAAAAAAAATAGACGAGTAAAGAAATTTTATATTCTGACGACTTTTTGTAAAATCATTTTTTAATAATTTATATTTATCTTATTTCAAATTTTGTTATAAATTTAGAAAAATTTAAACATCTATAATTAAAAATATTTTATTAACACTATTCAAAACTATTAACAATAAAATAAAATAAAATAGGGATAAAAAATATATTTAAACAATTTTAAATAATTATTACACCTTAAATTAAAATTAAGTTTCTAAAAAAATTCTCAGAATAAAATACTACTTTTGTGATTAAATCTATATATTTTTTTCGATTTAAAATACAATTCCCTTTAAGATTATAAATAATAAATTTTTTTGTTCTATCTTTTCATCAGACTGTTCAACTTTTTAGTAATGTAAATAGATTCAAGTCACAAGAGATAAATTAAAACTGAAATAGAGTTAAAAAGTACTTTTATTTTCAGGTCATTGACAATATTTACGATTAAATTGCATGTTAGTTTAAAAATAGAAATAAATACTTTAACATCGGGTCAGAAGAAGTTAAACAACGATTTCTTGTTTTTCTTTTATAGTTGAAACCTAGTTTTGTATAATACTTTTTTCAGTGAAATATTTTTAAAATTTTACACTTTAAAATTCGATTTAGTAAAATTATAAAAATTATAGAATATAATTTTAAGATGAGTTATTTATTTCTGCATGTCTATCAATACCTCTAGTAGTTGTATCTTTTATAATCTATTTTTACTCTAAAGTATTTTTCAAGTAGATTTTTTATTGTGTAGTGCATTTAGTGAAAACTAATTATATGATTTTTGATTGTTTTTTACGATTTGTCGTTTTATTTAGGTCGTTATGAAATATAAAACAATTTATAAATAGCAATCAGACTTCAAGTTAATTAAAAATTTAACTACAAAAATGAAACATTTATTGAAATTATATATGGACGAAAATGATGGAAAAATATGACAAAGAACAACTATTTATTAAAATAAAAATTAATAAATATTTTAGAAGAGATAAAGTGCTCGTTTGCAGGATTTTTTTCTTTTAGTTTATGTAGTTCAACGATTTGAAAGTATAATAATTTCAAAGTAGTTGTTTGCATGGATCTGCAGTGAACTAAATATGTTGGCTCTAAGCCAGTAGTTTTTGAATCCCATCGATTGTCTCCTCTTCTGGAACTACATTTAACTCGTTTCCATTTCATAAATTGTTCATTACGTTACTAATACATACATGGCAATTTTTTGTATGTGAAAATTCCAGTTTTACAATTATGAAATTACGTTTCGGAAAATATCACAATACAATGTAAAAGCAATATCGATTTGTTCACATTACATAATTGTACAAATGTACATATTTGTCGACGTGTTGTTTGTGTATTTTGGTTTCGAGATAATTGTTCTGTAGACTGCAACGGTTTGTGTTTCGTGCACGTGTCATTTTGTATTGTAAACAACTTAAATTAGAACAACGACATCTTGTTTATCAAACAAACAAATGTGTTTTAGTTCGTAAATGACTTGGAAAGTATTTTCCAACTCACCTGGCCATAACATTCTCTGTTCACTGTTCCTTGTTCGCTGCCTGGTACACTGCTAATCAGAAAGAGGACAGGTGATGCGACGAGTAAAGACATAACGAGTAACGTCGCGATGCTCAACGACGCCTTATGGACGCTGTTATTACTTCTGAGCCAGTGACATAACACGCAACATAACCACGTGCCGCCGTCAGGACCGTGCGCAACTGCGTTGCCTTCAGCACCGACAGTATACGGAACTCCACCAGGTACGGGGTTCACATCTGTCGTGTGATATTGTTGTTGTGGCTGTTGTTGGGTCTGGTTTGAGCTCTGGTGGTGGTTTTCACTAGCATTTTGTTGACCTATATAAATAAACAAGAACGGACGTTTGATACATTTTCTTGGTAAGGAAATTCGGTTAGATCGTTCTAGTGTGAAATAGACGAGAGTGGTTATTCATTTTTGATTTATTTAGAGAAATGTACTTTTAGAATTGTATTATTCAAGATGTTGAAGCGGAAGAATTACATACCATTTAAAATTTTATAAAATATTTATTGAATATATAAACACAAATACATACATAGACTTATAGTTATATATATATATATATATATATATATATATATATATATATATATGTGAGAGAGAGAGAAAAATAAATAAATAAATAAATGAGAGAGTGATTATATTAAATAATCAATGAGAATAAACGATATGAAAAATTAATTTCTAGTTCGATAAAATCCATAAAAAATTAAACCTCTTTTTCTAAATTGATTCGATTCTAAAAATCAATATTTTTTTTATATCATTCAGTGGTATGTCTGAATGAAAATACCATTACCATTTAAATATATAAATTGAAAACGGTATCGAACACATTTATTTTTCTTACTTGACTGAACATTTATTTTCTTGTCACTTGATGCAAACTCGAATATATGTTTTCATATTTTTCGATACCGTTTGAAGTTTTCGGATCGTCATTCCATTTTATGGCCAAGTTTGAACTTCATATGTCTTTACTCAAAGAAAGTTTTGATCGAGAAGTATTCTTTGATATTTAAGAACCAATTGATTGAATATAATTTTCTAACATTTCTTCAATTGAAATAATTTTTTCCATTTATATTTATATGTTTGATTTCATAGTAAACGACTTTCTTTACATATATATATATATATATATATATATATATATATATATATATATATATATATATATATATATATATAAGAAAAGCAAAATTTGATACATTCCTTTTTCTCAGAAATATAAAATTTGTTTATGAATTAATTTTAACGAGCTTTATTATTTTAATTTTAATTACAAAATAATATAAGAGACCAAATAAATTGTTATTTATTAAAATAAATGTCTCCATGTAATTAAAAATCGATATTCTTTATGATAAGAATATAAGAGAAAATAATTGTAAAAACATATGTTCGATAACATTAAAATTTTAAATCACTTTCATGTCATATGTTGTATTATTAAATGTATTCATATGTGCGATTCTTAAACTGTCATTATAAAAAATTCTATGTGTATATGTATGTATATATTGACCATACTTTACATATTTTCTATGTTTTTTATGTTATACAACATTTTTCTTATTTCAATCTTTAACAAAGAACAAAAATGTGGAATATTAAAACGCTTTTGAACTACGAATCTCTGTATTACAATATCAAGATTCCTCTAATGAGAATGTACAGTAATGTAGACAAAAGTTCTGTTCTTTGACTTTTTTTCCATTTCAAAAAATCTTAAATGACTTCTGAAAAAAATAACTTTTGTATGGGCATTTAATTTCTTTGTTTATATTTTTATAGAATTTTATTTAAGTACTGAATTATATTTTTAAATGTTGTATATTTTTTTAGATGTAAGTATAAAATATTATTTTTAACTTTTTGCACTTTATTGGCTGTTTTAAGAACATAATTATTTATATATATTTATAATTCTATTGTCTTATTAGTGTGATCAAGTGAAGTTATTGTAAAATTAAAATTTATATAAATAATATTGATTAATTGATTAAAAATGTCCTTATTGGAGATATAAGTGCAGATTGAACTGTCCTATTTATTTAGACAAATCAAATTTTAATAAGGTTTCAAATTTGACTTTTTTCACTTGCTCATAAATACAAAGAAAATTTTGAATTTGGCTGAGTTGTTCGTCTATCTTATCAAATAACTGAAATTCAAAAGAATAAAATACTTTTTGAACTACTTATTTTTCAAGAATTACTAATAATATATTATTTTAAAAAAAATATTAATCTAAATTAAAATTAATTATATATGTATTTCATTTTATGATTTATTTTCTTATCATATATTATTAGATGAATGAAAGATATTTTTATATTTCATTTATATTTTTTGAATAAATACTTCCGAAAACAATTTAAACAGTTATATATATATATATATATATATATATATATATATATATATATATATATATAAACATGTGGATAGCTTAATTAATAGAGAAGAAAACAAAATACATAAACGTCCTGAATGATTAAGTTTTGGTGCAAAATCATGTTATATTGTTAGTTATTGTAAATAAACCAATTAGTATTTCTGTAGATTAATTAACAAACCGAATAGCACGTTGTTAGTACTGTAGGATTAAAGTAATTATTTGTTATTTTACGACGTTCTACCTTTAATTGTATTTGTATATATATATAAATAAATTGAAAGAAACACAGTAATAAATAAATTAAAATTAAATTTGATTCCCTTGTTTAATTCTTAAAGAAAATAAAAATAATTTCTTATGTTTATATTTGAAAACTTCCAGACTATTCAATTAAGAAATTCATTAAATATTTACGAAAAAAAAAGAAAATTGTAACTTTTCCCCTTCAACTACATTTTTTTTAATTAACAACGAATTATGAAAGTTTATAACAGATTTAGAATACAATTTACCTTTGACCACACTCGATGTCTTTGTGGCCGTGTTATTGTTTGCACTTGTATTTGCACTGCCACTGTCACTAGCACCGGCTCCAGTCGATGACTTTGTGGCCTCGTCCATGGCTCAAAGCGCACTGACGTTCAGTTTCCCCTAGTTTCGCCGCGACGATTTCTGTAAGGGTTGATCGACGGTGTGGTGCGGTGTTGTATACACATAGTGACGTAGATGCGTCCGGACGCACTGGCGCCGCCTGGTACACAGTCGGTTTAGTTGCAGATAAGGGAAATGGGGGAAAATGCAAAACGCATAAAAATATGCATAATTATTCTGATCGCTTTATTAGGAATTTTGTTACTTTGTTATTTATTTCGTTTCATATTTTACATTCTAATCGACTAATATTTAAATAGAAATTGGTAGAACATTTTATATAAGCAATTAAAACAAAAATTCATCAAGAATCTTACAAGTTTCTTAGTTTTATTTAAAAGTTACACACACACACACACACACACATATATATATATATATATATATATATATATATTTAAATTGTTTTTAGAAAGATTGTTATTATTTTTGCACTTATATTAATTTATTAAATATAGATATGAACTATAAGATATTTCTGATTATAAAAAAAAACATACATTTATTTTTATTAATTTCTATTGTATTTTTTTGTAGATATTTTTCTGTAAATTTTCAACATACACATATATATATATATATATATATATATATATATATATATATATATATATATATATATATATATATATGTTAGATATTCACACAAATGTCTATTCAACCATATTTTAAAATCTTATACAAAAATAACTAATTGCATGAAATAAAATATTTTCAAACTTTATCAAAATTTCCTACAAACTCTCACCTTATAAATGCCGCCCATGTTTTACTATGCGTAAACATAATGAGATCATATATTTCACAAGAAAAATTAATCTGTAACTTGATGTTTTAACAAATGGTTTACTTTAATTTCATTTTATGTCAGATATGTATCAACGAAAGGGACAAAAAGTAAATAATGGCATAATTACAGAATAAAACTCCATTGAGCATTTTTAACGTACATCAAACGTACCCGTATATACATTTGTTATGTTAAAAAAAGTATATAATGACCACATTAAAAAATATAATTAAAGATCTACACAAAAAGGTATGAGGTTTCGAAAGGTGTTTTGGATAATTTCGTAATTTGATGATAATCTATTTTTTAATACTGAAAATAATTATAAAAGGAGTAATGTATTTTTTTGCTTAATTATAAAGTTTCTTTTGTATACTACATTTACAGTTTATTAATTTAGTTCATTAATAACATAAAAGTGTATGTCTTTCATAATTTTTTTTTAAATATTCTGTTAATATTTAATAATACAATAATATCATTTTTTAAAAAAATAATTTGAAATATTAATAAAATAGTTTTAAAAAACGATGCATTAAAAATGCATTAGAAAATATAAAATCAAATTTCGTCTTCTATAGAAAGTTTACTTGATGTTTATAGACATTTCACTTGGTGTTGACAGTTAAGATGAAGTAGAGTTGAAAGCTTATTCATAAAATTCGTGACGTAGATGTAGATTATATTCGATTATGAAAAAATTGAATTATGTTTCCAATGAATATTTATATGAAAAAACTTTTTGTCTCTTCAATCAAAAAAGACAATAAAGGCCAACAAAAAGAAATTAGCTTGTTCAAAATTATTTATTTAATTTTATCAACTTTTTGATTGTATTTAATGTTTAAATAATTGATTTGATAACGTATAACTAATTATTAAATAGAATATTTTTGCATTTATAATATTTAAGTACATTGAAAATTAAAAATGATTTAAAAATCTATAATATTTTTAACTACCAACAACTTCTTTTATTCATTATTAATTTCAATTTATAACAATTTAAATTAAATTTGAAAAAATATCATTTTTCATTGTCAAATTTTGATCTATCTATTTAGATTAAAAAAGATTTTTTTTAGAAACATTGTATTTTGATTTTAATTTCTGTCTTATTTATTTCAAATACATATTAAAAATATTTAATGGTAATTTTATCAATTTAATTTACTCTTTATATATTTTAATTAATTTTTTACTTATAAATAGCAAAAAAATCTGGTTACAAAACATTTTTACTTAAATAAATAAAAGTTCATTTATGAAGCTGTTTACTAGTTAACATGATTCTTAAAACAAAACCTTTTTTTCTATTTTTAAATTCTTATGTAAACGAGCTGTATGCATGAAAAACTACGCCTTTATTATTTTTAAAACATGTAATCACGCAATTATTTGTCAATCTTAATCTTGAATTTATATTCAATTTTTGTTTGTAAATAATAAATACTATATTTATATATATATATATATATATATTATGTCAATTATCGTTAGAAATATTGATTAACATTTCTTTTTCATATAATTATCATTAATAACATATAATAAACACTAAACGTCACGACACACCTACAACTGAAATTTAAATTATTTTTGTATTGAAATATTCTACGAAAAATTTTTTTCTTCTCAACTTAGTAAATTATATACAAGAAAAATAGTTATTTAGAAATTATATAGTTTTCTCAATAATATTTTATTACAAATAGTAAATAGAACATTTAATATTACGTACATAAAAAATATAAGGTTTTAATAAAAGATCTAGAATTTTTGGTTTATATTTTTTTTTGTAAATAATTTTTAAATGCTATTTAGTTATTAAATGGAATGAAGTCTTACATTCAAGTATTTATTTTTTTTTACTTATAAAATTATTTATCATTACACACATATATTTTTATTTCAATGAAAAGATAATAAAATATCTTATTAAATAATTTTAATAAAAGGATTGTTCCATTTCAACAAAATCATAAAATAATTCATGGCTTCTATTTGAAAATGATTAAAAGTAATAAACATTTGATAAACATAAAAAATGATTTAAAATCTAAAAAGCAACTAAAGACGAACACATTTCGTTTTCATTTAACCATTCGCATGGAAATTTTTTTAATAAAACTCGAACGTGTCTCGTCTAGTCATATTTCCTCTACATATCTCAAAGTAAAATGCAAGAGCATTTTATCTAACAAGATTTTTGTGTTAGTCGAGCGTTAGATTTTAATTAAGACTCGTGACGTTGATTCAGAGTTGAAAGTTGAAATTGGATGATATGGATTGTACGCGTGGGAGAAGTTGTCACACCAGAGATTATTTATTTTAATGATTGATTACCATGGCTCTTTGTTTATATATGTATCGGTTTGGGTTTTGTACATAGACCGAATTTATCAAGATTCAAATTGATGTACAACAATGATTTACAATCTCTGTTTGTATTCTCAAGAGAAATTTACTGTAATAATGACATGTGTTAGAACCTAAATCAGTTTCGTTTTAGTACACACGTTTTGATATATTTCGAGAAGTTATTATCTTTTTAAACCATTTTTAATTAATTTTTTAATTAAAGTTTTTTTTAATTTAAAATGTATTACTTTATAACATTTACTTTGGTAGTTTGTGAGAATAAAAAATTACTGCTTTTTAAAAACATTTTTTTATATTTACGTCATATATTAGATATATTTAACATTTATTCAAAATTTTGATCATAGAATTTATTATCTTTATTAATCATTTAAAATTTGTCTCCATACTTTTTTCAAAAATATTATATCCATATTTTTTTTCAATTTTTAAACGTATTACTTTCTAATATATATATATATATATATATATATATATATATATATATATATATATAAATGTATAAATACATATTTACGAAAAAATATTTCGTGCGATGTAAGTTGTTTATGACATTGATCGAAAGACAATTTAAGTTCCATTACTTTTGTAATAGAAAACGATGTTCATTACCACCCACACTATATTTCAATGTCACAAATAATATAGTTCGTATTGATATAATGAAAAATAATTATAGTAACAGACTCGACTGCTTTCATAATTTCAAAAAATAAAACTGAAATAAATCTGTAGTCAGTTACATAAAAATTTTATACATAAACACACACACACACACACACTGTATTTAATCATTTATATAATACAATTCCACTAATATAAAAAATAATTGATTTATAAAATGTAAGACAATATTTATCATTTTATTTATATTTTATTGATAAAAAATGAAACGTTATATCTTTATTTTATTTATTATTCAACGACAATATTTTATATAGTTGCTTTATAATGACAATGTAATTTAATATTTATGATATTTTTTACGATAACTATAGATGATTATATATTTTTTAATTTCTCGAAAAAAAATATTTTATTTGATATCATAAAAATATTCATTTATGATTTGTTGATTTAATGTATATTTGAATTTTAAGATCATAAAATAAATCACTTGGAAAAAAATGTTATTAATTCAGGTAACAAAAGAGAAAATTAAATTAATATTTAAGATAGAATTTCTTCTAAAAAAATCTGATAAACAGAATGAAATATGTAAAAAAATCATAAATCTCAGAAAAATTATATTAAACTAATAAAGAGATATTTTTTCAAATAAAACGATTGTCAAAATTCAATCTTCAATTAAATCCTATATTTTATTCAAAAAAGAAAACCTTTATTTGTAAACTTTTTAAACAAGTCTCGTATACACAATATTATTAGATAAACAAATACATGTTATTTATTTTAAAAATAAAATTTTATTTTTCAGATCCACACGTTTGTAATCACATCACGTCTTAGATGGAATTTTCTGTAAGTTTTTATTCATTTTAACTTTTATTAATATATATATATATATATATATATATATATATATATATATAATATTTTTAAATTTCTATATATTTTTATATTTCGTATCAAATATAAAAATAGAATATATTAAATCATATATGATTAATTGGATACTGAAATATATATATATATATATATATATATATATATAAATTAGTTGTGTTGAATGTTCCATTCTTTATTTAATAGGTAAATAGTTGCACGGTAATATTTTTTATATACTACAACACAAAAGAGGTAATATATCTCTTGCAGTTCAGTTCTATTTTTAGATCTTTGATAAATATCAGATCGTTCGATTAGGTTAATGACATTTATTGTCGTTGAGACTAAAATTTATTAGTTCGTACTAAATAAAAGGTCAAGATAGTTTCGTTGCTAAAAGTTGTTTGTTATCGTACTTAAAATCATCAATTGTTATCGCTTTATAATCCTAATATATAACATTTAGCTACGTTTTAGAAATTTGTAAAACAATATTTTTTTTTATAAGGAAACATTCTTACAAATAAATAATACACATACACATGTGATATATAAACTATAAATTAGAATAAGTATCAAAAAAATGTTTTAAAATATATATAAATTATTACGTAATAAAAAAATCTTACTGAAAGGAAATGAAATTTCCAAAAAAAATATTTGTAAGATTTTAATATAAAATTTTTAATTTCAATTTTCAACAATAGTTTTTAATTTCTGGTTATAAATTTCCAATGCTTTTTATACAATTTTAAACTTATGTTTGTCTATTATTTTATATTGTTTTTATTAAATTCTATTTAATAAATTTATATATTTTTAATAGTTTTATTGATAAATATAAAATTTTATACAATTAATTTTCCATATTAAAACATTGAAAATATATTCTTATGTTTTTAACAAATTTATCAATTTTAATAAGTGTCAGTTGTATAATTGACAATTTTTTTAAAAATATACATTAATATATGTAATAGTAAATATATATTTTTTTTTCATTAATTTGTAACATTTTTTTTGATTTATATGTTCTTATTTTAAACTCTAATAAATCTAATTAGAGTAATATATGTAGAATTGTTGCTAATTTTATTTAAATAATTATATTTTAAGACAAATATTTATAACATTATTATTTCTTAATAAAATAATATTTTTTTTAAATAACAAAATTTTCTAATTGAATTAAATGATTTTAATTTAGCAAATATTAATTTTTGTAAAGGAATTACGTTTTTAATATATATATATATATATATATATATTTATATATATATATAAATACCTGTGAATAAATCAAAACAAAGAGACCACAATTTAAATAAATATTTCTACATTTTTTCTTTATTATATATTGATATTTTGACAATACATTTGTAACATTCTTTTATATTATTATATATTACATTTTGCAATACTTTATATAAACGAAAATAATATTTATATAGTATACAAAATATAAATAACACTGATATCTCTCGCATCGATAAATTTACAGTATATTTTTATTATCTTCATTATATTTACTTCATCTGAATAGAATCATTCCACGTTACGAATGTACGTTATATTTTTCGTCAGAAAACCATCCCGTCTTATATATAAAATTATCTGTGTGAACCAAACTGAATATAAAATATTCATTGTGTGTTTGTTTGCTGGAAAAAAATATATTGGCCCCTTATTTCGATATTCTTGTACTAGGTTTGTGAATGAGACTTAATTGATCTCATTATGTTTCGTCGTTGTCGTCTTAATGAAAACATTCATGTTTTCTATGCTACGTTTAAATATTTCTTTTTATCAAATAATTACCAATTAATTATAGGAAATCGAATGTCAGTTTTATACAACAAGTATATGTAATTAGAATGTATTTTACTAAATAATGAAATAAAAATTATTTTTTTATATCTTTAAAAATAAACAAATCTTACTATTTTTTATTTTAGTAATTTTATATCAATTTTTATACAAGAAACTTTTATTATAAAATGTATGTTTTTCATATTGATTATTAAAAAAGTAAGGAAAGTACTATTAAAAACCATTTATGATTTAGCGAAAAAAATATAATCTAATATTCATGTACTAATTTTTTAAATAAAAATTATATATTGTTGCATTAAGTAATATATATTTATTTTTCTATAGATTTATTATAATAAAATTATATTTTATCTAGCAACATTAATACTAATCTGTAAATAGTTTATCATTAATTAAAAATATAACTAAGATGAATTTATATTTTTTCGATATTTGATAATAATCAACAAAAATAGTACTATTAAATGAACCAAAACTAGTACAAGATCATCTATTCAACATACCCTTTAAAAAGCACACAAGTTAATGTATTATTAAATTAATGCATAATTTAATCGCTGATTTTCAACAATAAATTATTTATATATGTATCATAAAAAATTGCTCGAATGAATTTTAAAAGAATAAACTTAAAATTATAAAAAAATATTTTGAAAAGAAATACTATTTTTGTTCCATTTCTGTTATTTAAATTATTATTATATTCTTTTCTTTTTGTAGTAAATTTTATTTTATACACATTTAAAATTCTTTCTTTTGAATCAATGGATTTGTAATGAAATTTGACAAGAATTGACCAACGATTTTATTTTTCGGTCGAATTTTTACTTGTATTTCAAATTTATTCAATACAACAAATATCTTTAGGAGAAAAATAGTAAAATTAAATAAAGATTAAGTTTATTTATAACTCGAGAATATTGATGTAAAATGAAACTTTAAAAAGACGATTAGTTGTGAACAATCTAAAAATTAATCTAAATCTTCTGAAAAGAAAATACACTTTGTTCATTCTTATTTTCTTTTAGTAATCAAGTTTAAAGCGTTTTTATTTAATTCCGTTTTTTCTGAAAGCTTTTATGGTATAATTCAAAGACAATATATATATATATATATATATATATATATATATATATATATATATAGTGTATATGTACTTGATTAAAGTAAATTAAAAGATAATTAATTTTTTTAGTTCGCGAATCTAATAAAAGAGCTAATTCCCAAGTCGTCTTCAATTAAAAAAAGTCTTAATGGAAAATAATTAGTTTCGTTTGAAAAGGCAATCAATTTTCTTTTTGAATTTACTTACGAAACTCGATACTCGTACACAATTATAAAAGTAGACGAATATAAATTTAAATATATATTAAATATGCGTCTTTTACTGCTTTAACGTATAATATATTCAAACACAATTTAAATGCTATTTAAAAGTTCCTGACTTCGAAAGCTTTTCGTTAAGATGAGTTTCATGATAAATACAATCACTTCTTATAGTATCGATTTCGTACTATAGTACCTTTAAAAGTTACAATTTGGGCTTTGCGTAAAAAATGTTTTATTCAAAAACGTTTTTTATAGTAAATAACTGTCGACGAAAATGTTTATAAATTGATATTAAATTTTACAACTGCAAATATTTATTTGATAAATTCAATTTGAGATAGTTTCGAAATATCTTTTTATTTATATGTGTAGTTTGTTTTATAGATCATAAATATAAATCGAAATAATGTAAAAAAATAAATCGAAATTAATAAAATATTTTTTTTGTGGAAAATCAACGATTAATTCAATCGAACACTATTTTATTTATGAACGAAATAACATTTCGTGTTCAAATACTAGACATTAATCTAAAATAGATATTCACATTTGATGTGCGATTCTTTTTTTCAAAATATATTTAAATATAAAAGTTTGATAGACATTTGCTTTGAACTCAGTGATAACACAGAAGCTATTGTTAATCTAATTTCTACATATTTTGTATTGTGTATATTATACATTATTTAACTGATTATACAACTTAGGATTCGAAAATTGCTTCTGTATTATTTTAATTATTTTATATATATATTTAAAAAATCTTTTTTTATTTAATTATGTATTTTTTAATGAACAAATCAAAATGTTTATGTATTTATATATTATTAAATACGAATACAATAAAAGTATGATTATACTGTAGATTAGAAATTAAAAAAAATGTTGATTGCTTTTTTTAAAAGCTTGTATTAAAAGATATATAAATATTTGTGTAAACAAATTTACAATTTAGTAATTCATCTTATATATTTATATAAAAATTGAATTTACTTTTCAGTTCGTTTAAGTAAAAAAACAATTTGTTAATTAAAAATTAGTTTTAATGTATTGAATTTTACAAGATTAATAGACGAAATTTTGAATTTTGAAAAATATTATTTACTAGAAACAACAATAACAGCTATTTTGAATTAAAAAAAACTACATGTTTTTTTCTAAAGTTACCAAAAAAGTTTTAATATTTTTTTTATAAAAATTAATTTACATTTTTGTGAATCAAAATTTACTCATAATACATTCAATTGAACGGATGCAATTTTCGAATCGTCTTATTGAAAAATCATTCGTTTATTTTTATACCCTTTTTCCTTCGATGAAATATTTTCTAATATACATATATTTCAAATGAAACTGGTGTAGAATAAACGAACAGTTTGGCACTGAAAATTGTTTCTTAAGAGCATATGTATATTTATATATTTTATTCACATAGAAAATAATGAACAATCATAGAACGTTTGACGATTTCTACAGGGCCTAAATAATAGATAGTCTCGAATAACAAAATATATTCATGAGATTCTTATCTACAAGCTACAATATTGTTTCTAAACTGTGACAGTGATTTAATAAACATTCTAGGAATTTAACATCGCTTTGAAAATCAAACCACATTTTTATTTTATACATAGATTTGTTGAGTTTTTTTCTCATATCAAGGACCTGCCTCGAATTATTCTAAATTACTTTATGTATATAAATTAATTGAAGCATATTTTTTTCATTAATTTATATGTATACATCGCAATATCTTAACCACTATATAAGTATGCAGCATCGTATTTACTTAACATGTATTAGCTATCAAGGCGTTTATCCTAGAGATGTATTTTTTTAGAACTCTATATACTTATACTTATCTAGCAGATAAGTTACTTAGATGAATCAATAAATTTCTTTAGTATGTTTACACTGATTACCATGCATTTTTTTAAATAGTTGTTTCAAAAAAATCACAATACAGTAAACATATAAAAGTGTAGTTTTCTATTTGAAATAAATGAAAATAAATCGTCTAAGTAATAAATATTGACTTTTCTACACATAAATGACAGTGTTCAATCTGAAGAGAACATTTATACTGATATGTATTCAAAAAACATATTTTTATTTGAATGAATAATTTTTAATACATATTTATATTTATTTAGATTAAAATATTTTTCCATTTAAATCGAAGAGTTAATTACTTATTTATAATTTAATAATTTGTTCAGATTTGAAAGCATCATGTAAATTTTAATTATTTATTTATTAGTTTTAAAATAACATTTTAAATAATATATAGAGTTTTAAATAAAATATTTTACTTTTTTTTATTTCATTTTTAAATATTTATATATAATATTAATTGATAGATTTGATTTAATATCTTGTTTTTCCTCTTTATTAAAATTTTATAAGTTAAAAATAATTTATAATTAAATTTTATATTAATATTTATTTAAAGGTTCAGTTATAATAATAAATAATAATAATCGTGAACTAAATCCGAAATGATACTTTAATTTTAAAACAAATTACATTAATTTTCGTCTCGAAACGTTTATAACCGGTTTAAAATATATTTTTGTTCGTTCCGATTACAGAGTTTATACCGTTCAATCCGCACATAAAATGAGTAATTGAGAAAGTTTCTCAGTTTCCGAAGTCACAACTGAGTTGTAAACTTATAATCTGTTGAATTTCTAATGAACTCTATAATCTTATATATATGAAAGTGATTATTAATTTCAATTTAATAAGTTTACAAAATTACCAGACTTTGTTGTATAATACATAGAGTATTTTTAATATATTTTTTAAATTTAAACTCAATATTTTTCTTCGTAATTATAAAATTATTTATTATAAGAATATAATAAATTTAATTAATATAGATTATAAAAAAATAAAGATTTTGTATATTTTTACATATTTTCATTACGTAAAATCGTCGTACTTCTAAAAATATTTATTTTTATATCATCATAAAAATAAACATTTTTTTAATTAAACAATGTATAAAAAAATTGAGTTTTTATTAAATCAGTATTATTTTTATATTCAAATTAATTAATTATTTTTTTAAATTATCAACAAATTAAATATATTTTTGATTGAACAAATGTACAACCTATTAAATAAAGAAAAGGAAAATATTATAACGATTTATATATTTCTTTCAAATCTGAACAAATTTAAATGATAAATAAATCATTATCTAGAGAGAACACATATACATTTTATTAATTTTAATATATATTTTTCTTCTATGAAAGATACTGTTATCAAATGTCTAAACACATTGAATTCCATAATTTTTTTAATTACTTTCTAGTCATTTAAATTCCTTATACAATGTTTTTACATTTATATATATATATATATTTATATATATATATATATATATATATGTATGTATGTATGTATGTATGTATTTGTATATAATATAAATACCACCGAATGTAAATATTGATTCGAAACTAAATCGAAAAATATTATCACTGTATTGAATCGAAATCAATTGATGGTGCATTTTTTGATATGTTTCAAAATCAAATATTATTATTTGTGCGTTTGAATGATTCTTATTCTAATCTTGAACAATAAGAGTCATAGCTTGCAGATAAAATATAAAACACTGTAACAAATAAAATTTTTTTTCATATTTTTCTACTACGAAAATATATTTGTTACACTTTTATTCGATAAATATTTTCTTTACATTTGAAACCTTTTTATGCTATGAATATATTGAAATTATTTTTTTTGAGATAATTATTATTAAAACAATTAATATTTTTCTAGGAAAAATAATTATTTTAATCTTTTATATGATACACTTCTCATTTCAGTTGAACATTCATTATTTGTATTTTTTAAAAAATGTGTTTTTATATTATTTTTTGTTACATAAAATTATTTTATTCCACACGATATACTAGAAATATTACAACAGAAAATGTTAATTTTAGAAATAACATTGATTAATTTTTAAAAGAAAAAATATTCAATTCCTTAATTTTATTTTAATGTAATTTAACGATGTTTTAAATTAAAACTAATAATGTAATAATATAATAATAAAAAAATTACATATATTTTTATTTATATGTAAAATAAAAAATAACTAAAATGAATTGTTGAATAGAATTGATTATTACGTTATTTAAAAGTTACTTAAAATGTTTAACAAACGATTGAATAAAGTGTTGATTTTTTATTAAATAAAGAAAACTTCTTATAAATATTAAACATTCTTTTTGTCAAGTCTAGTATTAATTGTTTATTTGTCATTCTGTAAATTTTATCTACAATGTATTAAAATTTCAGTTTAAAAGTTATTTCCATAAAATTTTATTTATAAATATGTAAAACTCATGCTATAATTAATTTCTAAACTTAAACCGAACATAAATTCAAAGCATATTTTCCCAACAATCACAAATGTATTATTCAGTGTATGGAAAATTAAATATTAAATACAACTCTATTCGTTAAAGTTTTTATTCTCATCTCATTAAACTATTTAAAAATATATTTTAAATATGTTATTAATTAAAATAATTAAGCAATTTTTATTAGAGGTGTAAAATTTATTTTTTTTTATTTTAATTTAATTTAATTCAATGTTTTAATTTTTATCGTCATATTTTCATTATCATTATATATTTTTAGCTATCTTCTCTTATAAATGTTTATAAAATTTATAAATTTTGAACTTAGATTATCGACATTGTATTAATATTGAAAAATGTCAAACTTAACGTATTAATTAAATAATTGTTCATTTTCCCTGTAAAATAAAAAAGTATTCGATTTTATTTTTACAAAATAAAGTGATTTAAGTTATAAGCCTGTTAGTATCTATTGTAATATATATATATATATATATATATATATATATATATATATATATATATATATAATATTTTATTTTCAACAGTTAAAATAATCATTCAATATTTATTTACTCGTACATAAATAATATTCGTTTTAAGAATTTGGCCATAAATTGTTTTCTTAAATTTTATAAAATTTTGTTTAAAACTAATTTCAAAATTTTTATTGATTATTAATTAGAAATTATTTGACAGAAATTTATAATTTAAATCCTTAAATATTAATTCTGGCAATATATTTTTCAATTAATTAAAATCATTGATAAAAATAGAGTAATAAAATAAGTGATATTATTTTTAATTATATATATATATATATATATATATATATATATATATAATGATAATAAATGTACCTGTCAATAAAATGTAATAATTGGTCAATTTTAAATAATAAATGCCTTCTTTGTTCGAAACTTGTTTATTGAAATGATATCCAAAAATATAATTTATAAATTTTCTTTTTAATATCTTTTTTACATTTTCAAATTAATAATTTTTTATATAGTTTTTTTTTAAAAAAAATGTCGTTATTTATATTTACCAATTTAATTGAAAACGATTTAAATTTTCCAAATTCTGTCGAACAATATATTCACAGCATAAAGTAGGTATTTGAAAATAAACTCGTAATATTTGTCACATATAATATCTTGTTTATATTTGTTTATTTGTACCGAAATTATACTTCTACTTTTAAAATCTAATGATTTGTAAAAGTATAACTTTGGTTATTTTTATTACATGGTTTATTTTTTTTAAATAAATTTCAAATAAATATAATTCATAACAAATGTTTCTTCTAATACATGTATTTTGAAAAAATCACGTTATTTTAATATAATAATTATTGGAATGGTGTATGAACAACGATAATAATTTTTATACACATTTTAATAAACTTATTTCAGATAGAATATAAATAAATACAAAAACTGATTTATTAAATAAAACAACTTAAATAAAAATTAAACAATTTCATAGATCCCATACAGATATCGAACATTAGACATATTAATAAATAGAATAATATATATATACTTTAATTTTTTACAATTCATACATATCCTATTATCACAATAATATTAAATATATATACAATGAATAATAAAATATGTGTTTTGTACTAAAACTAGATAAATCATTTTAAACATAAATAAATAAAGCTTTATTTGTAGCGTAATCAATTTAGGCGAATATTTGAAAGATCTCACTTGGAAATTTCTAATTTGGTCAACCCACTTATTATATATTATTTCTATATCTAAGAAACAGTGTTGTAAATATCACACGAGATGCCAGTAAGTTCCTATCTCTCTTAGATTTTCATTTCAATGACGACTTTTTTATTTTATAAGAGTATTTACTTAAAAAAATATTATAAACGATGCAAAAGTTATAAAAACAGAAATAAATACATATTCAAGTATGATGTATAATTATTTATTGTAATTGATATTAATTGGGCTGGATATTATTAACAATAAATAATTATTATCATACAAATATATAGTAGTATACACCATTCCAATAATAGATAGGAAGAACGATAAAATTAAATAAGTTAATAATGACTTTCATAGAAACTGATTAAATAATCAATCAATGGCAACAAGAAATCAATGAGAAAAAATGTATTTGTGCCAAGTTTACATTTTGTTCCTTTCTTCGTGTGCTTTTTTTACAATAGCAAGTTTTGAATGAGGATCTGAAACAGGGAGGTCCGTGTACGGAGGATCGCGCGTTCCGTGCAACATTAATGTCCATTCTTTAATTATACCTGTCTGTGGTTGTTGAGAATTGAAACTGACCTGGAACAAAAAAAAAATGTAAAATATTCGATGTCAAATTATTATAGTTGATTATTTGTCGTACTTTATTTGAAATTTAAATTTAATTTTGTTATTTGAAGAATTTTTTTGTACAGACGTAATTGAAATCTTTAACACAGATGATAAAAATATATAAATGGCTTTAATAATCTAGAAAATCTTTATTCACTTTGATTAACATGTATTAAAGTACTATTATTTTAGAATAATTAAATCTATTAATATTTAATTAATTCATGTATTAAATTGAATATTTATAGCAGAAAATAAAATTATATTTAATTTATTTCAAATATGGAACTGATTAAAAAATAATAATAAGTGGTTGTTGAACGTATCTAAAAATATAATTGACTGTTTTAATTTACTATATATATATATATATATATATATATATATATATATATATATATATATATATATATAACATCATTATTAGATTATAAGATTTTGGTCCGTTGAACAGTAACACGTTTAATTTAAACACATAAAGTCCTTAAGTTAATGTCTTCTAACAGGATTATATCCACATCAAAGTTAGCCACTGCGTTAATTAGTTTAACAGGAAGTTAACTTGTTTTCAAAAGATCTTGTAGCAAAACAACCTATCTTTTACACGGTTCAGATATTCGTTTTTGTAATTTTTCTTATATTATATTATATATATATATATATATATGACGAAATATACTTTTTACCTCTAGTAGCCATGTTCCTTGCGGATATTCCGCCCACGTATGAGTTGTCATAAATGGCCATTTCGTAAAACCATCTCTTGAATCATCATCATTTTTCCTTCTACTAAGTATCATGGATCTGTAACGAATATAAAATATAAATTTATTATATTATTCTGCTTTCATTCGTATCGATTTTTAGTATAAAATTATTCATATGAATTTATTTTGTATCTCCATTATTTAATTTTCTTTTCTATTAATTGCTCATATTTATATTCAATGATATTATTATTTAGTGGAAGCATAAAACATTTCGAATATATTTGTAATTATTATGAAATCATCGAATATGTTATAAAATTGTTTCCTTAAAAAATATCACTATTTTATATGAAAGTATTTGTGTGAATAATTCTGCAATTCAGTTTATCTTTAATGAAGAAGTAACTTTCAACTTTGGAAATTAAAAAAAATGTATCTAATTTATACAAGTGTAGTTTTGATTAAAAGATAATTGATTTTTTGATCTTTTTGATTTAATTATCAATCGTGAATTAGTTAAAATCACTTTTTTTAAAGTATAGAATATTTTTAAAATTGCATACTTGTTTTTCATTCATCATTTATAATTTCTAATTCAAATATTATGAATAGACAATTAAAATTGACACGAGTATAATAATTAAAAAAAAAACAAATTGTTGAATGCATCTATAAAATTTTGAAATGTAGAAAAATAATTCTTTAATTGAAAAAAAATATTTTTAATTTTTATTTAACTTATTTATTTCATGAACTTAAAATTTGATACATAATTTTAAAAATGTTCTGGAACAATTTCCTATAAATTAAAATATTATATAATTTATAGATGATGACTATAAAAAGTGATTATATATATATATATATATATATATATATATGTGTGTGTGTGTGTGTGTATATGTGTATATAGAATGTGTGTAATATCCGAAAAAATACAGATACTTTTCTCTATTTAATCGACGAAAAACATTATGGAAAAAATATGATGTAAAAGACATTCAGTTCAGCAAACGGAAATTAGGGGAATAACAAATGGAATTTCTGTATGTATAAAATATATATACATACATACATATATATATATATATATATATATATATATATATATGCGTATACTAAGCATAAAAGAAAATACGATAACATCAAATTCAAGAAAAATGAAAAATACATTTTTCAATTTAAATGTCATGTCAATTGCAATTCCTGTCATTAAAAGCACACAATTCATATTTTCTAATGATGTTTTATATTGAATGAAATTATGTTTTAAAATCATTTAATATTTGATATAATTTTTGTAAAACATTTTCCTTATTTTAATATTTTACATTAAATACAAATATATTTAAAAATAAATATTTTTCTAATTTGAAAAATTTATCGAATTCATCTATCAAAACAAAAACGTATAAAACCATTGCATATAATAAAAAAAGATTTATTCATAGATTCAGTGAAACCCATCAGCAATATTTAAACTAAGTGCCGAATTTTCACTTCGATTCTTTTTATTGCACCTTATTCGATTTACTACTGAATTTTGATCAAATCCATTTTTTATTACATTGAAAAATAGTTCGAATAAGTCTTTCCTGTTAGATGTTATAAGAAAATTGCATATAAGTCATCAAAAATCGATAAATAGAGCGTAGAATTTAAATTAACATGTCACGGAAAAGTCGTTTATATTCGATTTCTTGAACAGCATATAAAACAGATTGAAGATTTGCAATTCAATGAAAATGTGTGTTATATTGCTAGATAAAAAAATGCTCGAAGAGTTTGACTCACCAATGGGCTTATTTATTAAAAAAAAGCATGAATGTTTAAAATAGAGTAACTTTAGCATTTCTTGTATATTTTCAAAAAGATATTTTTATTTAAATAAGCTAGTATATATTTTGGTGTATTTATTTCTCGTAAATTATATATATATATATATATGATAATGAAATAAATTGTCAGTTTGATGTCTAGAATATACCTTTTAATTTTGTTATTATTATTTAATAATTAATTTTCTAAACATTCTTCATTTCATTTAATCATTATTTAAGTTTCATATGAATACACAATGTATTTAGAAATTATTTTTAGGTCCCTAAAGTCTTTTAGAGATTTAATTACTCTAGGATTATTTATTTAGTTAATTATTAATTATATTAAATATAAATAATATAAAACTCGATTAGTTATGATTTTTATAAATTAATTTTTTACCAATAAATCATTCCAAATATCATGAAATTTAATAAAAGTCTTTAATTATTATTTATAGTACTTTGTTCATATCCTTAATACTAAAAAGTAAATAAAAATTGATAATTTAATATTTTTATAAAATTTATTTCTAATTTGTCAGTTTTTAAAATAAAATTGTAAGAAAAAATCAGAGGTTGAAAAATTGTCTCGTGAAATAAATTAATAATTTGAAAATGTAGATTTCTTAGAAATATTTAAAAACAGAATTTTCTCTTGAAATATAAATTTAATAAAAAACATTTTATTTGAATATATATATATAATGATATTATAATTCAATTGTTATCAATTTTCTACAATTTAAAAAGCTTTCAAAAAATATTCAGTTACATAAAATATTTTCTATAGAAGGAAATATCGAAATCAAGAGAAATCGTATAAGGCAATTTCTAAGAAATACTCTTCTTATATGAAATTAAAATCGACTGATGCTTAGCGAACAAGAAGAATAAAGAAATCTTGCTAAACGATTTTGTTTGTCGAACGCGACTTTTTCGAATAATTGCGTGGGCAAATTTCATTGACAACATTATTGTCGTAACAGTTCTTGTCAAAGTTTCGAAACCTACGTTCATGCGAAATAGTTCATGCATAAGTTTCGCGAAATGCGTCAATTGTCAGACACAATCCTTCCAATCTGTTATGTAAACGTATCATATAATACAACTTACACATTTTGCGAAGATAAATTTCGTACAAGGATTTATATTGTAAATACCATATTATCGTTCACGTAGTATATATACATATAAATATATATATATATATATATATATATATATATACATGGATTTTCAAATTTTATATTTTAAATTGAGAAATTTTTTCGAATATATTTTTTTTAATAATAATATACGAACAAGATATTAGATTATTAAATTTTGACATGACATGACATAACAACAATACACATGCATAAATTATATATATATATATATATATAAGATACATTTGATAAAATTCCCCAAAGGATTGATGTGCGTCTACATAGAATACAAATTTGATTGAAAATTTCTTACACACCTGGTACCCATAGGCGAAGTAAGGAAGAGTTCTAAATCTCCACGGCGACTTGCATTCACGGTGATGACAGCTTGTACGTGCTCTAAATAATTCACTTCGGTATCTTGGCCTTGACAAGCCTTTGTTCTGATTTTCAATAGAACCGATCGTCCAGATACGATTTGCCTGTAACAAAGTTTTCATTATAATCAAGATTTTGTTAATGGATTCAGTACACACACAGTACGAATTTCAGTCCAATTCATGATTGAGCAATTTTTTTTCGTAAATTAAATTACATATTAAATTGAATGATTTGATTGGTGAACAATGAGTTTACTTTCGTAATAAATAAATTGAAAGGACAATTCGTTCTGTTTACAGAAATTATTTTAAATAATTTTAAATTGATAATTAAAAATTTTTAGTTCTACTTTACATATATTTTCAAATAAAAAATAAATATATATTAAAGTTATATTTTTTAGGCTTCTTGTACTAAACATTGAAATGAATTTATACATCTGTGTAATATTATAAATAATATAAAACTCGATTAGTTATGGTTTTTATTAATTAATTTTTTACCAATAAATCATTCCAAATATCATGAAATTTAATAAAAGTCTTTAATTATTATTTCTAGTACTTTGCTCATATCCTTAATACCAAAAAGTGAATAAAAATTGATAATTTAATATTTTTACAAAATTTATTTCGTAAGTTTTTAAAATAAAATTGTAAGAAAAAATCAAAGGTTAAAAAGTTGTCTCGTGTACAAAATAATAATTAAAAAATGTAGATTTCTTAGAAATATTTAAAAACAGAATTTTCTCTTGAAATATAAATTTAATAAAAAACATTTTATTTGAAATAATATATATATAATATTTTTTTAAATTAACACAATGGTTATTACTTTTACTAAAACTGATTATTATTCCAAACACTATTATCTTTTAATTAAAATTGGATATAATTATTTATTTTCATTTTTAACTTACTTATGTATTATGAGTGATGGGTCTATATTTTTTCATTAAAATATTCAATTTTCATATTCAAATTGAATTATATAATTAAAGTAAAAGTGAAAGATAAACATTTATCGAATATAAATTTAAATTTTATGGTGTCAAGTTGTTGATTTATCAGTAATGAACTAACGATATTTTATTCGATTTTCACTTGTAATTTTTTTATAATTCACAAGTAAAATATCTTTTTAATTATATTTGTAGTATATAAATTATTTCAATCCAATTATAAACATAGAACTTTATTCAATTACAAAACTAAAAAACAAACTAACTTTATTTAATTATTCAAAGAAATTCAGACGAGTGTAAAAATAAACACCGTCAAACGACCACGAACTATTTGTTGACACAGTTTTATAAAAATAGTACAGTTAAACAGTTTTAATTAAAATTATATTACTTACTGAGGCTCAGTAACAGATCCAGCTTCACAATGAAATCTCGGTGGTACAGTTTTCCACTTTTGAGCGAGAGCGACCATTGCACCGGCATCCAGTACTCCGAAACCGAATAGATGATTAAATTCTAATCCCACACCATTCATTGTCCAGTGAAAGCGACCTTTCGCATCAAATAACGAATTTCGTTTCGATGTTAACACGGTCAGATGTTGAATATCTCGCCACGTTAATCCGGTACTACGTACGTAAAAAATATACATATATTATTACCTTAATACGACTTTTAATTTAACTAAACAAACATATGAATGTGTGTATATGTATGTATGTTTGTAGATAAATATATGAGACTAGGGTAGTTTTATCGCATGTTAATATCACATGAATAAATATAAATATATTCCAGTTTGTTATCAAACAACGATGAACATACAAAATAATTTTAAATATTTATTTTTAAAATATGACGACTGTTCGTATAATAAAGAAAAAAAACGTAAATAGAAACATAATGATATAATAATTGTTCTTTGCAGTTTCAATTCTAGTTTAGTAACTAAATAATCCCATAAATAAATATTTTGTGTATTTCAGGACAGTTATTTTAAAGACTGAAAAATTATAAAAGAATTTTATAACAACGAATTGTATATTGATATAAATTTACTATCTGAATAAAAATTACAAATGATAACTTTAGAATAAAGCTATTGTTCAAAATTAAATTGACCAACATTACAAAAAAATATGAATACAGCAGCTTTATATATAATTTTATACAATTAATTCCTCAATCATCAAGTACTTAGAAAAACAAAATCTTAGTTATTTCACTATGTCAGAATTCTAGAATATAGAATTTACTATCCATAAATTTTTTTGAAAAAGTCATATTAATATTTACTTAAATATTTTTAAATACTCCGAATTTTTTCAGATAATTTCCATGTCAAAATCTATTACAAAAATTACTTTTTTTCAACGAAAGCTAATTAATTGTTAATTCAAATATAATATGTGTATTTGTGTACAAAAAATTAATGGTAGGAAAAAAATAATTGATTTTCAGAAATAATGAAGTGTATAAAATCTAGTAGGAAGTAATTTTTAAAAATTAATACATACTGCTGTATGAAAAAATTCCCTAACTCTTTTATAAAGTATTAAAATAATATTATTAAACTATATATAGAGAAAGAGGTGGGATAATTATAAAGTTCACAGTAATTAAAATATTTATAATGAATCTTCAACCCACGTACGCTTAGTTTTTAATTATCGATGGATTTCCTTGCATAATTAATAACAATTCATGAAGAAATTTCTTATTAAGAAATAAAACAGAATTTTAAAATTATTTATCATTAATTAAATTTTAATGTAGTAAGAAAATATTATATGTAAGTTATTGTATATATATATTTCAATATTATTAAATGTTTATTACACACGACAAAATGAACAGTAACGTACGTAGATATGTTAAAAACATTATTTCAAGTCAAATAAGAGCATTGTTTGTTGTCACATATACTCACTTGGCTTCTAACGCAAGAGCAAACACGCCTGCCGCCTCTGGCGCCGCAGCTGAAGTCCCTGAATGCGTGGTAGTACATTTACCGTATAAGTCTGTTGTTGCCTGAAAACGTACAAGAACAATAATAACATAGACATGACATACGATCATAAAAATAAATACGTTATCGTGCAATGTTGTCAGAATTGTCTAATTTCGTTACAGTTCTTTATTGCTAATGAATTTATCGGGTGGTGTATTTATACAGAAAAATATGTTAGAAGATATAGAGTCAAACTGTAAGGATTGTAAAAAAATAAGTTGTGTTAGTAATGGAAATTGATTTTAAAAAATGTTTATTTAAAAATTATATCATATATAATTGACCTTATAGAATAATTTGATATTTCTTTAAAAGATAATTTCAAAAATATTATTGTATATATATACATATATATATATATATATATATATATATATATATATATATATATATATATAATATGAAAATGTTTGATATTAAACAAATAATTAAAATGAAAAGAATATTTTCATTACAATTTAATTTGTACTGAATCCGGAAATTAAAAAAGTGCTTATATTAACTTTTAAATTGTTCAATAAAAGAATATATAATGAAGTTATTAAATAAAAAGCATGTAAACCAGAAATAATCTTTTTAAAAATAATAAAATTTCGGAAAAAATATACGTTTTAAATTTATTATAAAGTAATTTATAAATAAATGTAATTAAAATATTTAATGAATATATAGATGTAAAAAATAAGGGAGTACTCTTTCCAACGTCACTTGTCTAAAACATTTTTTTTCATTTTCTTCATGATGGTAAATTAAATGATATTTTATGAAAATATAACATGTTTTTATTAATAAATTTATTCAATTAAAAATAATTATTTATAAACTCGTTTAAATATTTTATTAAAAAATTCGAAAATAATAATAAATTTAAATACGATAAGAATATAATTTCAATACAATAAAATCCAAAAAAAAAATAGTAAAATCAATGTATGTTAAAAAATAATTATCTCATTTTGAACTATTTATCTTTGATGAATTTTCTTAAAAACATTTAAGATTATCAATCATGACATTATATAAAATATTTTCATTCATATTACTACAAATCAATTTATTATTATAATACAAATTCGAAATATCATTAAAACAGTTTCATTTACTATATCTGGAAATAAACTCCTACACAATAAAATAAATATCAGCTCGTGAATAAACATAATGTTAGCCAGCTATAAAATTATTTATGATTATGACAACATGAGTAAGCAATCACTTCTCTGAGAAGAATGACCCACTTACACTTACCAATAAAAGTCTTGTTAATCGATTTATTTATATCTAATAGATGTGTTCGCATCAGTTAACATATCCTACACAGTTTTCTTACAGCAAATTGTTCTATAAATCGGTCAGGAATATAGAAAGGGAATATATATATATATATATATATATATATATATATATATTAAATCGAATTAATTTCCAAGTTTATTAAAGAACCATTTCTAATTTTAAATAAAAAATAATGCCAGCATGATGCTTTCTTAAAATTTAATTTTTATAATTGAATAATATGAGACATGAAATGTGTTTGTGAATTAAGGAAAAATAATGATACAACAATAAACATTTGATTTTACTTACCACGCCTGTATTAGGGTCCTTGGCACCATTACTGAATGTTGACGCCAATGTACTTGAACAGCTTTCATCGTAATGTGCATTTTGGCCATCGTTTATAGCACTATTTATCGATACAGTCCACATGCTGGCAGCGTATCCGTCACAATTACAGTCGTCGTCTTCACCACCATCTCCACTCGCCCATACGTAAATGTTTCCGAGCCCATTTCTGCCCTGAAATTATTACACGCAGTCAATTATTGAAGTTTTTTTTTGTTGGAAAAATATTGTAGCTGAAATAAAATTTTGTATCGAGTTTAGACTTAAAAAATGTCATTAGTGATGTTTATTTTAGGAGTTATTGGCAAAAAATGATTTTATGAGAATGGATTTTAAAACTTGCAAATTTCCTTTTTTAATTTTTATTTTGTATGTATTAACATTTTTGGTCATATTTTTTTGTTATAATTAAATATATATATATATATATTTATTAATAACATTATTTTATATTTTTATTATCATTAAATTAAATTCTTACTCTGTAATTATAATTTTTCATTTTGTTTAATTTTAACTGAAAAATATCCAACATTTCACGTTTTTAAAATGATTATTTCTTTTACATGTGTTATACAAAATATTATTTACTTTATGTACTTTTACATGTGTACGTATATTGTACTAAAAATGTTTTACAAAAACAGAAAAAACATTTTTTCACAATCATAAATAATAATAATGTATAAAATTTTCTTTTAAAACACAAAAAAGCTCTTGGACGTTATTAAAACACTATAAGTACTAGATTATTTTTAATTGTATAATATTATTTTCTAAGCAAATAAAATAATTTTAATGTTTTAATATAAATATTTAGTTAACAACGAATTTAATCGAAATACAAAAATTTAGCATGCTTTAACATCATGTTATTAAAATTACTTTTATATTTAAATTCATTGTACTCAAACTAATTGCTTTCAGAAACGCAAAGGTTAATAAAAATATTTTCTACACAAACAGAAATATATTTATAAAGTATTTATACATTAGGAACGTATAATAAATTCCAATATTGTTATTTTAAACTAAGATTTGTAAACCTAAAAAACAATCTAATAAATTATTTCAAACCACGCACTCAGAACCCACATACTTAATCTAATTTTTGTATCCAATCTACTAAGAACATTATTAAGTAGATTATCATTTAATTCCCGATTCTAATTATCTTCTTAATTATAAATAGACGAACTGCTACTAGCATGTTGTAGAAGTCAATTTACGTTAATTACATAACCTTTACTTTAAGTACTTCTATACTCTATGAGAAACAGTTCTTCGAAGTGTTGGTTAACACACGTGATTCTAATTTAATAATACAATAACCGATTTAGATGTATTATTGTAACCGCGTAGTTTCGCAAATGATGTTTATATGTATGTATATATACAAAAACCGCAACAAAATTCTTAACATACATATATTTCATCATTAATATTAATTGATTAGCATGAAGTTAATTTTAATTTCATATTCAATCTATATACTTAACTAATGAAATAGATTGAACCAATATCTAAATGAAATTCAAATAATAATTTTAACAGCAAAAAAACTAAATTAAATTATTAGTTTTACTTTTAAAATACATAAACATATTATTCTTTCTAAATTTTGTCAATAAATATATAATATAAAAATTAGAAAATAAACAAATAAAAAAACAGTTAGATACTCAATAAAGAAAAGTCGTAATAAATTATAATTTTTTTCTATTATTGGATTTTATATATCTCCACTTTATGTGGAAAAATCTAAAAATAATGATAGACGATAGAAGAAAAATAAAATAATAATAGAATTTGAAAAAAAATGGAAAACATATTTAAATAAAATTAACTGATTAAAAAATAGTATTACAGTCGAATAGATATTTGATTTATTTACAGTTAAAAAAGATAGAAAAAATCAAATCAGAAAAAAAATTG
Organism: Neoneuromus ignobilis; assembly: GCA_029203775.1. Taxonomy (NCBI): domain Eukaryota; kingdom Metazoa; phylum Arthropoda; class Insecta; order Megaloptera; family Corydalidae; genus Neoneuromus; species Neoneuromus ignobilis. The sequence goes on along the minus strand of CP092093.1, from coordinate 6,141,161 downwards.
TATCATTTAAGATGATTGTAACAATGATTCAATAAAATTTGTTTGTACTCAATGAATTATGATTAAACACTTAAAAATTAATGATTCAAAATATTTCACTTAAATATTTTATCAAAAATAACAATTTAATACTTTTTTATAATTGTCATTTTTTTCAATTTTTGTATTTTAATAATATATTTAATTTATTTCAACACAAATAAAATAAAATGAAAACTAGATACTTGTTAACAACTAAAAAAAAATTAAAAAGGTAAAATTACAACATATAACGCGAATAGCTCATTTCCATTTTATTAGAGTCGTTATACGAGAACAATGGCAGTAAAACGATGTAATTTCACATGTCGAAACACGTGCTGCAAAAGATTCTCTCAGACGAACTTTACAGCTATATTAAATAAGCATTATTTTCAACGGTTATATTTTGTATATGCAGTAATACCTTATAATCTACTAACATTTTCATTTAAAGTGTTAATAGCGAGAATATTAGACACGAGTCATTCTTTTTCTATCAACTTGACGTACATTCATTGTACGTTTTTCACCTGAGAGTAAACTTTGTTTTCCAATATAATCGTATTTGTTTGGTTTTTAAATAAGTAAACTTATTTATGTGCAAATAATGACGTACGGAGTATTACGTCTGTAATTGAAAACAAATATCTTTTTATTTCATTATTGTTTTTGTCAAACTAGATATTTTTAATAAATTTTATTATCATTCAAAAATTTAAAACCAATCACTTTTCGAATATTCATTTTTCATTTCTTATCAATAAAATTCCAGTAAAAAATTTAAAATCATTTACATATAAATTTTGTGGTTATTATTCAAATAATTGTATCGAAATTTATAATATTGATATACCAAAAAGGAAAATTCCAAATAATAAGTTTTACCTCATTCACACCTCTGACGATTGCTCTCATTGTTGCATTTCGTGGTCCATCTACTGTTTTTCCATCATCCGTTGGTCCCCAAGACGCACTGTATATGTCGATCAGATTACATTCATGCCCCATCGAACTTGCTTCAATTACATCAGTCATGTACGGTTGGTCTAACATTCTTATACCTGAAAGAAAGATAAAAAGTTTTGTTTCTTTGTATCGTTCTCTTAACTGCTTTTACATCGATATTGACCATTTTCAATATATATATATATATATATATATATATATATATATATATATATATATATATATATATATATATATATATAATATTTAAATATTTATACAACAACATATTTAGTTGCTAATAAGTCTTTTAAAATTACTAAAAAAATTAATAATGTGAAAAGAAAAGTATATAAAAAAATATAATTATTTTTATAACAAAGAAAAATTAATAGAATAATTATTAATATTCCTCAGAGATAAAATTTGAGATAAATTTAAAATATTCCTAAGGTTTTTTCAATTCATATTATTTTTTTATTGTAACAATAAATTAAATGTTATAGTTTTTGGGATATAATATTTTGTATTAAGTTAATGTCGTCTTTCATAATTTTTAAACTTTAAATTCAGTGAATTCTTTTTTATTATTTTAAATTTTATTCAAGAATATATTTTAATGTGATCCTCAGACAAGTATGGAATTTTTGTTTCTAAAAATAAATTCTCTTATAAGTTTGGAAATATTATTTTTCAATTTTCGTTTCCAATTCTAGAATGTATGGTTTTCTATTATCTATCTATCTACACACACATACACACACACACACACACACACATATATATATATATATATATATAAAATAGCATTCTAAAAACTTTATTTGTAATATCTTTCACAAGACTTCCCAGATTACTTTTGAATACATTTCAAAATTCAACCCTCTACTTCTAAAATTGTATCTCAATCTAGTCTATTATTATTATTTATTTATTCACTTCAAAGTTTAAAATTCTATATAAAAATCTATAAATAAATAACCAAAAAAAATTACACGTATAAAAATTAAATTAAAAAATCAGATTTATAAAAGAAATTATATATTTTTAATATTTTTTTCATTTTACACAATAATTACTTGTATTAAATTCTTCACATAAATAAGATTAAAAAATGTTCAATACATATTAAAGCTTTTATATTGAATTATGATTTAATAGCTACTTGGTAATGCTTTTAAGAAACAGTATTGTTCAGATACACTTCTAAACTTATTGTTATTTCAAGATATAAATAGATTAAAAACTGACATATATTTTAATCACATTGACTTATATTTAAAATAAATTATAATATTTAACATACATAAACAAAGTTATTTGTGCTTTAATAAACTTAAACTAATATTAAAAACATGGCATAAATTTCTGTTTTGATTATATAAATTTCACAATTATAATGGTTTTAAGCAATAAAAATGTTCATACACACATACATACATACATATATATATATATATATATATATATATATATATATATATATCTGTGTGTGTAAATGAATGAAATGGTTTTCATTAAATTTCCCTACAAACAAGCAGTACGTAAAACTATAACAACGATTTAATAAAACGAATGATATATCGTACATTTTGTCTGATTTTATCGTTTATATATATTAAAATTGTGATATAAAGCTTTTATATTCCATACAATTATTATAAATGAAATTTTGAATCTTATGTGATATATAAACATTCAATAATAATTATACATTGTATTGGTTTTAAGGAACAAAAAAATAAAATTTAGGTCTCTTATTAAAATTTTCCACTTGAAAGCATTTCATAAAACAATTATTAAGGAAAATAGCGATCGAGATTTTTTAACTAAAATATCATTTTACATGCACATACCTACAATATATACATATATGTTAAATGAATTTTTTTGTTGTATATCTAACTGTTAAAATTTATTAAAATAATAGCAGATTATGAAAATAATGGAATGTTATGAATATTTTAGCAGAATGCGCGCTTTTTTATATTTAATAAAATGGAAAATAAATGTTATATTCATTGTGTTTGTATTATTTTATGGAAATTAGAAAGATAAACGTATTTTGTGTAATTTATTTTAGCTGAAATGAATCTAATGGATTTGGATATTCTGTATTTTTATTCTATATAAATAAAAAAATGTAATTAAGATTTTATTAATCAGAAGTTTTTTTTTTCGTTTTAATTATGTAATGAATAGTATTTTTATATATTTTATTTATTAACATTTATTTTTTTGGCTAACTTTAATGCAAATAAAATTGATAATTTTTTGTAATTGAATTTTAATATAATTTTTGAATCATTAAATTAATAATTATATAAAAGATACATAAAAGCTCAAAGACAATACATTTATCACTTCTAATTTACACAACAGGTAATTTATTCCAGACAATTTATTATAATGGAAACTAAATTTTAAATGAGTGAGTTTTGACAGTTTCGTTGGACATTATCTGATATAAAGTTTATAACATAATATCTATGTTTTATCTATTTTTAGACGATTTTATTTTAGTTGATTAAAATGCAATAACTATATATATATATATATATATATATATATATATATATATATATATATAAGTGTGTGTGTTTAATACTTATTTTATAAATCGAATGATTATATGACCATATATTTATGGTAGATAAAAAACATACCAACCCATAATAAATCAATAATAAGAGCTTTTGCTCATATTTGTGAACATATAGATTTTTTGACACCGTTTTCTTGTATTGTGAACAATATGAAAACCATATTCTCCACAGATTGATTGAACTTGGAGAAATGAGAATGTGTATACGAATTTTATGACCTTTAACATTAAGTTTCCGTATATATATATATATATATATATATATATATATATATATATATATAATATGGAGTAGTATTGGTTCGATGTTATTGGGTACGAGAAACTTTGACAGATTTATAGACTCATTGCTGACACGAGTCGCTTCAATTTTCGTTTCGTAAATTTACGATTGCTTTCAGTATGTTGATACTTGAGTGTTTATGTCGATACAATGCTCATAGTATTAAAACTGTATATTTTTTCCTATACACTGAAAGTTTTAGATTATCTGTATTTTTTCAGCTTGTCGTTTTTTTTTATCGACAATTTTGTCAAATTAGTATTTAGATACTTCGTAAAACGAACTGAAGAATTTCGTAAATTTCATTTCGTCAGTTGAATTTTATATTCAGTTATTTTTCAGTAAATTGTCATTATCAGTTGAAATAAAATACATCAATGCTGTACGTAATACAAGTATATTGGTATTCAAAATGTAAATATTGAAAAATCAATGTTCTTAAACAGCATGGTATTCAGAGAAATAATGACTTCTTTGTATAAAAAATCACTTTTATTTATAAATGAATATAAAAAGAATAAATAAAAGTTATATTCAACACACTGGTAGATTTTTCATGGTTTCTTTGTAATGTTAAGTATTTTTTTATTAAAGCCATGATTATCTTCTATATTTAATGAACTCAGATTTCGTTTACTTTGTTAATTATTTAAATACAGAAGAAATTATATATATATATATATATATATATAATCTTTATTGAATAAATTTATGTTTTTTTGAAGGTTTGAATTCACACGATAGAAAAATAAAGTAAAATTGAAAAATGGATTTAGTTGTAGAAATTACATTTAATGAGATTTGACCTGCTGTAATTACTATCGGTATTTTTTTTTATTTGTATAATGAAGAAATTGTTCTTCCTTTATCTAAATTAAATTCTAATTTTAAAAAAAACGTAAATCCTTAACAAAACTCAGTAATCAAATATTTATGGAATTTTTTTCTTTATAAAATAGTAATTATTTGATATAATTTCATATTCAAAATTGACAAAAACTTATGTGGATATTAATTAAAAGCTTTCTGATTTTCAATAAGAAGGGAATTTTAGGATCAACTGAATTTTTAAATTTAAATAAAGAGATCTTCTTCGGTGGATTCCTAATTTGTATAAGTTGAATTATATAGAGAGTTTTTTTAAAAAAAATTATATATATACATATATGGACTTATTAAAAAGTTTATAGATGAAAATTTAAGTTCATATATGAAAATTTAAAAATATCATAAAATGCCTAATAAATATTTTTCACGAAATTCGATATAAAATAATTCTTTTCTTTTAGAAGAGAAAGTGAGAAATATATTTTATTGTATATATACGAGATACGAGTATTGTTTATAAATGTTCGAAATAAATAAATTAACATTAAAAAATGTAAGATAATGATTTTAATTATGCTCTATTAATTATTATAAAAAAAAATAAAAAAATATTTTATATTTTATTTAAAAAAAAATTCAAAAAATTGAATCAAGAACTTAATCATTAATTATTTATTATTGGCATTCAGAAGATTAAAAGCAATTCGTTGTAAAAAACATCAATACTTGTCGTTTGCATTAAAAATGAATATATAATATTATCCAATAGAAATTTAATCACCATTTTTTCAATTAGAATTAACAGTATTGGTTATACCAAAAATAAATTTCGACATTACATCATTACAAAAAATTCGAATATAAAACAAAAAACACATTTTTAGAATTATTACATAATACTTTTTGGTCTTATTAAACAATACAGATTTTTAAAATAGATACATAATAATATTTCCAATGAAAAAAAATGTGTGTACATACCTGCAATTTTCGAATCATACGCAACACCCACACCACAAACACCATTATCTCGAGCGGCTGCTACTTCTCCCGCACACCTAGTACCATGACTGTAACAAAAAAAAAACATATTTTGTACGTGCACGAAAAGCTTAAAGCTCATAGTTATTATTCTTTTACGATAAACATATTATTTTATCAGGAGTACGTGTTATCAATAATTATATTTTTATTTCTTCATTTTCGTAGATAAATTATTATATTAAATAGATAACAATTACTTCAATTTTCATTAACGTATAATGTTTATATCTTTGTTCATTATAAGTACAAATGATCATAAAACTTGAAAACATGTTAAATATTGACATGAAGCTTTCGAAAACGGACATAAATTGAAATTCAAAACATTGTATGAATGTTTAATAAATACACATTTAAATGAACACACAAATATATATATATATATATATAGAGAGAGAGAGAGAGAGAGAGAGAAAGAGAAAGAGAGAGACATGTGTGCGTCTGTATTTGTATGTACAATGAATATGCACATTGTTTCAAAGTTTGAAAATGTTTGAATACAATGTATTTAGAATTATTCATATATATATATATATATATATATATATATATATATATATATATATATATATATATATATGTATAGGTATATGTATATATGTTTATATGTATGCTGTAAGTACGTTTAACTTTTGTTCACAAATATGTTTTTAATGTTCATCGCCTGGTAACAATTCAAGAGACTTTTATTTTATTTTTATGATAAATTTATACGAAACCATATATAATCATCGATTTTAAAAAAAAGTTGTCTGAAACATTTTACAAATACATTTAAAAATAAAATATGTATAAAAGTTAATTTTTTTTAATATCTGTCATTGTTCATTGTTGAATCAGTATTTTTGTATTCCTCTTATCGTTCTTGTTTATAATTCATCACTATTTTTTATTTATTTTAAAATGATATTTATATTATAATAATAGGCCTGTATGTGATTACAAGTTTAAAAACAGGAATTTCAACTTCAGAAGGATTTTTACTTAGATATACTTTCTTTAATCTGACTTTAAATTCTTCCATTGATAATTTTTTATGAGGTTAATTTTCAAAATTTTTCTATGATTTTAACATTTCCAGTAAAGAAACAAATCACTTTATTTAAAAATATTTATTGCTTACAATTCCTCAGCTTAAATTTAATAATAATACCATGAGTTTATAAAGATTTTTTTTCAAAAAAAAATTATTATTAGAGAGAAGTCTATGTTCAAAAATCAAAAAGTTCTATATCGATATTAATTAAGAAGATTTTTGTCTTGTTAGTTGAAAATATATTAATAATTCATTGTTAATAATAAAAAAAATGTAAGTTAAGAGTATGCTTATTACATTTATTCTACTTTTTTTAGTAATTATTTTCAGTATAAAATTACTTTTATTTTTTAATTATTTTACGTTTATAATTATCTTTTACAAAGTTACTCTATAATTACTTTCTTAATAAATTATTGATCAAACTGAAACCTAGTTGAATCTCTTGACATATGAATTCATGAACTATTCTAAATTAAACATTTAATCACAGTTATACCCATATCTATTTATCTATCTACCTATCCATTTATTATATATATATATATATATATATATATATATATATATATATATATATATTCAAATACATCTATGTTTATTTTAGAGTTATTAGTGTATTTTACATTATAGAATCTTTGAAATGAAATATTGATTACAATTAGCAGATAATATTGTAATAGTAGATATTATACTAACAAAATTTGTAGAAATTTAGAATAAATTTCTGGAATAATCGATTTTCAATCAATTTTCAATTACAATTTTTTTGTAATTCAAACTACGTACAATATTATTTTTTAAAACAAAACAATTTAACTTATATAAAATACTTTATTCGTGTGTAAAACTACACATACACACACACACACACATATATATATATATGTATATGTAAACTGTAATAAAAAAACATGAAATAAACGTCTCTAAGTAAAAACATGTTTATTTAACATTTCTTTACTAATTAGTACGTGTTTGAAATAAGAAACAAATTTAATTAGATGAATCTTTTTTTAAATTAAATTTCTTAAATTATTTCTTTAACGTTTTTATCTTTTATTACTTAATTAGTAATTTACATTATAATAAAATCTATTGTTAAATTAATTAAAATATAAAGTTAATATCAATAAAATAATTTAAAAAAAATTATATACATAACTGTACAATTTGCAAAAAGAAAATAGAAATTGGAATAATATTTTTTATTGTTTTTTCAATTGTATATACATATTCATTTTTATACGAATTAATAAAACATCTGTTAGTTTTTACATTGGATATATAAGAAACACATTTATTAAAATATTTTTCATTTGTAAATCGATTTATTTTCGAGAATTTCAAAATTATATAGAACACACATTTACGTTTCTGCGTTACTTTTCAAGTCAGTTTTAAAATTTAATTTCGTCTACTGTAAAATAGATACTTTAATACTTATATGTTCAAAATAATCTCTCTCGTATTGAAACATTAAATATTTCATAGCCATAAACTCAAATTCTCATATATTACTCATCAAGTCTACATACTAGCCACTAAGTTATGACTACCTACACAATATGCAGTATGTTTCAATTATAATAAATCGTAAATTCGAAATGTTCTCGAAATTAATTAAATTACAATGTCGATTTCATATTAAATTACTCTATATTAATTAATCGACTTTGTGATAATTAAAAGTATTTGACAAGAAATATCATATTACTGATTAATACTAATGAATTATAATAAATATTTTGAAATGTTCAATTTGGTTCCATAAATGGTAGAAAAATGAACTTATTGAATTATAAAACGAATCTTATATTGAAATATTTCAATATATGAAAAAAGATTTGAATAACTTATTCAAAAAAATAAAACACATTTTTAAATCTCCATTACTCCAACAATTAAATTCTTTAAACAAATCCTATTCATTCCATTTATCTTCTTCATGTATAAAACAGCTTTTGCGTACTAAATGAAACGTAAAACAATTTTCAGTTTAATAAACTGATTACTACATTCATTACACACCATCAATTTTCACTCGAGTTCTCTTTTTCACGTACAATACTGTTTTTATAGTCGACTCTCAAGCCCTTTGTTAGTTTTTCGCAGGAGTTCGAACAAAAACTTTTACCGTTCTTAATAAAACGTTAGACATTTTTTCCTACTCTTTACTTGCTCGACATCGATTGTATCCTATTTGCGTTTTTCATTCATTCGAATTTAACGATCTACTGTAATTTGAAACATCCAAAAAAAGTAACTCGTGTATAAAAATAGCAAATGAATGAGAGTGCTTACGAAAGAAAATCATTCGCAAATGAAATTTGAACTGATGTGTGTATATGTGTGTATGTAATTCGACGTATCTTAATCCAATTTATATATGGATCGATTCTCGGTATCGTATTTCATCCTATCTCTGTTTAACTGCCCTATGATTTCTATACAAGATGAAAATACTATTCTAGTATACATCATATTATGCGCGTATGTATGTATGTGTGTGTGTGTCATGTATCTTGAAATGATTATGTTTTAATAAAAATCCAATCAGAAAACTACATGTCGACTAAACTTAATAATATAAAGTGTATTGATCAATTTAGGTTTTGAGTTCGAATAAATATTTTATCTAGAATAGAATACAAGGTCACGAGTTCAAGTATTAATCTAATTAAGAACTCATAATTTGTTTCAGCATTCAATTAAAGTATAAAATTACATGTAATAAATACAAATAAGTACACAAACATATATATGTACAGTACATTTCATAATTCCCCATCGAAGAACTCCTGTAAATGCTGAATCTTTCTTTTAATTTAATTTAAATTCCATTTGGTATAATTAATATCGTTAAAAAATTGAAAGTATAAAAATTGTATTCTTATTTAAATTACAAATTAATCTTAGAATATAATCAAAAATTTAATAAAAAATTATCGACCTTTTTAAAATATTCAATTATTGCATGTATCAAATCTTATTTTAAAAAATATAAATATGTAAATAAAATATTTCGTACGATTTCACGGAAAGGAAATCGTAGAGAACTAAATCTGATTTTATAAATCGTAAGAGAAGTGAACGAGAAAAAAATTTGAAAATTTCTAGATTTCAGATTAAAGAAAAAAATCTTGTTTTTTATTAATATAAAACTTACATGTCATATAGTAATTAGTAAACTTTTTTTTAAGAAAAAAACACAACCGTTGGCAATACTTTCGGTTGAATTTAGTTAAATTTCCATCACGTTTATACGCAATGCAATTAAGCAAATCTTAATTAGAAACTTCGCCGAAACAGACACAAAATTGGATGGAAGTTGTCAACATGACTACTCATAAATTACATTATATGTCAACAACATCTGTTTACTGAAAGTAAAATCCTTTTTCTCGCGCGACAGCGATAAAAAATACTGTAGTTATTGTCCTAGACGTGGATTAAAATCATCCGAATCATCTGAATGCTTTTATACGTATTTCTTCCATTATTATAATGACTTGAATACGAACACCTGATCCTTATAAGAAAGTTATTTGTGTATTGTACTAAACGTGCCGTAAATTTCAATTTATGTAAATGTATTAAATAACCACAAGACTGCATACACGCAATGGTAAATTGCACTTTGTAATCTTTTTAATATTTTAAACTTTTCTAACCAAGTCAATTTCAAAAATAAATTAAATTTATCTGTATTTATGTACTCTATTTTTTTTTAAAAAAAGTTTTTTATATTAGTAATGATAAAGATTATTTTTATCTAGATAAAAAAATATTTTTTATAAAAACATATTTTTAAATCATACTATAAAACAGTTTTAATATTTTCATGTTTTAGTCAAATATATTTTAATAATCGTGTCCTTTACAAAAATAAGAATAGTAAGTACTAAGATTCTCATAGAGCATAAAAACATGTTTGTTTTTAGACATTTAAATCGTTTTTTAAAAGATTTAAAAATTCTGACACTAAGTCATAATTTTGATAATTAATAAAAAAATAAAAATATTGTTAAATAATAATTAATTATAAATATTGTATGGGAAGTTAAAATTAGAGATTTTAAATTTTTATTTTTAATACAAAATTTTTATTTGTTTGTTATTAATTTAATATATTTTTAATTACGAATATAGTTTATTTATTATCAATGTAAAAGTTCAAAAATCACTGTTCATTAATAAAAAAAGGTCATGCTTTAATTTTATTCTTCAATATCGCTATACGTTATTATTATTTTTGATTACACAAAAATAAATATTTTTTTAAATATTTATTATAGATTTTAAAATATTATTAGAATATTTAATTTTTAGTAAATAAATTATATATAATTTATATATATATATATATATATATATATATATATAAATTCTATACAATTAATTTACTAGTTGATATGTGTATAGCTATATATAACAGTTTAGAATAATCAAATAAATGACAATATTAAGTAATTAGTATTGTTAATTTTAATAACAACTTCAAATGAAATTCTAATAAAAATAAAAATCTAAAAATACATCATTTTTGATTACTTTTAAGGTGAAAATTTCTTTAATTACTAAAGTAATCAGTTTGCAGGATTACAATAATCTAAAATTTGTTTTATTAAAAAAATGGTAGTACAAAACTTGTCCATTTAAATTGGAAAGCATATAATATTTACATATATATATATATATATATATATATATATATATATATATATATAAAAGGTTGAATATAAATCTGGAATAAATCACCTTTGAATATACGTAGAAAAATATTCCCATTGGAACGAAATTTAGACCGAAACAATCTCGATATTAAAATGCGATCAACAATTCCGAATTCAATTTCACGCTTTTGATTTAAATATCATCAGCGGTCGGATGTAACGACATACCGGACTCAAGACTTCGGGGATTTCAGTGTCAAACGTGGAATCAACAAAATGTCGACTGAGATTCGTGTTCGGACGTGGGCGTTTAGAAAAATAAATGAGAATGTTGTTCAAATGGACAATTTCGTTGCCTGTTCGTCACCCGTCGGCCGAGGTCTATGTATTTCTGCGTCGACTACGTTATTTAACATTTCGAATGTGTGCTTTTTTTTATTCTTCGAGTTTTTACGAACGATACGTTTCAGAAAATATTTATGTTTTCTCTCAATTGTAATTCGCATTTATTCTGTCATATAAAATACCAGAGGTAGATTGACAATAATCATAATAAAAAAATGTCATGGATTTTTGTTGTGAATATTTTTTTTTTGTGTTTTCACATAAAACCTTTTTTATATTCTTCGTTGTTCTATATACATTTATATTTATATACACAAATCTATATATTCAGGAAAATAATCACACTTATATATGTATTCATTCATATTTCATACATAAAGATGTATATATATAATTAAATGTATATAAAAAATCTTTTCACTAGTAGTTAAATTAATTTTCATTTTTTATTATTAAGGATTAAGCAGTCAATTGTATAATAAAAAAAATTCTATTGTATAACAAAAGCCATACTTTGAATTGCTTCGAATTCAAGCCATAAAACTTCAATTACATTCTACAAAAAAATTATATTCAAAAACTTTAATTATTTTTTAGTATTAAATTTTTATAGGCACAGTATTTTAAACAGGAAGTATTTAAAATGAATTACTTTGAAGTTCGAACATTTTTAATAATAATATACTTTGTAATTCGAAAAAAGTGAACAGAAATTTGAAACGTTTCTTGAAATTATTAAAATTGAATATATTTATATTATTACAAATTTCTTAATTGTAAAAATAGTTTAAGCGTTTCACTAAAACGAAAACCGACTATTGTAAAATATTCATGAATGAAATGAACTAAAGTAGTAACTCAACTCGATATTATTGTCATTGGACATGAGCAAATATGTTCGATAGCCAAGTATGTATACACGACGACGACCGGTAATCTTATTTACATATCAGTGAATGCACAAGACTTTCTTTCTGATTTTTCAAGGGTATTTTCACCCTTATATATCTGACAAGCATGTTATATAAAATGATAAAAAATACGTTATCTATAAGGTTTATATTTTTATTCTCTACACGTATTTGATATCTATGACGCGTTATCAAACATTGACGTCAATACAATTCATAAAAGTTAGCAATTTAATTGAAAATTTCGATATTCAACACTGTTGTCTCTTTTATAAATGAGTTTTAAAAAAAGTTGTAATTAATTTCTAGAGTAAGTTTATCGTACGTATATTGAAATTCTATTAAATTGGAGATAAGCTGATGAAATTAATTTTTATCGCACTTTTTTAATGAATGAAATCTAATATAGAAATATTTACAATCAAAGATAAAAATAGAACAAATTTAAAAGAATAGTCAATGTTTGTGAAATATTTTTAGGTATTGATATTATTTTTAGTAAATAAAATAATAAAAATATTTAATACACAGATATAAATTCATATATATATATATATATATATATATATATATATATATATATATATATATATTTATTAACCCTTTACACTCGTATACCAGCTAGAGGTGACAATACTGATTTACAACTAAAACTCGTATGCCACACTTTCCTGTATGTTGAAAACTGTTTTAAAAAGTATCACATTTTAAAAGATTATAAAAAATAAATCACATTATAATAATAAAAAATAAAATAAATATAAAACTTTAAATTCTATCTTTGTAAATTACTTTTATTCATTTACTTAAAAATAAATACATGTTGACATGCAATAACATTGAAAATAAATCGAGTGCAAAGAGTTAAAATATGTATATATATTTTTTTTTACTTTATGTATATATATATAGGTAATGTATAATATTTACAAACATGAACAAAAATATTTTCTATTATTCAAAATTTATTTACTTTTAAAAAATAAAAGATTTAACTTAAATATTTAAGAAAAGTATATTTGAAAATTTTATCAATTTCGTAAAAATAAAATGTTATCAATTCAATATCAATCATCTGAAAAATTTACAGTTACGAGATTTAACTAATAGAAAAATGGTCAAATTTAAAAACTTCAAATTAATTTTTTTTAAAAAAAAACACAAGGTTTAACACAAAATGTCTATCATGTACGAGTACAACATTTGTATAATTAAAGAAGATTTTTAATAAAGCATGTATTATGATCCTCAGATTACATTTCATAACTTTTTAATTACCTTTGATTACATAGGTACGGAAATTACAAATTTTAATTACTGTAGTCAGTAATTTAACAATTTTTAATATAAAATCATAAATGTGTTATACTTCTACTCCAAAATTTAATCCTATTCACCAACACAACTGAAAAATCAGTTTAGTCTAAATACAATCCCTAAAAATCTTTTCTATGTTCACAAAAATCTATTGTATTCCCAAAAGGTTTCTATTCGGTTTACTTTGTTCAAGAAGAAGATTATTACCCTTTTTTGGAATCTACAGCAAATCGAAATGTTTCGTTTACGACATCTCGTACGCTTGAATATTTAAATAATAACGTTTTTGAACAGGGATAGTTTCAATAAAATGAAACTTAATCTCATAGAAGAGTGATTTGTGTTTATAAAGTTTTTTTTCTGGAAAAATAATGATACTGCAGGGATTTTTCCATCTTGAGAACATTCTTATATTTTTGTCTTTATCGTTGTTTCAGAAAAAAGCAGACAGACGAAAAATAAAGTATTTTTTTGGTTTTACTTAGATAATATTTACAACTATCGTATGTATTAGAAAATATTATCAGAAAAAAATTAATATGATATTAAATGTTAAGATTCTTTTTAAATATATGCATGTATTATAATAATAATATTTTTCTTTTTATATATATATATATATATATATATATATATATATATAACGAAAATGGCGAGGAAATTAAATTCAGAATAATTAATATGGTGTAATATAAATGGCTTGTGATTAAGGTTTATTACGATTAAGTTAAATTTATGAGGGTCTGTTCAATATTGTATTACAATTGAGAACATTTCCTATCTGATCGTTCTAATGCTTCATTATACAGCCCATTTATCCAAAGATTAAACGGTTATGCTTGCAACTAGACATGATAGTTCACGTTTAGAGTTTTTGTTTTTTATATAAATTCATATTCAAAAAATACAAAGAGTACAAATGTTTATAAGAAAATTAATTTGATATTTTTTATTACATATAAAAAATATAATTATATATATATATTATTTTTATATTTGTACTTTTTATTTATATTTGTATTGTTTGAAAATGTCATAATAAACTAATTAAATAATACCAACGTAATGAACAATTTTTAACTAATAAATAATATTTGTCACAATTTTAATCTCAAATTCAGGTTGAGTAATTAGTAACCTAGTAATTATTTAATAATGATTAGTTTTAAATAGGCTTTAGGTATTAAAATTTATATGTGAAAAATATTTATATAGGGTGTTTTTAAGCATGATAGAACTTTAAATTGAATCCTTATCGAAATTTCGATCTAACCTAAAAAAAAACATCCTTTATATAGAAGTTATATGTAACACATAATCCTTTCTCAAAATAAGTCACACAAAACACAGCATACATTTATAGAACAACAATTCCCTTGTGAATACAAAGAGGTAAATAGAATTATAAAAATGCAACATAATCCATTATCAATTTTTGAAGTAAGCAAAATATCTTAATGACCAGAACCAGAGGTTTCTTTGTTCATTAAAACACTCTGTAAAATCAGTATTAAAATGGATGTTGTAACAAAAACATCAGTTCTAATATAGAAATTGTAACAACAACATCTAGAGTTCCTCAAGCCACTGTTGCAGCTGATTGATAAATAACAAATATCTTGTTAAACACTGTAAAAAGCTGTAGCTGACTGATAAAAATAAAAAGATCGTTTTAAAAATTGTACATTCGGTGAATTCAATAAAACTTATATACATGTGTGTGTATATATAAAGGTATGATAAAGATGTTTCTTTTAGGTTAGATAAAACTTTCAATAAGGATTCAATTTAGAGTTCTATAGTTCTAAATCACTTAAAAAAACATCCTATATATAATTGAATAAAATAACCAACACCATAAAATTTATTGTGACGTTGAGTGAGTAATTCATTTGTAGTTAACTGAATTATCATAGTATAGAAACGAAATAATATTATAACTTGAATAATAATTTTTATAATTCCATTATTTGATTAAAATTTTAATTTTTCTGTTATCTTACAACAGAATAAAAATAATATGTACATTGAAATTATTTTAGTATAAAAAATAAATTGAATTATAATCATTTTATACACTTGTGTATAATAATTTCATAAATATTTATAAAAAGTGATTTAATCAAAAATCAAGCTACTAATTTTAATTATGTAGAGTCATCCAAATGTGACGCATGATTTGTGTTTTATTAAAAATAAACAATACACATGTTTCTTTTTTAATAAAACACAAATCTAGGCATCACATTTGAATGACCTTATATATTATTTATTTTTAATTAATAACATATATTCTGAATAAGAACATAATTCGATGAATATTCTGAACATAATTACAAAATAATATATATTACAATATAAATAGTGAAAATAATTAAGGATTTGTATAAAACTATTAAAAATCTCTCTCTCTCTCTCTCTGTATATATATATATATATATATATATATATATATATATATATATATATATATATATCGACAGTTATTTTTTACAAGATGAGGTTGTGTGTGTGTGTCGAAAACGAGGACTCTCCGTATATGTAACTATTTTTGAGATCATTTCTGGTTTCTCATTTCATAGAACATGAAATAAAAGAATAAAACGAATTCAAGTTCGAAGGCGTATCCATCAATGTTCTTGATGAACAATCGTATGAAAATAAAATAAGATCGTAAAAATAAAGTTTCCTATACAAAAGCGAGCAAGATATATTCAATTTAAAGTATCTACCACTCAAAAGATAAGAGTGCATATTTCCTTACCTATTAAACCAGTCGTCCGTATAGCGTGGATAAGGGAACGGATCATTACTGCTGAAGTCGTAACTGGCTTTTGCGTTCTGAAACAAAAACACCCCAATGGATACATGCTTATATATTCGAATGAAAATCTTCCAAAGAAAACCACTATGTATATATATATATATATATATATATATATATATATATGTTACTAAATGTTATATTAAATATGTTCACAAGAGTATAAAATGTTTATTAAAAACAGTATTGGTATCGTTAATTAAATAGTCGAATTGAAAATTCAGGTACGAAATGTGCAAACTACATATAGATAAATTAAAAATTGAATATTTTTAATATATCCGAACATTTTCAATAAAAATCGGATATTAGAAGTTATATATAGTATGTATAAAATGTAGAACACTCATTACATATATGAAATGATTTTAATTTTGCAATCTCCAACTACTAATCCTAAATCAATTTTTAATATTCTATGAAGTACAATATATACATGAACGTTTAAAAAAAAATCTGTTTCCTAGTACATATTGTACCTACTTATAAGTAGCTTATGTATCATCTATACATAAGCAACATATTAATAAATATGTTTTATATATATATATATATATATATATATATATATATATATATGTTAAAAAAACATTTTTTAATATAGAATTTTTCAATAAGAATGTCAGAACTTTGGTGGCAGCCATGTTTGATTTTTTAAGCTCATTTTGACATTTCAACTCAGTATAGTTTGGAAAATTATCATGAAACTTTTAACACTTCAACAAGACTTATTGAAACAGAAGTTTAATAAGTCAATTTTTTTCATTATTTCACGAAATGGACTCATCAATTTGCGACCAAGATCATGTGATTTAATTCCATTGGATTATTTTTTGTGAGGTGATGTGGAATCATTGATTTATGCTGATAAACCGCAAACAACAGAAGCATTAAAAATAAAGATCGACTAAAATTGGATTAACGAATGCACATGTCAAGTGAAGTCGTGATGGTCATATGAATGAAATTGTGTGGTATCATTTATACCATAGAATATTATTAAAAATAACTAATTAATTAAATACGTTGTTTTATTTTCATTTAAACTTTTGAAGCACTTATTGGGAAACCCGATATAAAAATTTTTAAAAAATATTAAAACAAATAATCATTTATCCATATAATATTAAAAATTCTCAAAGTATCTATATAATTTATTTTAAATATTCCAAAAATTTATATTTTTCTCTTCTACTTATTAATTATATTTCTTAATACTGAAATAACACAATATCATCATCATCAGTCTTTTTCTATCCATCGCTGTATGAAGACCTCTTACAAAACTTTCCACTTCTAGTGCTCCAGTATTTTTTTCTTCCATTCCACATTGGTACATTTTTAATGTTTTTATTTTATCGACCCATGGATCTTTTTTTAAACTTTTCATATAAGTAGGTAATTAATTAATATTTTCAGGAATCTACTGGTGATATTTTCTTTTCACTTTTGATAGGTTTATTTTTATTTTAATTTTTTTATTCTAATTAAAAAATTATTATAATAATACTCGCAATTTTGGCTTTCTTTCAAATCCACTCATTTCTTTTCTTACTTCTATATAAATTTCTCTATGTTTCCCTATATTGCCTGGACTCGTTGAATTCGTTTGTCATTTAAGATTCAATGTTTCATTATAATAAGTACAAGTAGATTATATTGATTATATACTCTCTTTTTTATCCCCTTCTCTCACTCTCATAATTAATTGACAGAAGTTGAAAATAATATATATATTATTTTCAACTTCTGTCAATTAATTACTAGATAAATATGACGTATTAAATGATTTAATACCTTTATGTAAATATTATATTGAAATTCATCTGCAAATAAAAACATCTCTAATCGATCATTACATAAAAGCTTCGTTAATATTTATCAAGCAGCAACATTGTTTATAATGACAATTCCAAAAACGTATTTATTAAAGTTTGATAAATGTATACAATAGGGTTAATGATCAATTAATAGAGATTAATATCGTTGTCATATTTAGTATGACGTGCGTTTAGTATCTTTGATATATTTACAATAAATTTCGGCACGTGTATCAGATACGACCACACATGTTGTCAACATAATATTGTTTATTATTTAGTCGAATAACATTCGTGAAAGAAAAATTCAAAACACTGAAGGTATTTTCAAAATAGATTTTATTATTTTTCTTTCATTATTATTGTAATAATTCGAAAAAATCATGTTGTGGTTGTTTTATGTAACGATTATCTTATTGTTTTATTATTTGTTTATATTTTATACGTAATAATTTATCAGATTTTTTATATATTTATTTTTTGTAGAAAAATATTTTTGATTTTGTATAAAAACAAACAAAATAAAAAATATTGTTTATTAATTATATTTTATATAAAAAATAAAGTTTACATTATTGTATATAAGTATATATATATATAATTTTCAAAAATATTTTTATTATTATTTAAGAATTTAACATTAAATCAGATTTATATATAAGATAATTTTGATACAAAAATTATCGTTCTTATAAGTTTATTAAAAATTGAAAAATGAATTAATTTTCTTAATATTTAGACGTAAAATAAAATATTTCAGTTACGAATTAAAATTCATTTAAGTAAGATAATATTTTTCAATGTTGTTATGTCGTAAAAAAATCATATAATTTTTGTTTAAAATATATTGTAAAAGAACAGATTTCAAATAATATTTTTTTTATTATTTAATGAAATGAGTATCATTTTGTAAAAAACAATTCAAGTGAACTGATTTGTATGAAGTTCTATATAATACCAACTTATTTACCAGTATGTTTTATACATTATTTAATATCCTTCCAATAAAATGAATACAAAGCTTTAAAAATGTTAAATGAAATTTGTTACTGTTAAGTTCTTTTTTCTGTTATTTCATCAAAAGCCAATATATGAATATAACGTTTTTTTATATAATATTTCATTTATGAAAATGAAATGCTTCGCGCAGCAATTTTCAACAAAAAAAAGTCTACGTCAGTTTCAGCGATAGCGAATGAGTGTACAAGAAAAATATAGCGTGCTAAACGCTATTTTTACGCCTATACTTTCGACTATATCTCGAGAGGAAGGTTTGTATTGTAACAATGTTCTGTTTGTGTAAATTCTCGGAGGAACGTTTTTTCTTACCGTTTTGTTACACACACAAACGCGGAGACTAAAAACCAGAAATAAATTGTCACACAGTGAACAGTAATCGAAAGTCCTTGTGCGGACAAATACGTTGATATTAATCTGTTAAGAAATCTCATAGATCTTTTACCGACCGCTGGCACATTGTGTGGGAATTATTTATTTGTTTGGGTAATGGTGTACAAATTTGATGATGTATGCAAAGAAAATATAGAGTTGTCTACTACTAATTGATTTCATCTTATGTTGAAAAAATTTCTATATAAATAGTTATCTATATTATATAGTATATATATTTATATCTTAACAAGTGTTTATACATCAATATTTTCATCCACTCTAATTTTTATTTCTGACTAGAATATGTAATAATTTATAATTAAAATAAATATTTATTTATTATTTAAACAATATGAAAATATATAATGAAAAATTTATATAAAATTTATCATCTCTTAATTTATGTTGAATGATTTTTTCTTATACTGACATTCCATTTTTGAAATTAATTAAATGTACATATAATTGAATAATAAATGATTGGAAAAGCATACGCACACAAATTACTGTCTATCGTGTTTGATTTTCCAAATTTATTTATTTTACGCATTTTATGTCTGAAGTGGAACTTAAACTCTAATGAAATACAGTGTTTATTTATTTTTCATTCATATTGATTTATTTGTATATTGAGCTTGTTTACATAATATAATATTAGAATAAAAACTTCTTGTAAATAAATATATAATAGAATATAATATTTCAAAACTCTATTATATTGAATTCTATTTTTATATAAATACAATTAAAATCAATTTCTTTAAAAACACGAAGTAGACTAGACAGTTTTTATATAAATATTCTCAAATATAATATTGTGTATGAATATTCTTAAGTATAACTTTTTGATATTAGACAAATAAGTACAAATTTTTTTTTCAAATTTTTCTTTCTAAATATATATTTACTTACTTCATTTCATACCAAAAATAATAACTGATATTCATAAAAAATAATTCATTTAAACAACCAATGCTATTTTTAATAATTAATATATTTGTGTATATATTAATAAAAATTAATAATGAAAATTGGAAATTCGAAGATGTTGAGTGTTTTATATTTTTTTATAAAAAAGATTTTTTGTTTATTGTTCTAAAAATACTTACGTAATTGAATTTCAAATCTGGATGCATGTAGTCGACACCTGTAAGTAAAAAGAAAAATCGTTACAAATCTAAATTGAACTTCTATTTTGAAATAAAATTTAATAACACATATATTTCAATATATGTACAAAATATATATGTATATATATTATAAATATCTAAATAACATTTTATTCATTAATAATTAAATAACGAATGATTAAACTATATTGATTTGTTTAACTTAGTTTCTATTTATATAACATTAGAAACTAAGATAACATCCCCGTCCTAAATTGTTATATAAATCATATTTTCAGTGAAATTATCAAATTTCAGTGAATTTTGAATGCATGAAGTATATTACTTTGTTCGATTTTTCTGTACACGACAATCTATTTAATTAAAAAAATATATATTCATCATACAAATTTAGAACACAAATTACGTCAACAAATCTGAATGTAAGTTAATCTCAACACTTTCTATATTATTTACTAACTAATTAAAAGCCATCAAACACGTCATGTCGATAATAGAACGTCAACATGTGAAGATTAAACCTACATCACAAGTAATTTGAATTGAGGTTTATTTATATACTTTTAACGTACGTTTACACACGTATAACACCCACATAAAGAGAGAAAGAACGTGTGGTATTATGTGATTTTGACGTTTTAATTAGGTTGATAATGAATATACAATATATATAAATATATATTATAAAATTATCTAAATATAAACAAATATAATACTAAAATTAACTTCTTCTTCTTATAAAAAAATATTCGATCGTTACAAAGTTAGCATCAATTTGTAAACGAGACTCGGTCGGAAAATTCCGTTATTGGTTAACAAAAAAATTCTGTTATTGGTTTACAAAAAAATTTGATCTGTAATTCGAGTATAGTCGAGTTTTGTTAAACGTGAACTTTGAATTCTTCTTCTCGTAAAACATTAAAAATAATCGAGTTGAACAAGTACGCCAATCTTTATTATACGAACGTTTAAAGCATAACTTAGCAAAGCTTGCGGTTGGAAAATATTCGTCTTTCAATTCAAGTTTCACGTCAAATATTTGACTTTTATTAATCTTGTTTCACTAACAAAACTGAATATTATTTTTAAGAAATATCGTAAAAAGTATTACTTCAATTTATATATATATATATATATATATATATATAACTACATAATTGATTTTATTTGATGTACTTAGGATATCTTTCTCACAAACATATATTTAAAAAGAATATTTCTAAAATGAACTTCTTTAAAATATATAAATCCTCACAAATAAATAAAAAAATATTTACATTTGTTACTTGATTTGAAGTTTTTTTAAAAAAATCATTTACATACAAATTTTATTTTGTATATTTTATAAAAAAAAATATTCTGAAGAATTTATTTAAAAAAAAACGGTAATCATACCAAATTACTTCAGAATAAATTTTGTATTTTACGCGACAGTAAGCTGATTCAAATTTCAATATTTAATGTAAATAACAAGAGTTTGAAATATTTGTTATTTCAGTTCAAAATAAAAAATACAAGTATAATAAAATACTTGTAAAATAATGGTATTAAATTGTACAGGGTAGAAACAAGAACAGAAATATTTTAAACGGAAAATAACGAAATGTTACACAATAACATACAAATGTATAAAAAATATGAAATTCGCATTTTAATGGGAAAACATTTCGTTATGAATGTAATAAATATGAATTACATTTTCAATTTGAAATAATATCACTTTTTAATTAAAAATAAAACATGAAGTATTAATAATATTATATAAAAATAGTTGTTTTATATTAAAATCGATTTTATATATATATATATATATATATATATATATATATATATATATTGTGAATATAAATAAATAAACAGAATTTATTTTGTTACAGTTTTTCATAGTCTTATAACAAAAATACGTTTGATAACAACAAATATTAAATATATTATTCTTTAGTTTACTTTTTAAAATTTTATAAAATTTACGTTCTGAATTTAAATATATGAAAAGAAAAAAGAAAAGAAAATGGAATAAACAATAATGTATTTTCATTGTATGTTATTTCATAATCATTTTTTTTAAATTATATATTTTGTGATATCAGTAACAAAATCTTATAAATAACAATGTTTAACTATTATTCGTTTTTCAATTACATTTCTTAAATTTTCTACATTTTTAATATCATTAATATTATTGTATATTATTATAATATGTATATATAATTAATAATAAAATATATATAACGATTGAATATTTTTATAAAGTGTTAATGTATGAAAATCTCAATAATTATTATTTCATATAACTTGAATAATAAATTATATTTGAAAAAATAATTATAAATTTATTTAAAATCATACAAAGTTTTTTAATCTCATTAATATTTGTGAAAATTATTTAAAAAATATAAATACTACCCAAATATATCTCCATTACAAAATAAATTTTATTGCAATTGAAAATATAAACATTTCAGTATTAATTTACTAAAAATGTCAACAATATTTCATTATTATAATTATTATGATTTTTGTTGTTAAAATAAAAATGAACATTTAAATATATTTACAAAGAACAGCTTTATAAACTATTTGACATTTTCAATTGATTCGATCAATTATTTTACGATCATTTCCTTGTATGTTCAATTTCAGTTATTTTATATAAAATATACAAAAATAGATTTCAAGTTCACACATCACTTATTCGAATCGTGTAGATGATACAGTATACACTTTTTAAACATTTATATGTCAGGATAATACACAAAAACGATCCTTCTAGTCGACCCTATATCAAATTTCTACAAGTCAGAGTCGAGATACTGTCACTGATACAAATATATAGTGGTCTGATGTATAGAATTTTTAAACCTGTTCAAATGATAAGCTCTGTATGAACACATACAAACATATCTACGTTTTTTTGTACATAAATTGAAAATAATTTTTATATAAGTGTAACAAAATCACGTTATTTAAATAAATTCGATATTTATTTCAAAATAATTCCAGTTATTAATTTATACATTCCATTATAAACGATGTAGTAAAAAACATATTCCTATAAAACAAACATAAATTGACTGTCGAAATGTCATAAAAAGTTTAAAGTATGAGTTATAAATATTTTATAACTCATCAAGAAATGTCGCATGAGCGTGGTAGGAAAAAAACCCAGTATATTCAATATTTTGAAACAGTACAGAGAAAGTTATTTATTATTTAAACATTATCAATGTCAGTGAATATGTTTGTGTTTTGAATTTAAAACCACTCAACGAATATTTTTTTAGCATTTTTATTACTTCCATGGGAATAATACATAACATAGATAATCGCTAGTGAGTAAGATATATAATTTAGATGTATGTCAGTTACTCAGAAGTATTTTTCAAGAATATATATATATATATATATATATATAATATCAAAATAAAATATCAAATTCCTACAACTTCACAATTTCTTTACAACTGATTTAACTTTTTTATAATAATATCTTTTTTTATTTTAGTGATTTTTAATCAGTCAGGCATAAAATTCAATTTTAAATGGTACATAAATATTAAAGTTTTTCATTTACATAAATATATATATATATATATATATATTTGTATGATATTTTCAAAGATCTGAACTATTCGTATTCAAAAGCAATTCGTATCAGCTCGACCAAGAGAAAAAGCCGGATTTCATATCGGATATAATACGTTAGATGACATTCGAAACGTGAAAGAAAGTTCAGGCACAGAAATAAATATGAATTAACTGCTTTTACGTGCTCGAGCGATTACGATAAATCGTTTGACTGAATTCACACCTCATCAATGTTTATTACATTGATAAGTAAGGAAAACGTATATGAATGTCAACATAAATGGTTATAAACAGACGAATTTCTATGTGCTTCTGTATAAGGATATTGTTCGAATTGAAAAGATCGATCAGTTGAAAAAAAACACATGAGAGAAGATATTTGATGATGGATTCAAAAGATGGATTGATTGCGTTAGTAACAGAAATTCGGTTAGAATAGATTACTTCTTTTTGAAAAATATTCGGTTTAGATTCAATTCTATCGTAATTTTATTTTTAATAAGATAATTCAAATGTGGTAAAAATTGATATTTATTGCCTTATTTAATATTCTTATATTGATAAAATCTGTCAATTTGTTTAAAGTTAAAAAGATCTTATATTTTAAAATATCAAAAAAATAAAAAGCCTATATATACATATATATTTATACTAGACATAAAAATTAGAGACAAATTTTAAAAATAACATTTTTAATATAATTTATTTCTTATTTAAGTAAAATATCAAATAAAAAATTATGACGGAGATTTTAGTTTGTTTTTTAATAAAACATAAAAAATAATTGATTAAAATTTTATAACTAAATAAATATTCGATTTTTTACATCTAAAAAGACTGTTATATTCAATCATCTTATTTTCTAAAACCGTGCTACTGGAAGTTTATTTAATTTTAAAATATATTCTCTTCAAAATATGTACAAAAAATCGTCAACGCTTTAGATAAATTCGTTTCGAGTATAAAACGGTTCTATCAGTCTATTGCAAAGGCAATCCGAATCACTGATGCTGACAATAATGTGATAAAAATTGATAGGTTGATACGAATTGATCGACGCATTACCACTTGCGAATTGAGTGCTTTTGTCGAGATTGCAAAAGTGTTTTAAACACAATTGTTGAAAGATTTAGTTACTCAAAAATGGTTACCACGGTGAACATTCTAAATGGCTCTTCTTCGTTGCAACTATGAAAATTGATCAATATAAAACTTTCAAGACGCAAAAATGGAAACAAATCGCTTTTTAAATTTATTTGGTGACAGCAAATTCAATATTTCGTTTCTATTTTATAAAAGTACATTTATAGCCCCTTTGAGGTGGAAATTGAGTTTTTCTACTTTTCCATTATATATCTATATATGAGTTTCAAAAAAGAGAATTCACATTTTAAATAATTCGATTATCAACTCTAAACGTTTAAGATACTTTTTATTATTTTCTAAGCATTGCTTACTGAAAAAGCTGACGATTGCAATTACATCTTTCATAAATCGTTTTCATGCTAACTGAAATATTTAATTTTTTACAAAATTTAAATGAAATATCAAATAAAAAATGTAAATTTCTCCATTCATTTTCAACATTTACTAACTCAATAAAACGCATAGAATTTCAATTGAAACTCACTTGAAATTCAATTAAAATACACAAACGAATTTCACACATAGAGATATCTGTTAAGATAATTGTTTGAATGATTTGTAATATTTATTTGTTATTTACAGTTAAACGACTTTAATGCTATGAATCAAAAATCATAAAAAAGATACAATAATATCATACATCGAACTATTATTATTTTAATCTTTTATATCAAATAATATCAGAAATGTCTTTTTATAAAATTTAATAACACATTGTTGCTAAAAAAAAAAATCCCATTTTCAGTAGATGTTATTTAATTTTACTTAATATATAAATAACATTTTTATTTTAAGATTTATTTTTATATGAACTCTTAATAAATTTTCACAATAACAAATTTCTGAGAAAGAGAACAAAATAAAAAATATATTTGTTATTTTTTCGTGGAAACTGTTTTTTGATATATAAACAAATATATATATATATATATATATATATATATATATATATATATAATCAAAATTTTGTATGAAAATAAGACTCATATGTAGATAGAGAAAATATTTGCAAGAAAACAAATCCTGAGAAAAAGCTCTCAGAAATTCGTTTGTATGATTATAAATAACTTTTAATGAAGTTAAGAATCTTTCATTTGCTTTGACGACTATAATACGATAAGAAAATCCAATTGTTAAACATAATGTATTTGTATGAATAATGTATAATGAGAAAACTATACGTATCTGTAATCAAACTTTGATATAAAAAGACTAAAGATATAATCAATATCTGATCGAATGATTGAAATAATATCAAGTTTAGTAATATACATATTATAATGTATTTTTGTCGAAAAGTTTTCTCTATCAATACTTAAATCGTTGATTAAACAACTAAAGAAACTTTTACATGTCTAGAAAGTTTTATAAAAATATTAAAATTTGAAAAATTGAATACAATAGTATATATATATATATATATATATATATACATCATATAGTTATTAAATTTTCAATTGTGTATCATTCATTAGTTGCCTACAATTGTAAATTATTTAATGAAAATTTTCATTCTTAAAAGCTTAACGGTACGTACCAAACAGAACAATGTATTAAATAACAATAGAACAGTTATATAATGAAAATAGATTGCACAAACCAATTATAATATTTAGTAGCGAGATTTCAGTTTTGAATAAAATAATTGGCATACGGATCTTCTCCAAATAGCTAATTCGAGATAACATCGAAATAATACAACGCATATCACTGAAGATGCGAATTTCATTCATGTTACAGATGAAACTAGTCATAACGAGATAATTATCTATCGATCTGTGTTCCATTAGCAAACGTTCAAAGATTACAGACAACTATTGAAATTCTATAATTGTCGAGCCAAATATTTTAAAGTCATGATTTGGTTTATAATAATTACTTTAATATTTATATTTATTTTCATTTCCTAGTACCAACTTGTTAAAATTATGAAAAAGTTTACAAACTTTGTAATTATTTGGTTTATCGCAATTTAAAAGTTATTTATATAAATAACTTTGTAATTGGAATATAAATATGAACATTAATTAAACATTCGTTACATGAAACTTATTTCAGAAATATTGTACATATAAATTATATATATTTTTTTAAAAAAATAACTCACCGTCATCCATAATAGCGGTAGTGACATTTTTCCCGGTGAATCCTAACGCCCATGCCGCTTCAACGTTGAGGTCAAGTCGTGGTTTGCCACCATTTTGACCCGTGTTCTTTAGATACCATTGGAATGGGAAATATGGGTCAGTAGGATCACCACTTCGCATTAACTTTTGTGCAGCGTTCGGTATTAGATTTTCAACCAGCAATGGTTTATAACCACGTTTCACACGGACAAAGCCTGTTTGTTGTATAGCTGTATGAATCTGAAATTAAAAAAGAAGTATATAATATTTCTCTTGAAAAAAATACAATAAAAATCGTTTTTCACTAACTTGATTAACAAACACACACACATACACATACATACATACATATATATATATATATATATATATATATATATATATATATATATATATATTAACTTGCTCTGTTTGGTATTTCATTCATGGACTTTAAAAATTTGAATCACTCTCATATAAAGCTATATATTTATAAACTTATTTATGTATAACACTTAATATTTTATTGAAAAAATACCTAAAGTGATATAATGCAATATTCAATATAACATATATATATATATATATATATATATATATATATATATATATATATATTATGGAATGGTAAAGTTCCTTAATGTTCATAAAAAATTAAATATTTATTTTAATATCTGCTTTCAAAATTCCATATTCTACCAATATAAAATATCTAAAAGTTGAAATATAAATATTGTAAATATGTGGTTTTTAAAGCATTTTGAGTTCTATACAAGAATATATATAAGAACTCTGAATATATATAAGAACTTATATATGTTCAGCAGGTTGTCAAATCTATATGACAGCCACTAACCAATTCTGATCAACATCAATCAGTTTTATTTTTAAAAAAAATAACGTCGATATAAACTTTTTGCCAAATGTTACAACATTTATTCTTAATAAATTTATAAAAATATTTATATATATATATATATATATATATATATTATATATATATCTCCCTTCCGCCTTCTGGTCTTTTGAATTTCGCAAATGTACAAAAAAAAAAAAAAGTTGATACATGGGAGATACTTACTAACCTAATATATAAATATATATATATATATATATATATATATATATATATTTATGGTATGTATGTGTGCATGATATAAATATACAGAAGTATTTATTTGTATGAATGTATATATATATATATATATAATATATATATATATATATAATATATAAATATATAATATATATGATATATAACTATATCATGTTATATATATATCATTTATATTTATATATTTATATTCACTTTTATACATATTTTTTAGTACAGTTTAGCATGGAATGAAATCATTCAGTTATAAATATTTTCTTGTACTGTATTTCATTGTATATATATATATATATATATATATATATATATATATATATATATATATATATATATATAATCACATATTTAGATTTTTCGATTTTTATTTTTCAAACTGAAAAACATCACGAAAAATAAACTAGAGCAGACCAGAAACTTGTATTAAAACAGTAGAAAATTACTGTAAATAGGTTAATTTTCTTAGAAATAATTTTAATGCACTATTGTATCAATTTTAATTTATAAATAGGTTTATATAAAGATAAATTTACATAAAAAAATTATATATATTTTTTTGCAAATAGTATTTATTTTTCTAATTTATAATTACTTGTAATATTTATATCGAAAATATATCAGTATTAAAGTAAATCAAATTTCGTAAAGTTAAATAATAAATTACGAATTTAGATAAACAAAATAATAGAAACAGTTAATAATTCTACAATCCTTCAATTACCTGTAGTTGTTAAATAATTATTATGATTTTAAACTGTATATACACTTTTGAAATAAAATAATTATTGATTATTTTAGATGTATTTCCTTAGACATTTTAAATAATAACATCATTCTAGAAATTGATTTTATATATACCACTATAACTGAATGATCTGTATTTTTCTTATACACATTTAAAAATGAGCACAGATAAAAAATTTAATAGAACCAGTTAAAAAAATAAAACAAATCATTTATATTTTTTATAAACAAATATATTGCAAATAAAAATTTCATTTAAATTATTTATTGAAAATTTAAAATTCATAATGATAAAATTTAAAAATTGGTTTTTCTTGTTTAATACTAATAGTAAATACTAAAATTCGAAACTCAGTTCATTATATATATATATATATATATATATATATATATATATATATATATATATATATATATGTATATTCAATCCAAAATTGAAATATTACTTAATAATAGAAATATTTTATAAAAATTAAATATAATAAAAAATAATTTAATTCTAGTCACAAACATGCTAATAATTTAAACACAAATCTCAACATTAATATTAATAAAAAACATATATATATATATTACCAACATTCATTAAAGTGGGATTTTATTTACATAACTGAAATGAAACTGGAGAACTACCCATCCACATAAACATCACATTTCACATTTCTATATTATATATTATATATATATATATATATATATATATATATATATATATATATATATATATATATATATATATATATATATATATATATATATATAAAACAAATATCTCTTACCAAAGGATCCACTTTAAGTTTTCGTGTATGTGGGAGACTTCGTTTTGTTCTGGCCACTGGTAACGCAGGATGTATAAAATGATATTCTCTTGGTGAACCCAACACCTGAAACAAAACCTACATTTTATATACAATTCATACATACATACATATAAACAAATATATATATATATTACTTAAGCGACACGAATTTCATTTACATATATCATACACAAATTTTATTAGCAAGTATACATTTTTTTGCAGAGTGTTTACCACAATCGTACGTGCTTAGTTCAAAATCATTAGCGAACGTTCAACGTTTAACGTTTAATGTTTGTTTCGTTCGTCGTTAACATAACGAACGTTCTATAAACACGTTAATTCGTTTTGCGTGATTGATTTAATATTTGAATAATTACATTTTAATTTGCTGTTTATTTGCATTTGTTTCAATAAATTCAGAGATTATCGTTATTATAAAGTAAATTAATTGATATTATGAATTTTATTTCATGTGAAAATAACCTTT
>CP092093.1:5967500-6102500 GCA_029203775.1 Neoneuromus ignobilis | reverse complement strand
CTATTATTATTTTCTGTCTTCTATAATCAGTTTCAATATATAAGTTGAATATTATTTTTTTATTATTTGTATCAATTTATTGATTTTCAATTAGAACCATATACAACATTAGACAATAATTAAAATCGAATCATCAACTGGAATATTAACTACATTCATTCGAGTTAAAATATACACATTTTTTTATAATTTTCTAATTTAATTTTTAATGAAAGATCTTTGTTTAGGAAAAAGGAAGAAATGTTTTAATAATCAAAATCATCCCACATGAGATACTCGATAAAAGCTTTAAATATACAAATTAAATTCTCGCAATTCTCCCATATGAGTTGTTCTATCATTTTGATAAAACTATCCATCTGAAATATTTATTGATAACGAAACAAGTAGTAACTTTAAATTTGTTCTGTTTTACGTTTTTATTAATGACTATGAACTACATATATTTGTAAA
Organism: Neoneuromus ignobilis; assembly: GCA_029203775.1. Lineage (NCBI taxonomy): Eukaryota > Metazoa > Arthropoda > Insecta > Megaloptera > Corydalidae > Neoneuromus > Neoneuromus ignobilis. The sequence continues at coordinate 6,102,047 of CP092093.1, read as the reverse complement.
AAATTTCATTAATTTTTTAACTATACCATTTAATTGTTTTTCAGATTTGTATAAACTTTCCTTCAAATAATTAGAATATATTTTTTCCATCATATAATAGAGAGATGTTTATTATGAAGGTATAAAATTTAATTTTCTATTAAATCAATAAAAGTACTTTTCAAAAAATAATTTAATTTCATATCGTTATACTTTGCCCAATTAATAAGTTTGTCTAAGTAAACTTGTACATTTCCAGCATTTGACTTAAATATTATTTCATTATAAATAATATAATCCTAAATAAAAGTTATTTTTTTTATTTAATTTTTATATGGAGTTTCGTTTATAAACAGAATAATCGAAAGAGAATCAGTTACAGTATCTTGAAGTACTCTTGATGTTCAGTTAGTTTAATTTTAAAAATGTTTTCTCATTTTATTGAAAATATTAAATTATCATCAGAGTATGGTACTCTGATGATAGTGACATTACCATTGAAATGTACATCAGCTTATAAACAAAGAAAGTGAACAATAGACAATTATTGAACATTTTCTTGTATCTTGTGGTATTGGGGATGATAATTCATTCGTGTGAAAATAAATTCATCACAATTTCAAAACAAATAATACTATTTGAGTAATTTTAACATAATTATATTTTATAGAAAGTATTTTTTATTACAGAAAAAATTAAAAAAATATATATTCTGCACAAATCATTCATGCATTCAAACGACATATGTTTTTATTTGTTTCAGTATGTGTCAATATATATATATATATTTGTGTGTGTGTGTGTTTGTGTACTATTTTTCAAATTAAAAATAATATTGCTTTATCAACCATATGTTTTGAAACTCGTAAAATGTAAACACACGAACTGTGTAAAAAAAACAGAAATCGATAAAACATCACACCCTTTTTTAATTAATTCTGAGCGATTTGGCCCGTTTTCCAAACGATTGATTTATTCTTGTGTGAAATCAGTTAATTACATAGCGTTTTGAAACAGTCGTTTCCAAACGTGAATGCCATATTGTTTTGTCAGAGACCAGCATGATATGGATGTTAATGTGACAGTCGGTGTATCGATCGGACGTAGTAGTGGGTCGAGTAAGAGAAATGCAAAGTTGCCAGACTGCAACTCGTGAATGTAATATAGCATCAATGTCACGTAATTTGTCCAACAGCTGTTTTCGCACATAGACACAAGGTATTTAACCAGTTTGAACTGGAATTTTATCACACGTTCACGTAGCTTTTCATTTTCAATTACATGCCCTTTTTGGCTTTAGTACGTACTTTCATTATTTGGCAGATGATTTATGAGGTTTCGAATAGCTTCAAATTTAATATACACATTCGTACACACACACACACACATATATATATATATATATATATATATATATATATATATATATCAGCTGATATATAATCAGCTTTGAATTTTTCAATTTCAAACTTTCTCGTATTTTTCGTATAAAATAAAATATATGACTAATCTCATTAAAATTTTAATCAACTCATTTTTTTCGAATGTAATAATCCTGATTGAAACATTTTTTTACATAAATACCATTTTGACTGTACTAGTTAATCCGTAGATATTAATTAGTATTTCAGAAGATTTCTGGAATATTTCAAAAATTTATTAAAAAAATTTAATACGTTGCGAAAAGTTGATTCTCTAAATATGATTTACCTTTACACCATTTTGTTATTATATAAAGTCTCGAAAATCCGATTTTAACGAGACTAATTGATGAAAATTTCCGATAAATTTGAAAATGAATAAAATGGAATGAAATAAAAGTTTATAATATAAATCTGAAAATATATTTATTAATATTGTCCATAATTTGTACTGTAATGTACATAAATATTTGAAAAAATAAACATATAATTTTTAGGAAATAATTCTATATAATTAATCAGATTCAGTCTTACATAATAATTCGATTATAGTTTAATTATTTAGTATTGAAATGAAATTAGCGTTTAAATTAATTTAAAATTCTGTTAAAATTAAGTAGTTTAACATTATATTTTTTATTAAAATAAGCTTTTTTTTAACTAACATAAACTATTTTCTCATATCAACACTACAAGATTCTATAAACATATTTAATAATCATTTAATGTTTACTTTATTCATTGATGATTATTTTAACGGCCGTGCTATAATCATTAAATGTTATATTATAAAAACTCATTATTAATTTTCTAGTTTTAGGATAATAGTAAGGCTATTATTTTGAACGAATAAAGTAAACAATAAGTAGTTACTGAAAACTTGGATAAAATCTTGTATTAAGACAAGGGATTTATTTGTGCTGAAATGAATTTTCCATATAATGTAGTTACAAATTAAAAAATATTCTCGGAAAATCAGTAAGCTTACAGTTAAGTAAAAATTAATTGTTTAAAAAAATGAGAAAACAATTATATATAGAAACATTATTTAAAATTAAATTTATTATTTACAAAAATTAATAATTAAATCGCTTCATATATGAAATTTATTAATTAAAAATGTTTTATTTTTTTTTGTTTATTCTCTACTTTGTCTTAATCTGCTTGCAATTATTTTCGTAAAGATTATAAAACTTTCAAAGGAAAAAATAATTAAATTTTTATTATAGTGTACACAAAATTATTACAACAGTATTTTTTATTAAATTTATTATATTTTTTAATGTATTTCGTATCATTCATATATATATATATATATATATATATATATATATATAAGGAAATAAATAAATTTCAACATTGGCATAATACAAAGCATTTTTTTTCTTTTTACAAAGAATATTTTCATACAAAGAAAAAATAATTTACAAACCTACAAAGAAAAAAATACCTAAGGTAGTTATCTCCATATTAAAAAGCAAAGGCGATTCAGTGAAGGAACACTAAATATCCACAGAATATCTTATTCAAAATGGTGCGTCAGTAACAAGATTCCGCTTTTTCATTCAACCTTCAATTCATACCATTCTGAATAATGACGAGCTTATTTTAACTGAATACATCGCAAACTTGACAAACATTATACAGTTGAATATTCATAAAGCAGACCTTTACACACAATATCGTATATCTTTGTATATGCATACACACACACACACACATAAATATATATATATATATATATATATATATATATATATATATATATATATGTACATGTTGTGCGAACGTATGAATATAAAAATATTTTTAAAAGTATTTGTAAACTGTAGTTGAACAATTTTCTCGTTTTTATTTGATGATAAAAAGTAAATGTACTTTCATAAAAATAAATTCAAAAAAATTTGTCGCGTTTTGCAACAGACTTATCAGTTTTGTACATATTTCTGTATATATATATATATATATATATATATATATACATACACATTCGTTTTTATATTCTTTTTTCTTTTTAAAAAGAGTATAAAAAAAGAAAAATATAAATGTACATAAACTGTTTACATCAAATATACAAACTATATTTAATCAGTCTGAATATTTCTAGTTAAACTAATCAAACTAGTAATGATATTTTCCAACCATTTAATTTTGAGATTTTCATTTAGTTTTGTAGCATATTTGAAGTATAATCTCACAAAAACGATCAAAGGTTAAAAATCAAATTTTCTATAATACTCAGTTTTTATGTATCAAGTATTTTAATAATACAAGTATTTTAAATAACAATATTAATAAAACAAATTATGTATACATATTATAAAAAAAATAAAAATCTTTAATACGAAAACAGAAAATATGGTTTGGATCTAAAAAAAACAACAAATATATTTTTCGAATAAAAATACACTTATTTTATATAAAAAAAAAATTTCTTGTTTAAACAAAGTATAAATAAACTTAATTCAATACACGAGCCCAAAATAACTTATTTTCTCTAAAATTCATAACAAAATATTATTTTTTATGATTTTCTCTTGAAATATTTACAAAGAGGAAATAAATAGAATATTATGTTCAATAAATATAATCTATTATTATACAAATGTTTATTGAATTGTTTAAATATGCTTCTTTCAATACATTTTTAAAATATCAGTTAATGAATGAATATTAAAAATGTAATCAGTTTAATGAAATGAATGTTGAATATTTTTTAATAATAAAGTCGAATTTGTCGAAAAAACAATAATGAATACCAATTATAAGATTAATCATTATTTGTTGTCAAATATTTAATGAGAGGTTTTCTTCCTACCACTCATCAAAATTTGCTTGTTTGCAAAATAGAATTCTGTAATTCTGAAACCGCTACTTTAAGCCCACAACATATTACAATATGAAAACACGTTCGTTGTAGTCTTAAAACATATGGGTTTACTTCAGTAAAACCGCACATCGAAATAACACGAACAAACAGACACACATTATTCGGAAACCAAATGATTCAGTACTTTTTGTAACGTTCCGACAGCTAAATTTGCTGAAATTTAAATTTGTTTTCCGGTAATTTCGGTCTTGATAATTAAATACAAGAATGAATCTTTGTATTATAAAATATTTAATTTTAACGAAGTTAATTATAAAAATCTAATTAATAACTTGAAAGCAAAATATATTTAATGAACATATTTTTTAAAGTAATTTTAGCACAACGTCAAAAACATATAATTTAAATTTATTTTGATCATTGATGAATTTAGTAAATATGTTCTATAATTATACATTGTGAAAAATTGTTTAAAAAAATATCTTTTTAAAATAAAAAAGGTGTTTATATTAGAGAAAATTATATATATATATATGTGTGTGTGTGTGTGTGTGTATGTGTGAATCGAAAAAAACATTTTATATAAATTTTTAAAACATAAAATCCCTGAAGCTGTTTAAAGATACGAAATTAAAATAGAAAAAATAAATTCATAATAAAAACTGTGTTAAATTTTCGACTCTGTAATTTGTTCTAAAAAAATTTTTAACGTAACATTTCAATATTATATATATATATATATAGTTTTTGTACAAATTAACGAGACGTAAAATCCGGTAATTAAGAATCCATGTAGTAATTAACCAAATATTCAAGCATCGTTTAATTTCAGAACCAACCTAAATGTTGCACTGAACAAAGGTATTTAAACATGACTACCGACACCAAATTCCACAAATTGTAAAAAACAATACATATATACTATATTATATTAATTTTGATAACATAATTAATTTATAATATTTAATTGATTTCAATTCCTTTTAATCTATTTTATAAACATGTGTTTCATATTATTATCTGTTTTACATTTAAAGGTTTAAATATTGTATTATATTTATAGATTTTTGTTTATATCTACCATCTATCTTATCATTTATGATTTTATTCATGTTATGCTTCTATATTGTTTTATTGATTTAAGATAAAATTCAAATTCTGAGATTTGATATAAAAACTAAAAATTTAATGAAGAATATATTGGTGATCTAAGCTTATTTTTAAAATAAGCCACATAAATAAAAAATTCTTTATGTGATTACTTCACCAATCTCCATTCTTTGATTATATTTGGAATTTTTTTAAATAATTGTTTCGAATTATTCGTAGCAATGTTTAACAAATTAAATAACCATATGTTATTAACCAATAAAGATTAAATATATGTAGTAATAGATTATCATTTTATAAAAAAAATAGCTAATTATAAATTGTACAAGTACTAAAAATAGAAGCAATAGATAAAATACTATCCTGAGATTAAAAAAATAGTAACAAATATATTTTTCAATTGTTGATGGACAAAAAAAATCAGTTTAGTTTTATATATGTATTTGATTTAGTTTGTTTATTTAAGTTATTACTTTTAATTAAATTTTTGCTGATATTTTATTACTCTCTCTCTCTCTCTCTCTCTCTCTATATATATATATATATATATATATATATATATATATATATATATATATATCAGTATCAAGATATTTTGTAAGTATTCTCCCTAACTCATCCCAAACAAAAATTCAATTTCGGTTCACTGACAGATTAGCGAACGTATATTTTTCCACTGATTACAAACTGGAAAATTATAAAATATTAAGTATTTAATTATCGAACATGTCTACCTATCAATTACAGGAAAAAAATTGTCCGTACTGACGAGTAACTAAAATTCAATTTATATGTAAACGTGTGTATTTGACTTTTTAAAATTTTGTTATATTTATATAGAATTTAATCAATTTTATTAAATACACTGTTTAATCAATCTAATAAACACTGATATTAAAGATATATTCATATATATATATATATATATATATATATATATATATATATATATATATATATATATAATAAAGTAACAAAGATATATCACGGACCGAGCACAAATATAAAAAGATATAAAAATGAAAAGTGTAGGTATGCGGAATGTACTTATGAAATTATTTAATTAATTAAACTCAATTTGAACTATCTTCCTGTTGTATAACATTCTTGCATACACCTCGTAAAATACGAATACCGGAAAGTAAAATTTAGAATTTCCGGTATGAATTTCAAATATTTTATGAGATCGTTCGTTTTAAAATATTTTCTTCTGTTTAAATTTTACGTTATTTTATTACAAAGTAAATTCTTTATACAGGTGTTTTGAAAAAAAAATACATTGACGGTAAAATATTTTAGATCGTTATAAATAAACTTGAATACAATTCACTACCAACTTTACTTAAAATATATTATATGCCATTTACTTTGCAATTGACCTATAAAACAAGTAAACAAAATGGATATAGCTTTAAAAATGTATAAGGAAGAAAAGTTGAAGTAATTTCTAAATTTAATGTTACAATAAATCTTTATAAAGTTATTTACTGATCTTTCACAAACTGGAATATTAATATTGGTTAAAATGTAATTTAATCTCATTGTTTTTTTTATAGAAATTTAAGTAGATGCTTAATTAGATAATACAGTTTAATTATTCAAATTAAATACACAATAAATTATTTTATTAAAAGTCTATTTATCTGAAAAAAATGTAAATTTAAAATGTGTAACTGATTAAATAATTTCATAATAAATTCAATATTGTGTTTTTTCAATTTTGTAGCAGATGTATTTTGTGGCACTAGTTCTATTAATAATAACAATATATAATACGTTTATATGTTTGCTATTAAAACTAGAACAATAACAGAACTAGAACAATACAGTAGAAAAATGAAAACTGAGAACAAAGAAATATAATCAGAGGAAAAAATCAATACATAAATATAAAATTGTATAATATTTCTCATAATAAAAAAATAATAGTTCTATAAAACTTGTTTGTAGCTCAAATTAAAAAATATACAACTCATACATTTTTTTTATTTTTCCAAACATCAATAATATTTATAGGAAATTTGAAGTAAATTATTTATAAAAAAATGAATTTTTAAATATGTGAATATTTTTAATTTTTTATTAAATTTAATCTATAAAATATATCTATTACATATAATTTAGAATTATTTTTTATTATTTCTTTTTATTAACGACTTCTTTGTGAATTCCTCTTGTACAAATATGTGTATTTGAATAAATGTCATAAATTTATAAAATACATATATTATTCAAACATATATACCGATATTATTATTTTATTTATTACTATGTCAAAAAATATAACATATTTAAATGACACTAATATAATAAATCAAATATGATAAAATAAAATTCTTATATACTTCTGCATTCCAAAAAAAAATAAATTAAATTACAAAATATTTCTTCAACATAACATATTGTGAACGTAATCAAAAGCTGAGGATATTTTTAGAAAAATAAGATATAAGACTGAGAGCTTTTAACGAAAAACATCAATATTTAAATCGAAATATCACTTTATTTACAGAAAATCAAACCAAGTATTTCATCAATATGTAATGTCAGCACTTATTCATACTTACGGAAGTGAAACATGAGTTTTGATTCTAAAAATAGTTCAGAGATTTTCTGAGAATATAGAAAAATAAATAAAGTTGTATATTACGAATAACAGGAAGAAATGTGGAAAAATTGAAGGAAAGAAATCAAATAGGAACTTTAGATAAGAGAGTTTGATAATAATTTGAAGTAGAAATAATGACGATGTAAAAATATTTTAATTTAAATTTTTTGTTTCGTACAAAGGTGAATATTAATTAATTATTTCACTATTCTATTTACATTATAATTAATCGCTTAACACTTACCTATTGACATCACTCTTCCTTTATAAATATATATATATATATATATATATATATTGAATATTTATATATATATATTCATAATTCTCGTAGAATAATACATTGATTTATCATACAAGATAGTATTAAAATTAACATGTGCATTACAAAGCAACAATCCATGCTTTTCAAACAACCACTATCAAATGACTTTATGTAAAACGATTCCAATAATGTAATGAGTAATTTAATGATCTCTATTTAATCCGAGAACACACATTCTTGTATACCTCTTTAACAGGTTTCCTTTGAATGTTATTTCAAAATGTTAAAGGATAATTTAGTGTGTATAAATTAAAGTTTACTCTTATTACTCGTACACATTTAAATTGAACATCATTTATAGTTTTGGATTTCAAATCTTCAAGTAATCTATACACAAATGTGATTGTTTGAACAAGAATTAATAAATATTTTTTTATTTATGTATACTTGATATTCTATTACATTTTTTAAAATATTTTTTATAATTACTGACCGAGGACACCTAGAGATCTGAAAGATTTAGGAACACTAGTATTTATCTACATGTCATTGTTCTGAATATTTAAAGGATCAAATCTAAGAAACTATATTTTAAAATATTATTGAATTTTATTGTTATTTTTTTTATTTCAAGTTAAATCATATAAAAATTAATTTATTTTAAATAAGGTTTTCATGCTTTTCTACTTTTCTTTATTCAAATTAACTATCTTTTTATTTTATTTAAAATATATCTGAATAACAAAACCAATTGTAGTAATCAAAAACTCGATACTGTTTTTAAAAAATAACATAAAAATGTATATTAATTTTTTTATGTTTTTATGATTAAAAATATTCCCAATAAAATAAAATTTTATATTGAATGTTATTAACAGTCAAAATGTTTATTAAACTGAAATATAGAATCTTAATTAGACTAAATAAATACTGAAATTTGTTCATTATATAATATTTCAATTAAATAATATATTATAATTATATATATATATATGTGTGTGTGTGTGTATGTGTGTGTGTAATTTTAATAGCAATATTGACTTTACTACACTAATTATGAAACTTGCAACTCGTTCAAAATCATACTTAACCCTATTGTATTATGGTAATGAAATCAATCACGATAAATTTCAGACAAAAACAAACAGACTAATTAATATTCTCTGACTACATCCCATAACCCTTTTTGTTCACTAGAATAATTTTACCTCATTTTGTCCCGGGAAAATATGCAAACTTGGCTATTATTCTACGAGATTAAAATACACGTGATGAACTTGACTGGCAACAGAAACTCTATTAATGTTGTTTAGTCTATTTTATGATTAGCTCTCTATGCATTCCGATTGATTTTTTTTTCATTACCAATTAATGTAATCGATTAGAGAATAAAACAATTTTATTTTGATTGTATATATATATATATATATATATATATATATTTTATGAGGATTAAATTTAAAATAAATAAATTACTCTGTTAATTACAAATCGAACATATCATATTTTTTCTACATACTACAGCTTTTTGAAAAAAATGTTAATTAAATTTGCAATCACTTCATTTTTTGATAGGCAATACATTTGTAATATTTGTCATTTATATCCATTAAATCTCGTTATGATCAAATTGAACCAAAACGAATCACTTACTTTAATGTTTTATAAAAATATTTATTAATCACCTAATTTTCACTTTATTTATTTCACATTTCCATAATTATTTATTGTTAAAACTTTGCTTTACAAAATCTTACTTTAATGATTTTTACAAGATTTATACAAAATATTGTAATAGGTGATCAATTTATGTTAAATAAATTAATTGCAATACAAAATAAAAGAGTGATTTAAGATTTATCTTCGAATTTATTAAAATATATTCAAAATAAAAAATATGATATCAACTCAACGTATTAAATACTTGAATTGTTCTAACAGGATAAAATATTGTTTTTAAATATTATACATATATATATATATATATATATATATATATATATATCATTACTTTCATACAATATTACGTGCATGAGTAAATGAGTGTATGTTAATTATTTTTTTAAAAATAAAGTTAATTTAATAAATGAAAAACATAATGAAAAAAATACTAACACACATCTGCATCCCTCGTTGAAACAAAACTATGTTAAAATGAAATAATGTATAATGTATGTACATAATGGATATGTTTATATGTTTTTTCTAGTATCAAATTAGTTGAAAAAAATATCAACACATTTATACCCAACTTTACAGATACATAAATATATAGCCTACATATATTCTATTATCGTTATTAATTGTTGGATTTTTGTTAATGATAATATTTATCTAGAAATAAATGTTTTAAAACAGTCTGAAGTAGATAAAAATGTTCTTTATTTCATGCCAAAATCGTTTTACACGATCATAAATTTAGAATAAAAACAAAGACATATTTTATTGCAAAAAACACACCCTTATATATATATATATATATATATATATATATATATGTGTGTGTGTGTGTGTGTGTATGTATCCAATAAAATATTTATAATTTCACGATGTCTTCGACGGTTTCTACCGTAGAATGTAATGTCATCGATCATGTTGTTTACCAGAATCCAAGGAACTTCTTAGAACGAGACGTGGGAAGAAACACATGACAGTGAGCGTGGAAGTGGAAATGAAAACAACCCCCTTTTACTGTCATTTAGGCAAGCAATGTAGTCAAGTCCACTTCACCACCGCCAACGCACACTGTCTTAGTGTTCGAAAGCGGATAATAAATATATCATTCAAAAACGTGTATTTTTTTTTACTCACTTGTGTGATATTCGTGACACTTGACCTAAAGTGAAACTAAGATCATTTTCAGTTACTGTTACATACATACAAATATATATATATATATATATATATATATATATATATATATATATATATATATATATATATAGCGACTGACAGATTCAATCAAATGTATAACCATGTTTACACATGATTTATTTTTATTGAGACAATTACATTACAAACATATTTCAGGAAAAGCAAAAAAAGAACAAAAATATTTTGTACGTTACTTTTATCAAATTTCGAAGTATAAAGGAAAAATTTAATGTTGTAATTTTTTTAAGAAATAATTAACTGAGTTATAAAAAATTCTATTAAAATAAATGAAACACTTTATTAACTATTAACAAAAAAGTATTTGACTTTTAAGTATACATTACTTTTTTAAAACAAGGAATTTTTCTGAGAAAAATAAAAAGTAAAATAATCACTTTCTTGTTACAAAAAGGCTCTCTTATAAATTATTATCCAATGTTTTCATTTTTAACAGAAAGAATTGTTTATATTTTTTACTATAATATTTAATCATATAAATTATTTCATTTATATATATATATATATATATATATATATATATATATATATATATATATATATATATATTTGTGTAACAATAAATAAAAAATATACAGACATTAAAAAAAATAACTTCGTTTTTTGTAATAAGAAAAATGAATAATTCACTATTTGAAAAAATCTCATCCACAATACAAACCATACAAACATATAAAAAAATTTAGTAGAGAAAAATTCCTCGACTATGTAATTTAATACCTTATTAATATTTTATGTATATCACATTGTACTCAACCTCTTTAATTTTTAACTACAATTCATTTTTGTCTGTTTTTATGTTCATATACATTTCTATTTTTAGATACGTTTCTGTTTATAAATGTAACTATCAATAAAATAATATAAGTTTTTCGTGAACGATAATGTTCAGTTTTCTTTCTTTATCTGTATTGATTCGAAATTATTTAATTATATCTAATAACAGAGAAAATTTATTTATTTACAAACCACATATTCAGAAATGAACATATATATATATATATATATATATATCACAAATTATGTTTCGAAGATGGTACGTCTGGATTCAATTAGTAATTGTTTCATTTAATTAAATTGGTTCATTCAATAAAGTTACATCTGAAGCTGAAACATCTTCACCAGTTATTCGTTTCTTTAGAGAAACTTTTTAATTGTCCTTGCGTTAATGCGTTGGAAGTAAAGTTGATTTTTTCATACATAAATATATATATATATATATATATATATATATATATATTTGTGTGTGTATGATTTTCTTATAAAAATCAAATAAACGTAATTAAATTTATTGTTATAAACTAAAACTCATCATTCACAATATTTTCCATTTTAATAAAATAACATAGTTCAAAACCGATTCATTTTATAGCTGTCATTGATATAAAATAGTGTTCTATAATAAAATATTTAAACATTTTTTTTTATAAACAGATTAAAACTAATAACTATCAATGTACTTTAATATAAATAAAAAACATATGTTCAAGTTAATAACCTAATTTAAAAAAAATCATAATGTTTTCTTTGGCAAAATTACTTTAATTAAAAAACATAAAATGTCTTAATTACAAACATAAAAGCTTATATACATTTTAATACCAAAGGTCAACTTAATTTTTAGTATTCTTAGTTGATTTCTGAATGTAACATGTATTTTTATAAAAATTGTTTATATATTTTACACATTTTATTAGGTTCTTTGATATCACAATTTTTTCTTACTGGAGGCTATTTATTTATCTTATTTATAAAATACAACTCTGTATAATTATTTTAATAAGTATATGTTATTTAGTTTTTATTTACATAATATTATTTATGAAAATATAAAAATATATAAAATATTAAAACTGTATATATTACAAACATTTTATTAAATCAAAGAATGTTAAGATTTTTATATAAACTTTTTAATAAACCTTAGAACTATTTTTAATAATTCATGTACAATTTTTGTAAATAACATAAAACAATTTCAAACAACACAAATATCACAAACGAATCTTTATTAATATTTATACAAAAAATCTTTAATTTTTAGTAATAAATACTGATTTCTTTATTCAGTCTTTTCAAGATATATTTTTTTAAAAAAATATGCTCGAAATAGTTATTTTTAATACAAGCTTTCCATATTTTCTTATGTCAAGCTTTAAATAAATGAAAAGTGGTACACTTATTGATGATGTTCTTTATTGAAAATATATACATTTTCTTTTAAAAGATATTATTCGCTTTTATATGTTATTTCGTTCTTATACAAAAAATAAATCAGAACAAAGTTCAAAAAGATCGTTTTTCATTTGAACTATTTTTTCAATCTTTCGTTAACACTTGAATGAGTTCGAATAAAAAAGAATTCATAGATAGTAGGGTTAGTTTGTAAAAAGCAGATTTATCACAAACATTTACGAAGCCATATGTATCTTTAGTACATGCATATATATATATATATATATATATATATATAAAGATTAATAATTCGCTAACTAGCATATTTGTATTTTTCTAAATTTAATTTTTAAGACTCTAAGTTTCTTTATAAAGAAGAAGATTTTTCTATTAACTTATTTCTATAATCTAATGTGTATATTATAAAACTTATTCAAATTTGATGTCTGAATATATATTTAGAAATGATAATTATCTGTTTTTCAAAAAGTAAAAAATTAATAAGTGTGAACAAATTTGACGTTATTCTATTTTAATAAAAAAATTATATTGTTTAGGACATGCAATCTTCCATTTCTTAATTATAATGATGAGAAAATCAATAGGTAAATGTCAGAACTAAAACTTAACATGTGTCAGTGTATGTGATCATTAATATTGAAAAGGGTTTGTTTGAGATTGGTATGATGAATTAGTGTCAAATGTAGGAAACCTAAGATAAGTTTAAGTGATTGGTGACGAAGGCTTTACACAACCAGTGTAATAATGGCACTTTTTGATTGATTGATAAATAATACATGTATCATATAAAAAAAATATTAAAAATTTTAGTAAAAAAGTGTAAAAACACTGAATTATTTTTAATTTATATGTATCAGTTATTTAATATATTTAAAAAATAAAAATATTTTCCTTTTATTACATTTTATGCACAATTACTTAAAAATATTTTTATTATGACATATATAACATATCAATATATAATTTAATTAAAAAATGTATAGAAAATAAATTTCACACTTTAACAAAAATCAAAATTATAAATAATGTTTTTACTGTTTCAATTTGATCGAAACATCACCCACGTGCATTATTTAAAAGTAAAACACTTTCTCTGTTCTCAGAAATTATCAAGTTCCAGTGATTGATTTTCTCGGAATAATATAAAATTGTATTTTACATTCTTATTAACACTCAATAGCCTTGACTCTTTCTTTCATAAAAACATCAAACATTTTTCTTCTGAGTAAATGAACTTACAACCTTTTCGAATAATTGAATTTAATCAAATATTTAATTGAAATGATACATTTCAAGTTTAATAAAGTTATTCAATATAATTTATAAACATTAATATTAAAATTTCAACCCTTTTTTATATTACAGTCTGTCAATTGTATCAAATGTATTTATTTTTATAATTTCAAATTTTTCTATAGTAACATTTCAATTATATATATATTGAAATTTGTAAAATTCTACTTGATATTTCTTTGTTTAAAGTTTTTCAAATATTATTTATAATATTTTATAAGACTTTTAATTAATAATAATTATTATACAAAATGCAGAATATAAAAAAATGTATATTTTCAAATTGATTAATTTTTTAAACAACAAAATAACAAAAATAATTTAACATTTTGACTAAAGTACTTTTTAGACATTTCAAAGTTTTCCTCTGCTACTGTTGTTATTATTCATTGTTTATATTTTATACATATATATATATATAAAGTTTTTCACATTTTCATTGTCAGTAATAATAAACTTTATGAAACATAATAAAATATTTTCAGTTCACGCATTCAAAACATTAAATGTGGTTATATAATTTCACAATTATTTAAATTCGCAAATTTACAAACAAACAAGTACATCTATCTATCTATCTATCTATCTATCTATCTATCTATCTATCTATCTATCTATCTATATATATATATATATATATATATATATATATATATATATATATATACTACTCATGTATTTTCAAATATTTGAATTTTTATTCCATTTCCGTACTTTGACATAAAAATTATTAAAAAATATACAATGCAACGTTCTTGAAAATACTGTTTCCTTCCTGTTCAGGACTGTAAGAAATATCTATATACATGCTGTTATATATTTATATATATATATATATATATATATATATATATATATATATATTGTCATTTTCAATTGAAATTTAACGTCACATCCTGTACTGAATACTGAATAAGTCAAATTTTTAGACGTTTCTAAAAATAAAAATAAAATATATAATATTTATATATATATATATATATATATATATATATATATATATATGTCTGTGTGTGTTTATATATGTGTAATATATTCTGCATCTGAAAAAGGATCGTAAAAAGAGAAATATATAAATAATTCAAATATATACAATATTATACTGATGTACATGTACTTTGCCTCACTTTCACGTTTTCATGAATGTAAAATATCAAATAGATTCACATTCTTTCCACATAAACTATAGTCTATAAAAGACAGTCATGTAGATTGAATGTTCTCAGATGTTATACTGTATTGGATTTTATTTTTCTTTGAATAGATACAAATTAATACATAATAAATATATCACGTCACTGAATACATACATATATATTAGAATAAGTGAAATAGATATTTAACTCAACTTTTAATTAAAATTGTATTCATTTCTTCAAACCAATCACTATAAAATATAAAACTGTTTTTTATTTTTGAAAAATTTCCACGAATTTTAAAATTTCTTAAATAATTTTCAATTAATATTTTAAAGATCTGTTTAGTTACCTGATAATAGCACATGTAATAACAAGGTATAATAGAATAAAAAAAACCTATAAGGTATTATATAAAATAGTTAAATATAGATATTGATTCAGAAAATAGAAATAAACAATTATACCTGTCAAGTTCATATTTGAATGACAATATTTTTTAAGAGCTATAAATAGTTACACTTGAATATTTTAATCTACGAATCATCTGAAATTGAATATTTTAAAATATACACTTATCTGAAATTCAATTTCATTAATCGTTTTACTGCAACGTGAGTCATATTGATTCTAAAATTATTTTAATTCCAAGCATGGATTAGTAACAATTTTTAAAATATTATATATATATATATATATGAATAATATTTTTAAATCAAAAAACACATTTTCAAATTTACGTGAACAGTCAAGAGAACTGATAAAGCTCAGAGATAAAAATAGTAATATTTAAAAGTCACTAACGTAATTAGTTTAGATAATACAATTCACCGACGAAGCTTTTTTTAAAGTTTTCATTCGTTTTTATAAATATTTTTGCGTGCATTAAAAATTATGTATTATACTTACATATATATATATATATCATTAATAATAAAATATACTTCAATAAAAAAAACTTTACTAGGAGTTTTTCGTACAAAATATTCATATCTTTGTTGAAAATCACTGGTTAGCACATAAATATCAGTTGTTTATAGTCATGCAGCTTTGTTTTTCCATCTATATATATATATATTATATATATATATATATATATATATATATATATATATATATATAATGTGTTAGTTAATTTTTTACTATTTTTTTAATCTAGAAATTTACATATCTTATACATTACATAATAACAGTGTTTATAAACACAAAATTATAAATTATTTCCAGACAAAACAACGTAAAATTAAACATTCCATTTTTATGTTAATTTCTAGAATTAATTCCAAAGCATTTTTAAATGTTAACCTAATTTTTTTATGAATGAATTTTTATTTAAATAATTCTATATTCAATTAATTTATAAAAAATATTGCTTTTAAGTCTAATAAGTAATCGGTTATAAATTCAAATATAAATAAAATAAAGTTTAAAATACAGTTTTATTTAGTGTATCTGTCTAATATTTTTTGACAACTATAAAAATATAGACTATAAATTCTACAAAAATATAATTTATAATATAATAAACAGCAAAATGTTAAGTTATTTAATCAAATTTAACGAAGGTAAATAAGACTTCAGAGGCTATTTATTTTCTCTTCATAATTGTGACAAATTATTTACATAGTTTGGTACTGTAGCTAGATTAATTTTTATATATAATTCTCTATCTAAAAACATGAGTTTATTAAAGAATTTAATCTTTATTTATAATTCATTTTTTTATTAAAATTATTCTAATAAGAGTGAGATATTATTACGATTTTTTGAAAAAAAAAATATTGTAAGTAGAGTATTATAAATGATTGGACTGTAAACGAAAGATTTCCAATTCCAATTCACATCATTGACTATATAAAAATAAAAAAATAATTATTAAAAATATATAATTTAAAATATCATCCAAATAATAAAAATATATTATTAATTTGAAATAAATCAAATTTATACTCGAATTTTTCATAACATTATTACTAACTCATAATATGTTTATATAAATTTTCTTTCTTTAAAAATATTATTTTAATCTGATTATCACTATTCAATATTTATTTTTAATATGTATTTTTATATATCAATTTAAGATATTACTCTTATTAAACGATGTTCTTCAACAATAGTATCAGTCCTCAAAAGCACAATAAAAAGATTAGTTACAAGAAATTTGAAGATACAGAAATAATTACATCTACCTACAATATTTATTTATGTTATTTTGATTTCATTTAACTTATGTATTTCTACGTATAATTTTAGATATTCTTTTCATTTAATGTAATCAAATTTCAGTGTTTTATTAATTTTCAATAAATTATATATATATATATATATATATATATATATATATTTAACGTATACTGTTAATAATATAATCAATACATAAATTATTATAGATAAAAAAATAATTTAATTTATTTTTCTTTATTTAAATTAACAAATACTTTCTCTTTTCTGTTTACAAAAATAATTAACTAATAAATGTCTGAAAACTGAAATAAACAAAAACTAGTTACTGAAAATTATACTTTTAAAGATTTTTTTGGTAATCACCTTGGAAAAATTTTAATCAAAAAATAGATTTTCTTTATTTCCATATAAAAATAGGCACTCGTTAAAAATTTAATTAAGATTTTTCAAAAAATGAAATAATGAAGTTCAATATTTTATAAAGTTGTTCGGGCTTTGAATACTCTTGATTCCAATATTTTAAAATTAGTTACAATTTAAATATTTGTTCCCTGGATTTTCAATTCCAAATGGACGTATTATTATTATTAAAAGAAATTTTATGATAAATTACTTTCATCATCTTCATTATAGCTACTTTTGACTATAGGTTTTATATATTATCATTATTTCATTTTAAATTTTGATAATAAAAATAATCAATTGATTTATTTTGACAAGTACAGAGGACGACCAAGTATAATAATTTTATTTCTTGCTCAAAAATAGCCCAATAATAAAAATATAACCAGGAGCGTTACTACAAAGAATACACAATTCAATTAAATTAATTAATTCTAACTTGGTATATTTTGTTTAATGCATGAGACATTTCATTATTTCTATATAAAAAATCCAATTCGTTCTCATCTGTCTAAAAAAATTCCTAATGAATAATGTTCTTTGCGGAGACAAAAACAATGAGCATTATTTCGACCCCTGACTTTTAATTTGTCGTCGTTCTCTACGGGCCATTTGTGAGAATCATAAAATCTTTTATGTCGCCTAAAGTTCGTTGACCACCAAAAGGTCGTTGATCTTAGTAAATAATCATCTTCATAACCTTCTTTTTAACATGTCTTATGTTTTGATGACAGATTTTCCTTGTTTCAGACGGCATTTAATAATGTCTGTTTTCACCATAGCACAAGCATACATGCTGTATATACTCAAAATATAATTGTTGCTTACTCACGAACAACTAATCATAAACTGATGAAACTTTCACACGATATAATCAAGATTTTCGTCCATGTATACATATTGTTACATGTTTTATTTTATCATCTATATTCTTGTAATAAAATCATTTTCTACAGTTCTTCTCATACTTTGTTTTATATATAAATATTTATCAAACTTTGTTTTTTAAATATTAATACGTATCATAATTATTACAAAATGATTATTTGTTTTATTCAATATTAAATTATTAAATCTGAAAATGTCAATATTATTAAACTTTAAAACATTATTAATTTAAAAAAAGCAATTTATTAGGTTATTAAATGATTATAACACTATAAATATTACTGAAAACTTTTTTAAAAAAATATTTAACGATTAAATTTTCTGAATAACAAAAATTTTTCGCTATTTATTTTAATATTGTGTACATTTAATTTTAATAAAAATAAATCACTTACTGCAAAACTATATAATTCTTGTATATTTAAATTTTAAGAAATAACAAAAATTCAATGGTTATAATTAAGGTAACATTAATATTTTATATATATATATATAATAAAAAATCTAATGAAAATAGTATATAGGAAAAAAAGTATATTACTTTATAAACATTAAAATTGTTAATACATTTTTATTACAGTTTCTATGGCATATTTTTATAAATATAAAATATAAGTTTATATACATTATATTCACCTATAATCATTTTTAATATTTATGAAAAATGAAATAAAAATAAATATTGAATGTTCTCTATACGTTTTTTTTATAATTTATATTTATATCCTAAATTAATAAACGTTATTTATTTCATATAATTGTGTATATATATATATATATATATATATATATATATATATATATATATATATAGATTAATTAAAATATTCTTTTTTAATCTAACTTTTTTTTATTCCATAATCTCTCTTCCAAGAAATACTTCAGATAAATATTTTCCAATAATTTCAAAATCAACTCAAACAAGTCTTTATGAAATAAATAAACGTTTGATATTTTAAAAAGTCAATAATTCCAAGAAGTCTTGAAAATGGCCACTGGTTTATTTTCATTGCATTGATGGATTTTAGAATTCTATATATAATTCTTTTAATATATATATATATATATATATATATATATATATATATATATATATATATATATATATATATGTCATAATAAGAGACCTACATGTTTTCAAAGAACCGAAAAATGAAGCATTGTTTGAAAATCCACTTTTCTGCTATATATAAAATTAGTCGAGCTTATTTGTTGATCTTATAAAAGCTTGAAAAATTTGTTATAGTTCTCAATACTCTCAACTAGATTTTTTTTGTATTGAAAATAACAAGATTTTCCAATATTGAAATTCATAGTTTTTGATAAAAGTTTTATTTCGTATTCTACAATAGTAAATAAATTTATTGATATTTTTTATTTCAACGATAATTTTCTGGTATATATTTTTATTGTGTTTATTTATATATACTGTATATATATATATATATATAAAAAAAAAATGTCTAATTTATTCAGAAACATTATTAATAATAATCACATATATCTCTACAATTTTTTTCTCTCATTTTAAAATATTCAAAAGTTTAAAGGTAATAAATATTAATTTTCAATAATATCCATTTATTGTTATACTTAAGTTTTTTTACAAAAGATTTTAGATCTGTATTCAAATGTTGCTTTTCCAAATTATAATTTTAAATAGTTTATTGTAAAAATTTATAAAAATATTTTATATATACATTTTAAACTATTTTAACATTTAAAAGAAATGCTTTTGTAATAAAATATATAATATATTATTATATATAATAGCAAAAAATACTTACAATTAATTTAGTAAAAAAATTAAGATTTTAAAATACAAAATATTATTTGTTTCTAAAAAAAATATCAAACTTGTTATATTTTATTTCATATAACAAAATATAATTTTTAAAGTTCACAATTCTGAATGCATTTTGAAAAATTGTAATTTTTATTGAGTCAATTGTATCCAGTAGACTTCTTACAAATATCATCTATCAAAGACTTGAATAAAACACTACAGTATCTGTCATTTTCTCTATAGAAAAATAGTGAATTGTCTACAGCAATTCAACTGAAGGATTAAATAGCAATAAAAAAAACTGTAGTTCTCCAAGAAAACTGAAATTATATGTATACAGTAATAGCACAGTACTACAGTAATAAAAAAATATTGTTCTGTTGTGAAGAGAAATTCTAAGAATAAAATATAAAAAGAATAAATCTCATGTCACGTAACGTAACTAAAAAAAAACATTGCAAATGACTGAAAATATTATCATATTTTGTTATTCAATACATATTGGTACATTTTTGTACTTTGTAGAATTATTTTATGTGAATAATTACCAACATTGATTTAGAATAATATTTTAGTAAAAAATTAAAAACTTAACTCTAAATGATAAGAAATTGAATAAATTTCATGCATATTAAATAATTTTTAATAAACAATTTTTTTTGTTGTAATATTAATTTAATGGCACACACTATTATATAATTTTTTAATTTTTTTTATATTACTAATACTTCTTGAATATAAATGAATTAAATTAAAAAAAATGTATAATTTATCTAATACTGTATTTAATTGTATTGTTTTGTATTATCATATGAAACACTACAATTAAATCTTTAAAAATACGTACGAATTTCATAGAAAATTCTATATAATCATAAACCAAACAGATTATATCAATTCTATAAAATATTACTCTGTTTCACATTACGTCTATTCTCAAATGGAATAAATTAATTATACCCTTAAATTTACTATAGTAATGAAGATCTGAAAATGAACCATTGTAAATTATTAAGTAACATACTGAATGAATAATATTCAGTGATTAATAAACACATAAAACAAATGTCAAGACGTCGATGTTAATTAACAATGGTGCAGCTTTTACTCAAAGTCGGATGTTACAATAATGAGTCTTAAAATAAATCCTCGTATTAAACGAAAGAGTAATCATACAATGAATATAAGAGGGTAGATGATTAAGACTTATATATCAAGCCTTTCTAATGAACACTAAATGAATTCTACTACATAAGATATTTTTCGTTGTCTGCTTAAAAACTTTACTTCTTTTGTGTTGGAATTAATGAAACTTCGTATAGAAGTTTTAATTAGTCGTACAGAACTTATATATATATATATATATATATATATATATATATAAGATAATTATGTTTAAAAAAAATCTATATTCAATTTCATTTCCTAATTTTTTTATAAAAGCAATGATGTCACTTACTATTAAGCACATTGATTGTTTATGAAACAAGATCTTCCGTGTTTACTAAAAACGTTTAAATGGATTTACACAAATTGATTAGACTTTTATGAAAATTCGTCGAGATATATATTTTATACATGTGTTTATATTGAACCATATAACTTTTAACTACAAATAAGTGTCAACGTCAAATTGATTCCTTTAATAAAAACACAGTTCGAATAGACTTCATATAAAATGTACGATATTGTAAACATGAACTTTAAAACGCAATACAAAGAAATTTAATTTGTTTTGAAGTCGTAACTAGGAAAACAGATTTTCTGTTTTAATATTTTCCGAACGGTTATGTGTATCTGTATCGTATTGACGTATTTACGATCAAAACAATATCAATATTTATCGTCAATGATTTCAAAACGGCAATAAAAGAAACGGTGTTTGCATAAAAGAAAATATATGTATTGAAGTTGAAACTTTTTTTCTTTATAAGCAACCAGGTTTTGGAAGTTTTGTGCTACGTTTATAATTTATGAGTTTGTTATACTTGTATTATATATTGGCAGTTAGGCGAGTTACGGAATGGTTTTAGGAAATATGATAAAGTTTATTTACTTTTTTTAAGATTTATTGTTTGCTTTCATATGTCTTGTTCGTAAAATTTTGGTATCGGTATAAATAACTTGTTTTATTTCTAAAGTATTTATATTAAAAACATTCATGTGGCTGAACATACTGTTATTATTTCTAGTTGAACTTATTATAATTCTGATTGTACTCAAGGTATTGTACACTGAATTATCAATAAATTTATTTTTGAATTAAAACAAATTTTCACAATTGTTAATTCAGTTCTGGAGATAAATTAATTTTTTTACATTCTTATTCAGTAGGGATGACATATATATATACTATCCTCAAAAATATAAAATTGTAATTAATTGAACACTTCATTATTTGTTTTAATTAACATTGAATGTTACGTTTTAAACAAACTCATAACAATAACCATATATAATATTTATTACATTTGCATGTAAATTTATATTTAGAATAATTCATTAGTCAGTTGTATTTTATAGCAGAAAAGGAACCAAATATATGTCATATTAAAATTATATGAAATAATTATAACAAATATTTTTGCAAATATTTTTCTCTAAAGGAATTTCGTTAATTTATCTAAAAAATTTAACCCACTACATTGTTATAAATATTTTATACATTAAATATATGAAATATCAAATTTTTAAAATAAATAATTACAAAAAATATAAAAAATATATTTACAATAGTAAATATTAAGTCAAAAGTTGTAATAAAAATATACTTATATTTTATTTTTAAAAAATACTTTTTTTAATATGGTTTTATATTTTCAAAAATATCTGTGCAGTTAGAATATATTCATAAATATAGTATATCTTGTTTAATAAAAAAGTTCATAAAATACATAAAAAGTTAAATAAATGTAATAAATCTTGTCCAAATTTATACATTATTATGAATAGTAGATTTTTATATTTTATATTGAAAAAAAATATTATCAAAGTTTATTAAAACTAAAAGATAACTTTCAAACATTTAATAATTACTTATATTTATTTAATTTTCTCTGATTTTTTATATCTGTTTATATATCTATCTATTTATTTATCTATCTTTATATATATACAAATTTTGATTTTTAATAAATAACGAAAAAAATAATATTAAATATAAAACCATATTTATTTTGAAAATAAACTAAAAGCATTAAATTAAATATTACAATGTTTTAAAAGTAAATAAATTAGGAAAATAACTATTATCTTAAAGGATAATTCATCGTTGTTTGTTATTTTACTTCCTTTAAAATTATAATGGTAAATAATGTTTTATATTTTGTTGTTGTAAGAATTTTAGATTTTCCATTTTTCGATATTAGATATAAACTATTTTTTATTTTAAATATTGACTATTTTTTTAATAAATTATTATTTCAGATAAAAAATTACCTATTCACAAATTGCATTAATTTTTTGCGTTACAAATTATGTAAATAAATATATAACTTTTATATGATAAAAATAATAAATAAAAAAAGTCGTGTTCATTAAAAATTTACTAAAAATATAAACAAGAATAATTTTCATGTACTCGTAAAGAAAAAATATTAGATTTATTTTAACAAAAAAATATTTTATAAACGTTGAGCAACAGTTAAAAAATGTTATGGATGATTAATAATTATTTTTTATTTAATTAATACTATTTATATATTTTATATGTTATTGAAAAAAATAAAATATATAGACAATCTTAAATTTGAAAATATTTATTGATACAATTAACATTTTTTTCTTAATAAATTATTTTAATCAGTAAATACTTATTTTACTTTTCGTTTTTTCCTGTCAATAAATATTTATAAAATATATCATTAAGTAGGTATCGTAACTTGAAATCTGTAACTTTTTTCAATTTAATGAAGCAATATCTATTATCAGTATTGAAATTCTATTAAATTTCAATTTTAATTAATGATTTATATTATCCAATAATTTGTATACATAATATGTTTATAAATTTTATTATTATTTTACATGGTTTAAAAATACTAGCCTATTTCAATGAGTAGAAAATTAATTTCATTTATGAAAATATGTAATTAGATATAATTTGTTTCATTAATTTTTTTGAATATAAACTTAAGTTGATCTAAATTAAATTGATTCTCATTAATGATTTTCGATTTGAATTCATTAATTATCATATAAAACGAATGTGACTTCATTTAATGAAAGCAATCTAAATTCCAGCTAACAAAATTGAGTTTAATAAACAGCTAAGCATAAATCACGCTTACAAATTAATTCATTAATATTCGTAATCAGCGTTTCCGTCGTTGTAGAGACTGTAATTGAAATTGAATCATAAATCACTCACCGATCCCAAATTAATGAATCCATTCCTAACAGCAATCTGATGAGCGACACGTTCATCGACATCCCGCCGAAAACGGACCAAGAAGCTATTGGTGAATAGATCATTTCGCGCCGCATCATATCTTTGGACAGGAGCCAATACAGTCATCATGACGACATAGAAGATTATTTTCTTCGCCCCGAAGAGCATTCCATATCTACCCCTCATTAGCAGGCAGTCGTTATAAACGAATCGAAAATTGATGCTTACGAGACAGAAACTATACAAATCTCGCGTGTGTGTACCGTACACAGAAACGCTTGCAGATTTATTTTTATTTCATATTATTTAGTTGTTGTTTTCGGTTTCAATTCAAATACACGACACACTCACAGAAATTCTTCCTCGATCTCTTTACGTTCGTTCTTTCTGATGTACTGTTCGATTGAAAATGATTTATTTGGTAAAATTTAATTGTTGATAATTACGTGATATATTTTGTAAATATTCGGCGATGTATTAACAGCTGTGATCTTGAAGATGTGTTTTTTTTATATTTAAATTTTTGAACTATTGTTTAAATTAAACGCGACTGAACCGTCCGTTCTTCTTGTATACGGTTTATATGGATATCGTTTGACACATTGCGATTTTTTTAAAAATATGTTTCTTTCCAGTTTTAGACCTTACTGAAACGCACGCGGTATTCTATGCTGTATTTATTTAGCACTTTTCTTTAATGGAGTTCACTCGTTTAGTGGCACTCCAAGTTTAGTTACATCCGTTCTTTTGCTTCTGCGATTCGATTGTCAACAAGATGTGAATATATAAAGACATCCGGTCATGCTGATTGTATCTTTTACTCTGTTTCTGGGATCAGGACGAAGAGTTTTTCACGATGGGTGGCGAACAGGACCGAAATACTATCGTAGACAATCGACGAAACGGTGACGTCATTCACATTGATTTTTCATTGCCACGCTATATGGACTGTGACGCATGCGTTCTTGATAAGCTATCGTGGTTTTCATACGCATGTATTGGTTGGTATAGGGAATTTGTATTATTCACAATTTATATATATATATATATATATATATATATATATACATATATATACATACATATGAATGGTAAATAGAGAGAGAAAGAGAGAAAGAAATAAGGAAACCCTTACACATTTATACTTTTACAATCAGAGAAAGATTTATTTGCATGAGTTGGTTATGAACCGAATATTTGCTACACACGTCCGTTCTTTACATATATATATATATATATATATATATATATATATATATATATATATATATATATATATATGGCATTTTCATTAATATAAAAGCAGGCCCAGTAACAGATTATTTCAAAACTAACAATATAAATATCGGTTCTATTAAAATTATTACACTACTCAAATATTTGTATAATAATTGAAATCCTTCTTTGATTAGTATTGATTCTATTGTAATAACGTTTTTTTCTTATTACAATAAACAAGTTCAATAAATATCGATTAACTTGAAAATAAATTAAAACTGAATTCTAATAAGACAATTACTTTACTGTTTTAAACAGTTATACAGGTGTAAATCGCCCGTATTATTTTTAAAAATACATCATGATTTTTACCTTCAAAACGAATTTTGTTATATATATATATATATATATATATATATATATATATATATATATATGTATTAAAAAAAGAAACAAAATTCTAAACTGATAATATAGAGTTATAGATAGATAAATACTTCATATTTTTTATATATAAAAATCTATATTTTTCTTGCTCTTATATCTTAGAATATTTTCCACCTCTGTGGAAAATAATTCTGTTCTCGTATACCAATAATTACGGCTGAAATTCTATAAAATATTAACCACTATTTCAGACTCATAAATAATTACTATAATTATTTTTTATTTCTACTCGGAAATGTTATGAACCTACTTTTTGAAAACGATGACATCATTATGTATAAGCAGAAAAGAGTAAACAATGCAAGTTTGTTAAATACAAATTAGTCATTGTAACAAATTATAATATATATTTTTTAATTAAACAAAGTGTATAAAAAACGGTAAATCTGTACAAAATCAAATAAATTATTCATATAATCTTACAGTATTAGTAGAGATGGTAATATTTTAAGTAACATAATTTCCTGTGGACAAGAACTGAAAAAATAAACAATTATAATTTTACTCATATTAATTTTTACTGTATCAAGATAATATTTTATTAACATTTGAACTCATTTAAAAGATAACAATATATTATCAAATAGTGATAAAAGAGAAAAATGGATTTAAGGATTTCGAACATGATTTGTATTTGATATATGAAAGTGATAAAACTTTATAAAAACAATTAAAAAAACTAATATATTTCCCAAATGATTTACTTCCATTTAGTTCGATTACATAGGACATGAATATTTGTTTTTTATTTCATTAAAAAATAATATCTCTTTGTGTGATGGTTTTCCAACATGAAACGAAATAGTTTTGCCTATTTCTAAATATTGAAATTTATCTTTTTGAAGTGGTTCCCAAATTATATTAGAACCAATTGATTTTAAATTTGGTTTTCCTGTCTTGGCGAATGTTGTCCAAATACGAGTCATTATTTGAATCGTTTTTATATCTTCAGCAGTCAGTTCTTCTGCTAAAAAGTCATTCGTAAAAAGGTATCCTAGTTCGTCTGCATGAGCTGCACCTACAAATGAAATTTATACATACATTTGTATATATATTAAATATAATAAACTCCAAAAATTAAATACGGTTCTGATACAAACAATACTGTTTAATTTTATATATTTATATATAAAACAGTGTAAAGATATTAAACAAATTTAAATTAAGTTTTAAATGAAATTTTATAGCAATATACAAAAAAATTAAAAATGGTTGTAATTTCTAAAAGGCATAAATTAATTAAATTTTTATGAAGTCACAATAGCTAATAACATTTTTTATATTATATATATATATATATATAGATATACTAAAAAATAATTATAAATAACTTTTTCATAAAAGAATTTAGGGTTATTATTGTACAATATTTTCTAATAGTACATTAAAGTACTTGTGCTATTATCAAATAACTTTATATTTACCAAAACTATTTACTAAATTATTTGTTTAGGCAAGAAGTATGTAAAAATGAAAATTAACAATTATTAACATAGTTGTTAAAAAATTCAAAATTCATACTTAGTCTTTTTTTATTCGTTAATTTTAATTTTTTTCATTTTAACAATTGTTAAGATCGTTAATATGTAATAAAATATATTAACACTATAAATATGTCAAATTTAAAAATCATACAAAAAATATTTAATCGTTATCAAAAAAAAATAAATATAATCAATAATTGAAACCATTTGATAAAAATAAATTATGGCATCCTTTTATTAACTTAAAAAGAAAAATAGTGCACGACATGTCTAGTCTAGAGAATGGTTGGTTGTTCGCAAGCTTTAAAATTCAATTCAATAGAATTCTATTGCACGATGAACTGAATAAAATCAGTAATATTCGTAAAATGTAATTACTTTTTATACAAGTTCTGTTATTTTTTTAACACGAGTATTGAATTCAGTTTATTTTTTGTGAACGATGGATCTTTATCTATGTTCAATGTAAAGTCGAAAAAAATTATAGACAAACTTATTTGAATCTGAAAATATCAAAATGTATTTATTAACTTTTTAAATTTTGAACATTTTTGTATTTAGAAATAAATATTTTTTTCTTTAGCCAGACGCAACCGATAGTCACATAAAATTGTTTTCTCTTTAGTTTTGATTTTTTAGTCACATTTTTGTCCAAAAAATATAATAGCTTTGATTTTTATTGTATAAAAATATACTTTGTATATTTGAAAAAAGTCAAGGCTAAAATGTAAATAGATATGTATATAGGTGAATATATATATAATGTTTAAAACTGGGATAAATGGATTACATGTACATATATAATCCATTTATCCTTTTTTCAGTCTACTGAACAAAAACTCGTCCACTTCGCGTAATGTCTTCTCGCACTATAGTTTTTTCCGAAGTTTCTTATCTCGTCTCGCAAACATAAACTCGGACGTGTCATCTTTTTATAACAAAACTTAAACTTGTTTAGTTCATAAACCCTGAAAACAGCGTTACCTTCGTAAGTGAGTCCTTTAAGTTTTTTCGTTATATTCCTATTTCCATTCACGCTAAATAGATAATAATACACTGGAGCTTGAGAATATTTTGCATGCTCGTGTGCATAGTCGACCATTTCGACTATAGTGCACATATCACCTACCATCTGAAAAAAAATATTTAAAGATTATCAAAATCTATAATAACTTTTGTAAAATGTATAAATAAAAAACAGAACCAACTGTATGTGTTATTAAATTAAAACCGAAAATATAAATATTTAGATTATATCTACATTTAATAATAATTTTACGACGATTATCTTAAATGGCTTGAACAAAATTTATAATGAAAACCGAGTAATTAATTTACAATACAAATTTACCTATCGCAAGTATATTACAGTGAGAAAACGTCTATAAATCACAGCGTGAAGATTTAGTACACTAATATATTGTGACTTTAAGCATAATTCTAATATAATATAATTTTCTTATACAATTAAAACGGTGTCAGAATTTATTTTTAGTTCACATTTAAAATTTAAAATATTTATAAATTACATTACAGAAATCAACAAACTGTAAACATTTTAAAACATATATGATAAAAAGAACGTGGGTGGTACTGTCAGACTGATTAAGCATTTATCTTAACTCGTTACAAGAAGTAATATCATAATGGCGCCATATCTATCAATCTATTATATATATATATATATATATATATATATATATATATATATATATATAATCGATCCATTTATTATTTTTTTTAAAAAAAATAAAACTAAAATTTAACATAAATATTGTACAATTAATCAAAATTATTCAATTAATATACACAGACTGTTTACAAAATAAATTAAATATTTGAATTTTATAATAAATTATGAAAAGACTAGAATAAGGTTTATTTTTAAAAATATTAATACTGAAATATAATATTTCTATATTATATTTTATTTATTTTGCATGTAACAAAATATTATTGAATTTTTTTATAAAATTAAGCTATTAAAACAGTTATTGGTTTTTCAATTACAAAATGATTCAAAATACTAAAGTTGAATTCTTTGCCATTCGAAATTATTTTTTCTTTCAAAACAAAAAGTCTGAAAATAAGGTTTAGAAACACAAACAGATTACAGAATTAGAAATTGAAATCTATAATCTTGATAGGGTCATCCAAATTTGACGCCTAAATTTGTGTTTTATTATGTAGAAACATGTGCATTTTTTTTCTTTTTAATAAAATACAAATCTAGGCGTCACATTTGGATGACCATATATAACTTTATTATTTATCAAAATATCTGTCAAGATTATAAAACGGTTTATTTTCAACTGAGAAGTAAATACAACATATAGACATATAGGGATGGAGATGAAAAAGGTTATTTAAAAATTAATATAATATGCTTAAAATTGTAAAACGTGTGGTAGAATCCGATTTTAGAATTTAAGTAAAAAAATCCTTATTATTTTGATTTTTAAAAATCTTCACTAAAAAAGTCAATGATTTAAAAATATTTGAATTTTAAACCTGGTAGATCTATAAAAAATTATACTTAAATCTTGTTTTTTATACTTTTCCAATTTAATTTTTAAAAAAGTGGAACTCTCATTTGATTAATGATTTTTTTTCATTATTAAGTCTGAAAATAAAACATGTCGTTTTATTGATAAACATATTATTCTTTTGATAGAATAAAAATGTAAAAAAATAATAATAAAAGTTAGTAAGTTATCAGTGGATATTTCAGTGCACGTAAAACATAAAATTAATATTATCAACAGTAATATATATTTTATTGTTTGGGTTTAATATATGTATATATAAAAAACCCTCAAACTGTTTAACTTTTACTATTTTTACCTGCCATCAAAATATATTATAACATATACGATAAAATATTTACTTTTATATGAAACATTTCTCTGAAGAAGAACACAGATAAAATGAATATGAGGAAAGAATTCATAAAGTTAAAATACAATATAAATCAGCACATGAGTGAACAGATCTTACCTTATACATAATATGAGCGTTCTGTTCGTTCGGTTCTTCGTCAGCAAAATAAAACTTTTTTATTAATTCTCCAGCTTTCTCTTTCGCATCGTCTCTGATATTCCATGTGTTCGGTATATATTTGTGAACATGTTTATTATTAACGTCCACTTCAAAATACGAATGATCGTCAGCGAGTTGATATCCTTCCCGATCGTTCGAGCCAAATATTGCTGGCACTTGAATAAATTTACCAGACCGTATTGTTTCGATAGGATCCTCTTTTATAACAGCGTCTGGAGAATGTGGGCTTTCTATTATTGGAGCTATAGGCATCGAGAGTTGATGATCTCGTTCCTAATTATATATAAAACAACACGATACAAAGTTTCAATCATATATAATCATACAAATACGGCCGAAAGTGTTTTATAAAACGAAACGAAACGAATGAATCGAACGTTCGTGTTTTTAAATTTAATAAATTGTTTTTATTTCGAATTTATTAACTTCACTTTCGTATCAAAACTTTATCGATAAAAACATACGGTTTATTTCATCCTTTATTGAATTCTTTTTCTATATGAAGTACATACACACACACACATATATATATATATATATATATATATATATATATATATATATATTATTTTTAATATAAACTCTATTTATAAAAAATATTATAATATATATATATATATATATATTTATGAACTGTAATAAATATAAATACATTATTTATTTAAATTTTAATTTATGAACTGTAATAAATACATTAGTTTAAATTGTATAATTACTATCAAATTTTTAAGTTTCTAAACAGAAATAATTTTAATCGAAAAATTCTTATACATAAATAAAAACACATATAAAAATCTATTGAAATATATATTTTGTGTATTAAAATTTCTATAATTGTTAATTTGACTGTATAAAAAATTACGTTACTAAAATTTATAAAAAAATAATCAGTGTGTGTTTATCACATCGCTGCCAATATTAAAATTACTTATTTACCACTGTTTTAATTATTGTACGATATTCTTCTACTCGCCATCATTCGATTACTACTTTTATAACAATTTTTACGTTGGATTTCGGCTCTAAAACTATCATCAGGTAGATTAATATCGAATATTTGATTATTTTCTAAAGTTATATATGATTTTAAGCAAAAATAAATATTTGTTAAAAGCTATATACAAATTTAGAAAGAAATTCCACATATTTACTTATCATCTACCTGATAGTGTCTTTAAGGCTAAAACTGGTCATTAAAAGGTAAAAGAACAGTGACTTAAAGATGGATAATAAAAGAAAGTACTTTTACTATTATCAATCAAATCTTATGATGTATGAATTTTTAGAAATGTTTTTATTTTAAGTTAAAACATGCAATTAATTCATCTTTGACCAATACACACACACAAACACAATATACATATATATATATATATATATATATATATATATATATATATATATATATATAATTTTATACACAAAAATAAAATGATAACCTATCAAAATTAATTGAAAATTAAGTCGTTTTATTAAATAATTTTTAATTTTTTTTATTCGAAAATAAATCTAAAATGTTTATTTAAATTTGTTAAATTCATTTTAATTTATTTTTTTAAACATTTTATAACTTCTATTAGAATAGAAGTGATATATTTCTACAGAACAATAAATTTGATAGCATAAATAATATGATAAACTATTAAACGTGATAGACAATTTAATATTTTTTAAAAAATAATTTTGTTGTATAAGGTCATCCAAATGTGTCGCTTAGATTTCTGTTTTATTAAAAAAAAACTATACACATGTTTCATTTTAATAATACACAAATCTAGGCGTCACATTTAGATGACCATATATTTTTATTGAAAAGTTATTCTAAAATTTGTATTTTAATTTGTTTCTTTACAGATGATTATCTACAATCTTTTCAATAATCGATCGATTCTGTTAGAATAGAACGACTCATCTTTGCAGGCCTCTAAGTCATTACTACTATTCACAAGTTTTCATAATTCAGGTATTTACTTATATTCAGATTTTGTAACGATCTAAATGAAGAATAATCACTCGATGGAAATTTATTCCAAAATGTAATGAGTGATGTAAAACCATTTAATTAAACTCATTCAATTTTTTACTAAACAAAATATCATTGCCATAATAAAATAAAACACTTTTGATTTTTCAACACTGGATATTTTATAATTGTATTTGTCAAGTGATATAGACAGGTAACACCAACTAACATTAATGATTTCGAATAAAGTCAGAAGATTAGAGGAAATTGACAAAAAATGCCATTATTTTATTTTCACAAGAAATATAAAACTATTTAATTAAAAGTATTTTAAATATAATTTATACTCAGAGCGTTGATTTTATTGAAATGTTTACATTAAATTCTAATTTTATTATAATTATAAATTTATTAAATTGATCTATGTGAAATTATAAATGGAACATAAACAAGAACTTAATAGAATACAATTTATACTTATTGATCCAGTATAGAAACAAATTTATATGCACAAACCTTTTCGAAGAAAATATATTCGATAGATTCAAGGATTCGCAGTATTCAAAAAACGAAACACGCTTAACACAAATATGATAAATACATTTTTATGTATATATTATTTGAATTAAGTCATGTTTTATGCGTTTTCAAATCGAAACTAAATTTTATTCTACACTTGAATCAACTCATTAACATTTATTGTTTACTAACTTTCATCGACTATTAATTGATTAATATTTTTATCGCAATATTTATATTTTTACAAAAGAATCGATTTAAAAAATAAATAATTTATTACGAAAGATGTTTCATAAATGTGTACCTTAATTTTGTTTTATAATAGAATAAAATGTTATGACTTATTGAAAAAATATTCAATTTAAAATATAAACACGAATTTATCTCATCGAGTATTTAATTACACGTACCTTCTCATTGCCACGAACAGACATTTCTGTAATTTTCTCTGCAGAACAATTCATTAAAAATTCATAAATTGTCTTATCGTCGCTACTTTCACAGCCTAACAGTGAAGCCATTAGTTTCGTTTTATCCTTTTTCGATAAGGCCCAGTCACATACAGCGTTAGCACTTTGCGATATCGCTTTATGAAATAACCCTTTTGCCCTATCTGATAGCTGTAAAATATGAACAGATGCTCCACCGGCACTGTTACCAAATATTGTAACATTTTTACAGTCGCCACCAAAGTGAATAATATTTTTTTGAACCCATTCCAATGCTAAAATCATGTCTTTAAGTCCAGCATTTCCATGTACTCCTATTGATGGATCATTGAAATGGACAAAACCTATAATTATAAATGTGTATATAAATATATACAATAGTAAGTCATTGAATTGTAAAAATATTTTTTTTTATCTTTATAAATGAAAACAATTTCATTTCACAAATTGTTCTTGATATCATTTTTGTCTTTTTCATTATATATTATTATTTAATTATTAAATATTTTATATCGAATATACTTAAATTATAAATTAATTGTACTCAAGTAAAATATATTTTTAGAAAACCAGTGAATATAAATTATATTAAAAATGTGTAATTCTAAAATATTTTTTAATGATATAGATAAGGAAATTTAAAAAACTCGTGTAATTTTGGTGTTTTTTTAAAAAAAAAAAATATTGATAAAGTTTTCATTCCATTCTTAAATATATTATAAACATCAAAAATTGTTTTTTAATTATTGGTCACAATTATTAAATATTATCAGAATATTTATCAAACGATTGTTTTTAAATATCTGTAATAAGGAAAAATATTTTTTATAGTTTTAATACATTTTCAAAATCATTTCTTTTTGTATATTTCTGTGAATTTTATGGAAATAATAAAAAAATGAGACAATTGATTTATAAAATTACAATTTTAACGTTCTTCAAAGAAACTATTTTATTTTCAAATATTTTTTCAACAACTTATAAAATGTTTAACCAGAAAAAAAACATAGGAATCGATAAAATAGTTAAAATTATAAAATCGTTCATTTCTTCAAATCAACAACCCACTGCATGTATAAAATATTCACGTATCAATTACCCATAAATCCTAATCGATAATTAAATGTAACCAAGATAATATCTTCATGTACAAGAAATTCAGGTCCAAAATCCGGTCTACTTCCCGATCCAAACGTATAACCACCACCGTGAATATAAACCATAACAGGTTTCAAAACTTTATCATAATCGTTCGGTAACTGAAGTAAAAAGTGAATTAATTTATATTTTTTTAATTAACAAGTAAATTAAAGAAGCTCATTTTAATTTTTATTAAGAGGGTAGATTGAAAAACGTAATAGACTTCTCTTGAACTTATTCTCGTTCTTGGTTCAATCTTAATTGTATTATGAAAGTAATTTAATATTTTTGGTACAGCAATTTCGATAAATTTAATGTTAAATATAGCAACATATATATATATATATATATATATATATATATATATATATATATATATATATAGAAATAAATAATTTTAATTATTTGATATTTATTTATTAAAAAAACAATAACTGAATGATTTTTAAAAGAGATTATAATTAAATATTTTTTATTGATATATATATATATATATATATATATATATATATATATATATATATACTCACATTTGGTATATACACATTTAAGTATAAGCAATCTTCATTTCCCCTCAGTTCATTATTTTCCATACTCAAACTAACATTTCCATCTTTCGTTGCATCAAGTACACCAGTCCAGGGATCAGCAGGTTGTGGTGACTAAAAAAAAATTAGTCAAAAATATCCTCAGTTATGAAATAGTATTTCAACACAAATGTATTTATTTAAATAATAATAACCAAGTATTGAAACAAATTAATGTTTTTCATTAAAAACTTAAAAATGGAATAAATAGGTATTCCATTATCATCATAGCACTGTATTATAAAATTATTGTATTACATATCAAATGCTGTATTATCTCTAATTAATTCAATAAATTTTAAAGGTAATTAAAATAAGTCAAATGATAATTTTATTCCAAAAAAGACATTTATTATCAGTTATTAATTTATTAACAAAAAAATACGATTTTTTGATAAATATTCATATATTTCAATAACATTCTCAATATGTGAAAACAACATAAACGGTGTGAAATTTTACTAAAAAATTAAACTAATTTTTCCTTTCGAAACACCGACCTTAAATCTCAGATTTCCAATCGGAGGTTTTGCATATGGAATACCTTGAAAACTATAAAACAATTTTCCCATATAATCAATAGACTTTTTACCACGCAATTCCCCATTACTTATAGTCACTGTATAATATTCCATACTTTATTAAAAATCAATTTTATATACAAAAATCAATAAACAATAATTAATTGACACTTTTATTCTTATTATTTATATTTAATAATTATTGTTCCTATTAGTATTATATTTTAAATTATGATAATTCACAGTATTTATTTTTTATCAGTAAAAGAAATGTTTTAATCTAATTCATGTAAAGTAGTTATTTTAAAAACTATAGACTTATTTCTTAAAATAGTATGAACTTATCAAATAGTTATCATTAAATATATAACTTGTTTATTTATTTTATTATCAACTTATGTATATTTTATGATAATAATACATTACAAATAAAATATTATTTCTTTCAGATTGCAGTATCAAACATTTTAGTTTTATTTTTTATTTCATATATATATATATATATATATATATATATATATATATATATACATATATATATATATATATATATATATATATACACCCGTCCCTCAATTTACACGGAGTATCCGTTTCACATGGATTTATTTTACGCGAATGAAAATCGCGTAAATTGAGTCTGTCAGTGTAATAGAAAAAATGTTGGAAATAAAAGCTAGTAAAGTTGTAGAAACACATATTTATTTCACATAACTTAACAAAAAAATAATGACGTTTCAGAAAACGAAAGTAGTTAAATTTTATTCCATATAGATAATAAATTCCATGAAAAATTATATAAAATGAAATCTATCTGACCGCGTATAAAAAGTCCCGCGTAAATAGAGGTATAATTTGCCGCGTAAAAAGTCTCACGAAATTGAAGGACGGGTTTATATATATATATATATATATATATATATATATATATATATATATATATATATATATATATATATATAAATTCTATTCTAATTTATTCTTAAATTTGAAAGTATTATTAATTAGATACTATTATATTTCAAAATATGATTTGATTTTCAAAGATATAATTTTAATGGAATATTATACAATTAAACTTTACATTTCAAGTTATCAATGATATTTAATATTTTTAAGAAAATTCAAACATAAATAAGGCTGAAATGATTTATTTTATAAGTACCTAATGTAAGAGAAATTTTAGCAGTTTAAAATTGATCTACTGTTCATGGACAAAAATAAACACAAACATAAATTAGATGCAAATATTCTATTTTCAATCAAGACAAAGAAATTATGATATATATTTTAGAATTTTATTATTCTATACGTTTTCAATAAATTACTAAATTGGAGTTAAATTAACATTTTTTTTTTCAAAAAAGGGATCTTAGTTCAGGATTAATTTGACTCGAGATATATAATTAAAATAATTATTAACTTTGTGATATAGTGCTTTGGAGTTATGGCCATCGAAATGCGCATCAGTGAATAAAATGTACAAGTGATTATTGAACACATAAAATTTAATGGTGTTGAAGTGAGTGATTCGTTGTGTTTAAATAATTAGAATTATGAGTATTAAATAGCATTAATTTACAATTTCTAAATTAATATTTTCCAGGTTTAATGTTTTATTGTTAATGTCGAAAAAATTAATTAGAAAACAAAGAATTTTCCAAAATTTTTATTTTTAAAAATAATAAAAATTACAAATACCTTAAAAATTACTTAATTATATTAACAGAGTATTTCACGATTACATTGACTGTTGAATTACTATTATCAGAGTAATATTTACATTGTTTACTTAATATAAATACTATAAATATAAGCCACACATCAGTTGAAAATTTGAATAAATTATTAATTGATGCATGGATTATTATAAACTTTAATTATAATATAGAATAATATTTACAAATGTAAGTAATGAAAATAACTTTTTTTTACATGATTAAAAATTAAATAAAAACAATAATTTATCATCTTTCAACAATAGTATTATTAATAAAAGATTGTGTTGAAATTTCTTTCACTTGGATTGCATGTCTTGTTCTTTGTAATCGTACAATGGCTTCCTTTCTCTTTCTTTCTATTTCATTTTCAACATCTTTTACATTTAATTCAGAACTTATTTTATTATACACTTGATTTGATTCATTTAATTTTGTTGGAACAGGTGTAGAAATTACTGAAACAATAAATATCAAATTACAATCTTTTAAATCATAACATCTTAGCACATCATAATGTAAAATTTACATTTTATTGGAGTACCGATATCAAATGAATTATTTTTACGATGAAGATACTTATTCGGTGATTCACTATGGATCGATGTACTCGATTTAGGGCGTACTTTCATTTTTCGATCTAATTTTGCAATCGCTTCTAACCGTTTTCTTTCGATTTCTTCAGATGTGCATTGAAATTCCGATGGGCAAGATTTTGCTATCGAAATATTATACAAAATAACTATTTTATGTACTTATATATAAGTGTATGTATGTAACAGTATATAATTTTAAATTTAAAGCAATAATGAGAAATATACAGTATAAAAACTTACAACTTTTTAATTCAACATATCTATTCTCTTGAGCCACATACTTTTTTTCAATTTTCATGGGAG
The DNA here is from genome assembly GCA_029203775.1 of Neoneuromus ignobilis. Classification (NCBI taxonomy): domain Eukaryota; kingdom Metazoa; phylum Arthropoda; class Insecta; order Megaloptera; family Corydalidae; genus Neoneuromus; species Neoneuromus ignobilis. Next base: position 6,062,659 of record CP092093.1, on the reverse strand, counting down.
TAGAATTCTTTTGGCTAATATTTACATTTGATGTGATTTTCTTTTCCATAAGAGTAGATATTGTTTGTTTGGATATAAAATTTGAAGTATGTTTAAAATTGAATTTTTCTTTACATTTATCATTATATAATTCTTCTTTTTTACTATTTGTATTAGATGTCAAAGCCATACGTTCGATATCATTATCATCGATACTTCCTAAGATGGTATCAAAAGAATCATCAAATTTAATATCATTATAGTCGAATTTCTTTATATAACTTGTGGATGCACAATTTTTATCAGTTTTTAACTGAACTGTATCAGATAATTTAAAACTTAACTTATCATCATTATTATTTAATTTACTGTTTTCTTTTTTATAATATTTATCTTCAATTTCTTGACTGCATTGAACTAAACAATCAGTAAAAGAATCATCTTCATCAAATAAAGTTTCTAAACTATTTTGAGATTCTTGTGATTTAGTAACATTATCTTCAGTTTTTATCAATTCACACAAATTTTCATTTTCATTTCTAGGTTCTTCTTTATCACTACTTTGTGTATCATTACTTTGATTTCTTTGTCTTAAGAGTTTTTCATTCAGAGCCTCCAAATTCTTTTTTAATGAATTAAAACCGTTCACATCTCTTCTTATTATCTTTCTTCGCATAGAAATACTACTCAGCGGTGACTGTGACTTTTCAACTTCTTTACGAGTTAACGAGCGTCTTGAACATTTACGTCGATGCTGTTTTGTATTCCTTTGAGGTGAATTCCAGTCCCACACAACTTCACAATCATCAATCCCACCATCTTGTGTACATCGAAAAATAGGGCTATCATCACTGACATCAGACATACAACCATCATTAGTTTTTGAAATCGGGGTACTTTGTTTTGATAATGTCTCTCTGTTATTATCTAAAATCAAAATATATAAATACAGACACACGTTACATTTGTGTGTGTGTATATCAGCAACAGTATAAATATATCTCTAAGTTTAAATGTTAACTAATTATTGTTTTCTTTTGCTTTTATCAAATTTTATAGCAGAAATAATGTTTGATATTTATATTTATTGTAACCTACAAAATATGTAAAAACTAACCTAACGTTAAATTTCTGTTCCTTCCTTTTCGATTTGATTTTGGTGTTTTCATTTTTATGTGTTTATTCATAATAATAAATATATTTTATAAATTAACAATAATAACAATAATAAATTACACTTTACTTTCACATAAACGTTAAAATTACTTGATAACCAAAATGTTTAGACAGTAGTTAAAAAAAGTTCCTCTACGAAGAGTAAATAGAATTTGAGATAATTTCTATACTATTATAAACATTTTGATTGTTTATTTTTTTTATTAATTATAGTAAAATAAGAGTATTAATTATATTGGCTTTTATTCTTTGTTTTTTCTATATATGAGAAACTGTATCTAGTGTAAAAAATATTTCATTAAACAAAAAAATAGAGGTTAACTAATGTAAGTACATTTTGATATATAATATACTATTTACAAGAATAAAAAGTTTATTTTAGAAATTCAAACAACATCATTACTCCAGTTAAAAAATGGAAGTGAATATTTACAAAGAGATAATTGAAATAATTCATTCTCATAGAGGACTCAGTAAAGATTGTACAGAAAAATTAGTAGAACATTTTCCAAAGTAAGTAGATTTGAACAAATTGTTTCTTTTCTTAATAGTGCAATATTATAAATAACAGATTATTATCAGTGTCAGTAAATCGACTCTTCAAAGTATTGTATCATTGGAACATCAAAAACATATGAAGTTAAATCATCATCGATTATCCACACAGCTAAACAAAATGTATGAAAGTTACTTAAAGTCAGTAAAGAATAAAGAACCTCCAGGAATTATTTTAAGAATGTCACAGAAGTATAACCTAGTACCAGGTGCAATTGCACGTGCATTACTTGGGAAGTATTATAAAGACAACTTTTGTGAAGATGATCCACATTCATTAAAAATTAGTGTTAGTCGCATGTTTAAAGATACTACATTAATACCTGATATTGATCTTGCTTATGAAGTATACTTGGTAATTATTTTTTTATACAGAATTGTTTATATATTCCTTATATATTATGTTGTATATAAATTTATTTTTAATAATGTACAGTAATTTTGTTTAATGTCTTATTAGTTTTATAAACATGTTTTTAAAAAAGGTTTGATATTTTATATATGTCTTTATGAATACACTTATAACTTATCTGTATTTTTTTGTTAATATTGTATTTAATATTTATTTATTAAGATTTTTTTTTAATTTATTGAGAACATTATCATATTCACACATCTATTTTTTTATTAAATTTAAAATATATGTACTTAGTTATTCAATTTTACCTATATCTTCAGACTATCTTATATGATGATCAAAATGGACCAATATCAGATGTTATCAGACAGTAAGTTTTTTTATCTGTTTTTAATAATGTTTAAACATTAAATAGCATACATAAAAGTGAAATATTAAAAATTAATATGAATAATTTGTAAATATATTTTAGGACAATTGGCTTGGAATATGAATTAAGGCTTCAAAAAATAATGAAAGAAAAAAACATCATATTTCAAGATGAACAGTTCTTACGAAAAAATGGGTATGACAAAACACCTGACATAAAACTTGATGTACCTATTGCAGTTGATGGTTTCATAATCAACTGGGTTGAAAGCAAAGCCTTATTTGGAAATGAAGATGCACATAAAAATTATATTAAAGATCAATATCTGAGTTATTGGAACAGGTAATATATTTAAACCATATACATATATATATATATATATATATATATATATATATATATATATATATATATATATATATATATATATATATATATATATATATATATATATATATATATATATATATATATATATATATATATATATATATATATATATATATATACTATGTATAATTATAGATTTGGATCAGGTCTTGTTATTTATTGGTTTGGATATCTAAAAACAATAATAAATCCAACTGAGAAGAGATTTATTATTAAGGAGAAGTTTCCTGACAATATAGTTTATATGAATCCAAAATTAATTGTAAATGATTAATTAAAATTATTGTGAAGTAATTAATATATATATATATATATATATATATATATATATATATATATATATATATATATATATATATAAATGACAAATGTGAATTAAAATAAATATATTTGTAAAATAATTGTATTTAAATGTATATTTTGAATACTTTTTGTAATATAAATATTACTAATTCTCTGATCTAATGATTATTTATGTCAACAATTAATATAATAAATTATAGTAGTAACTACTCTATGAAAAATGTACAACTAATATGTATATTAACATTTTTTATTATTTTTCTTTGTTTTAGTTTATTTTTTATAGTTTTAGATGTTTATTTTTAAATCTATTTTAATATATGTACATTACTTATATAATGATTTTTTATATTTATTTTCATTTAAATGTTAATGTATTTTTATGTGTTTATATGTGAATAAATGTGTATTTTTTTAAAAAAAACTACATTATTAATTTTGCACTAAGTTAAAATTTATATATATATATATATATATATATATAAACACATAACATACATACATACGCAAATATAGTAAAATTTTAAAACTAATGTTTTTAACACATTTTACTACAGTTATAGTTCTATGAGACCACAATTTTTATAAATTTTCATTAAAAATACCACAGTTTAATTTTTTTTTTATTTTATTTAAAAAATATAATTTTCCATTAATATGATGAAGAATTCAATCTGATAATTTAATTAGATTATCATTATCTCAAAATATTTAATTTACCTAATCATTGTCATGGTTACAATCATTCTCACAAACATACATTTATATATATATATATATATATATATATATATATATTCTGGTACTGTTTTGTGGATATTTCTATTTGTGTTAATGTTAGATTATGTGCATAAAACTAAGAAAATATAATAATAATAAGAAAATAATTATTCTTAAATGATGGATGAACCATTGTTTAATGTTCACTGGTTTAAAAGACTAATGATTATGTAACGTTTTTGTTAATAACGCGTACTTGATTATCTAATGAACGGTCATTCGATGCGCACGCATATGCTCAGTCGGCTTAGAACGAGTGATCCTGCTAGTGTGTCGTTATCCGCTCGATCGCTAGATCCTCTTGTTATTTGAATGCATTTTGTAAATTATTTTGCATGTTGTGTTCATTATTCGTAAATTAAAAAATGTGTTCAAAAAAGGGGTATGTGTGTGTATCGAGTTATATTTAAACAAACAGAAGTTATATCTGTCGAGTTATATCTATCCATATACAAACAGAAGAGTAAGTTGTTTGAATATTAAATATGTTCATTTTATCAAAGGTACGATCCAATATGGCGATTTTATATAAGGGTCGTACCGATATGTGATTATTTTATTTTGAAAATATTTATCAATTATTATTATTATCATTAATCGTATCGATTATTTTGCATTTTACATTAATTTCACTTTCTATTTTACTGTATATACGTATAAAAAATAGCTACATATATATATATATATATATATATATATATATATATATATATATATATATATAAGGTTGGCAAATATCTCCCTTCCGCCTTCCGTCTATTTGAATTTCGTGGCTATGTACAAAAAAAAAAAAAATAAATAAAAAAACGCGGAAGGGAGATATTTGCCAACCTAATATATATATATATATATATATATATATATATATATATATATATATATATATATATAAAAGAAATAGTTAAACTTTTCAACGTTTTATTTAAAAATTCTATTCATGAAAATTTCGCAGTTTTTGCTAAACTGAACGAAAACTATTTAAAAAAAAATTTTTTTTTTACATCTTTTGAAAGAGATGAAACATACTTTTAGAAATGCCATTATTTTTTTATAAATAAAATAGCCTTGCTCAATCACAACTAGATATTATAATAAAAGATTTGAATCGCAATTTTCAAAATATCTTAGGTTACCTTAATTACAAATATATAAAATTGATACAGTCATAAGTGTATTTCAGAAAATAATTCATATATATATTTAATACATTTCCATATATCATAAATATATTTATATAATTAATAAATTTCTCAAATATTTATAACAAGTTTATATTTTATAAATTTACAACTTATTTTATAAATTGGTCAAAAATAAATGAACACATTTAAAAAGTCTAAACATTCCACAAATGGATATAATTTATTGGTCATTTAATAGACCGATGTCATCGCAAAATGACATTTAAAACTATTTTAATAATATTTTATTGGTCCTTCAATTAAGATTGTTAATTACTCATAGAATAAATTCGAAAATTATACTATACATTAATTTAATATAATGTAATATATATATAAAATATAAAAATATTTTATGAAAAATAAAATTTAATTTATAAATTAGTATTGTCACATATCTGACATTGTATACGAGTCGAGAATTAATATATTATAATCATAAAAAAATATTTATTTACTATTCCATCATTAAAACCATAATGTACAGAGTAGATTCAACAGCAACAGATGACTTTACTTAGATTGCACCAAGTTGAGAAATTCTTCACGTGTTTTTGGATCGTCTCTAAATACTCCTAACATAGTGGACGTAACAGTTTTACTGTTAATTTTCTGAACTCCTCTCATTACCATACACATATGCCTAGAAAAAAAAACGATTAAATTATTTCAGAATTTAATTCAGCATTGAAGTTTAATTTGCTTTCTAGACATGGATTATTGTTCTAGCTTTACAAAATTGAATCAAAGATTTCAATAATTATTTTCCATATTTATTCATATATAGGGATTTCGATGATGATGTCCATATTCTTAAAATGTTAATATATAAAAATTTGAGATATTTCTGGAAGTATATAGAAAATTAAATCTAAATATTATTGTTATAAGTTAAATATTTACAACATAAGAATAATAGAGACATGAAAATACGTATAATCGAATAAAAATTAATAATAATAAATGGACAGTAAATAATTTGTACAAAAAAAAACAGTTAAATACTATGATATAATATGTAATTTTTCAAAATGACATCAAGTTATACTTACACTCCTTCAACAATAACAGCAACTCCAGCTGGTTGCACAGCTTTGGTGACAGCAACAGCAATTTGTTTAGTGAGGCGTTCTTGAACTTGAAGTCGGCGTGAGTATATTTCAACAATTCGAGCAAGTTTGCTAAGGCCGAGGATTTTCTTACAAGGTAAATAACCAATAGATACTTTTCCGTAAAATGGAACTAAATGATGTTCGCACATAGAAAACATTTCAATATCCTTAACGACGACCATTTCATCGTGATCTTCATCGAATACAGCATCGTTTAATACCTCTGTTTAAAAAAAAATATCGTTTAATACAAATTACAGATATTATTTAAATTTTATATAAAAGCGATCAAAATCGATATAAAAATCTTATATTGTTTAAAAGGGTTATTTTTGAATGAAAAAAATGTCACAGATCATCAATCTAGAAATAAGAGCATATTATTTAAAATTATATAAGGCTTTGAAGCAGTCGATTCTAAAAACAATTGCCTAAAAGCTTAAGATCAAATGGAAATAAAGCTTGCGAGTTATATATTACGAGCTAACACGGTTTAGTCTCTATGTGAAGAAAATAAGAATTACAGATTTATCACTAGTACATTAAATTATACTCCGGTCGAGTAAATTGACTTGGAAAAGCGAACGCTTCGGCGTACAATTCCATAAAAGCGGTTCCATTTAAAAGTAAAATTCTAAATGATAATATTCTCAACGTTCGCGTTCGCACGTTCACGATAGCGGTGCGAATTATCACTCAACGACGAGTCGACAACAAAAAAGGTATTTTTATTCAAGACGAATGCACATGTTGAAACTACGAACTCTTTTTGCGTTGGAAGTGGTACTCAGAAATGTACTCAGTAAATGGAAAACCTATTGTGTGGGATGCGAAACTTGACAGAAAGTCATAATTTTATAAAGAATAAGCCTTGAGAATATACATTTTTCTAACGTTTACATCTTTTCTATAATTTCATATTACTATTAAATAATCATATATATATATATATATATATATATATTGTCATCCAAATGTGACGCCTAGATTTGTATTTTATTAAAAAGAATCAAAAGAAACTATACACATGTTTCCTTATACACCTCTCTATACATATATTTCTTTTTAATAAAACACAAATCTAGACATCACAACTGGATGACCAAACACACACACACACACATACATACATATATATATACATATATATACATATATATATATATATATATATATATATATATATATATATTATCACAAATCAGATTTGTATTTTATTAAAAAGAATCAAAAGAAACATAAACATGTTTCTCTATACATACATTTCTTTTTAAAAAACACACACACACACACACACACACACATATATATATATATATATATATATATATATATATATATATATATATATATATATATATATAATAACAATAACTAAACATAATTTACATTCAATATTGATGTAAATCATTGATAAAAAAAAATCATTAAATTGAAATTGATGATTTTTTTTAATTAAATTGAAATTGTTAAATCATATATTAATATTGATGTAATCTAATTATCAAAATATACAATTGTTCATTAAATAATTGTAAATATTTTTTGTTATTTAATTATTGATTCATAAAAATTAATTAAACTTTTCTTTATTTGTTCCCCTGTAATTATTTTTGGTGTGATTATTAAAATTTAAACAAGTCAGGTTTTGTATTTGTTTCAAATAAGTTTTAAAAAGAAAAAAATATAATTTAACTTTTCAACTTTAAGAACAGAATATTTTAGTTTTATTTTTACTTACTATTTTTCTTTCCCTCTCTATCTATACTAGTACATACAAACACGCACACATATATATGTACATATATATATATATATTGAAATATAATTATTTGCAATTTACTGATCGTCAGTAAAATCACAGTAGTCTTCATTCTCTTAGAGGATAAAAAGCTTTAAAGTGTAACATGAAATTTTCATGAAAATTAATATTCTATTTTACATGAAATCTACATTAATTCATACAAGAACATACACAAGTATTGTTTTAACGACGTGAGTAATTAATTACTGAAATATACTAACTCTGTCAATATTCATTTGAAAATTTTGTGAAAATATATTTGTGCTATACATTATTATTAGTTACATGGATCTTCGTTAATTTTCACAAATGAATTTAGAAATATGTGTAAGTTATATATATATATATATATATATATATATATATATATATATATATATATATATATATATATTTAAAAAATCTGGATACTTTAAAATGAGAAATTATTAAATTTCCTAAAATAAAATATGATTATTCAAATAATTAAAAATAAAAATTATAGTATATGAATTTTATTATGATTTATTTTAATGTGAAGTTTCTCTCACTCGTTCTCTTTAATATTTATATATATATATATATATATATATATATATATATATATATATATATATATATATACTTTAAAGTGATAATTATTAAATTTCCTAAAATAAAATATGATTATTCAAATAATTAAAAATAAAAATTATAGTATATGAATTTTATTATGATTTATTTTAATGTGAAGCTTCTCTCACTCTTTCTTCTTTAATATTTATATATATATATATATATATATATATATATATATATATATATATATATATATATATATATATATATATATATATATATATATATATATATATATATATATATATATCGATAAATGGAATATTTTCTATTATTAATTTAGTATTTAATTTTTTTATGAACAGACAAAATTAAACTATTCAATTCATAAATATTTTTTTCAATGAAAGTTTGAAAAAAATATTTAAATATTCATCATACATTTTTTTCATACATACTCAGCATTTACATAATTTAAATTTGTATAAATATATTGAATAAACATTTTATTTTACACAAAATAAAAATGACAAAATAATGACTTAGACACTCACATATATCAAAGTTTTTTTAAATGTTTAACAACTTTTTTATTACTATATATATATATATATATATATATATATATATATATATATAATATTTAAAATTATATAATCTTTCAAGGTATATATTGTTCTAAAGACATATGCAAAAATATATTGTCATTATTTAAATTTTATCGACAAATATTCAAAATTTTGCAAATACATAATATCTCACAAACGATCATCAGAAATGTCGTAAAAAAAATACATATAACAAAGTGTAAGATATTACAAAGACTTTTAGTAAATATAGATTTTTAGTTTATATTGCTTGTAAATAATTCATATAAAATTCTATTAGTGAAGCTTATCAAAACCTATACTCGGCCAAAATTATTTTTTATTCATTAATTTCGACAATAACCAACGTTAAAATTGATTAACGATCTGTATTGTTTCGATAAAATCATCGAATTCCACGTCGTCATTTAAGTGGCAACTTGTTGAACGTTCAATTGCAATTCACATAACAGAGATATCACCAGATTAATACTCTTAAGATGTAGTATTTCAAAACTCGGTATTCCGTTATTTATTTATACATATATATATATATATATATATATATATATATATATATATATATATATATACAGAACGAGAGAGAGAAAGTCATCCAAATGTGACGCCTAGATTTGTATTTTATTAAAAATAAACAATGAAAACTATACACATTTTTCCCTATACACATGTTTCTTTTAATAAAACACAAATTTAGGCGTCACATTTGGATGACTCTTTTCTCACTATTATATATATATATATATATATATATATATATATATATATATATATATATATATATATATATATATATATATATATATATATATTACAACATATGAATATTATTTAAAAGGTGTTTACTCGACAATCAATTGTAAATATACAAATTATTACATCCATTATGAATATGTTAAAAAAATATTTAAATTGCGTATCAATTCATTTATAAAATAGGATAAAAAGCTAAACGCACATGTTTTAATTAATATTATTAAATGATGCAATTCAGACGAAAATTTACTAAGACTTTTTTTATTATACAATTAGTTATGGAATTTCCTTTTATTAAATTTAAATTAGTAGAACGTAATTCAAATATTAGTACTGATATTGTTGCTAAATAATATATATATATATATTTGGATCTAATAGAATTCTATTATTTTTTGGATAATATGATGTATTGTCCAAAAAATTTATAATTTATTTTTTTATTTAATATAAAAACAGATATCTGAATCTTATTCAAAAAATTTTGGTTCATATTCTAAACACGATAATGTTTTCATTTAAAATATTTTTTTAATATTTTATTATCCCCTGTCATTATATTTCATTAATGGAGATAAAAGACATAGTTTTAGTCTGCAGTCAAGATGCTGCAAGATTAGATTTTTTACATATTTCCTATTAGATTTTTAAAAATTTTATATTAATATAATATATAATATTCAAACAATATACATTATTCAAATAAACTATATGATATTTAAATAACGTTCAGGCTATTTTCGATTCGTAAAAAACACGAATTCTGCGAAACAGTATTTATAGAAAACAGATTGGGTAAGTTTGAAGAGATCTTCACTCAACAAGAAATCATACATTTATGTGTATATGTGTGTGTGTGTGCATGCAATATATATATATATATATATATATATATATATATATATATATATATATATATAGAGAGAGAGAGAGAGAGAGAGAGAGAGAGAAAAAAATTAAAACTGTTATTTGCAATTTATTGTCAGGTCTAATCATCATATTTATTTTTCCTCTTAAAAGAAGAAAAATTTTAAAATATACAAATTTTCATGACAATTAGTATTCAATTTTATATGAAATCTACATTAATTCATACAAAACCATACTCAAGTATTATTTTAACGATGCGCCTAACCAATTTTTGAAAATTTAAAAAAAATAGTTTTTTTTATTTCTATTTGAATTTCTGTACACAAAATATTAAAATATTATTTATTTTAATCACTACAATTTTTTTAATATTTTTGATGAAAAAAGTTTATATTTAATGTAGTAAACAAGCATGTTCGGCTGAAAAATAATTTTAGGATTATTTTGTAACAACTTTGATCGAATTTTAATATTTCTGTTCAGTAAATAACGATGTTTGAGAAATGCTATTCCAACGTGAGGAATAAAAACAGTTTTTATTTCAAAGTGGAATTATCTAGAATTGTTTTTCGTGGTTTAAATAGAAATATCATAAAATACTATAATATAGAGTTTATATAATTAGATTATATAGGATCATCCAAATGTGACGCCTGAATTTGTGTTTTATTAAAAAAAAAACTATACACATGTTTCTTTTTAATAAAACACAAATCTAAGCGTCACATTTGGATGACCCTATATGATTGAAACATTTTTTCAATTTCTTACAAGTTTAGAATACACACTCTATAAAAAGATTATACATCTTGGAATAAAAAAAAATCATACTATATGATTCTTTTCATATAATATAAGAACACATAAACATTATGTAGGGGAAAACATTTAAATTATTTCATAATTTGTTTAGTATTAAGATTTATCAATTTTTTTACAAATGAATCACACGTTAATAGCATACAATTTTATAAAATATTTAATATTTTCTTTCCATTTACTGTATTCGATATTTGATTTCATTTTCGTTGATATAAAATATACAAATAATTAAATTGATTAGTACTTTTCATTAAATAGAATGAAATATTTTTCAGCTTGAGTCTTATTGACTATATGGACCAACAATGAATGCCTTGACAGATACTGAAAATAATTCGAAAACGTACCGTGTTACTCTTACACAATTTTTCCAAAAAATATCAATTCATTTTGGAAAGTAAAGAACGCAAACACCCAATCAGAATATCAATTTCATTTTTACACATTTCGTAGCTGAAAAACATGTCCCGGCCAAGAGCCGAGACATCTGAAAAATAAATAAAATGTTTACGTACGAATTTCCAACAAAGTACATGGATTCCGTGAAACATTCGAGTTAAATCGAACAACTCCCATTAGAGTTGTGAAGTGATTTGATACGTCAGTGAACAGTGAATCTCCATGGTTACGGCACAGCTGACACTGATAGAGACGACGTCTTCATCCGTCCATCCACTTTTATGCCCTGTGTCATTTTACATTTCTCGTTAATAATCCTAATCTTTAGAACTTGTACATTCGTCTTCATCCTTTTTTTTATTGTTCGAATATCGGTTCTAGAGATTTGTATCGGAATGTTCATCGGAATTGTTTCTTTTTAGCGATATACCACATTGACATTGTTAACGTTGAGTAATATTCTCTCATAATTTTTGTCAATTATACTCACACATACATACACACAACATATATATATATATATATATATATAGTTTTTTAATCGTGATAAAATTTTAAATTGAATCCTTATCGAAAGTTCTATCTAACCTGAAAAAACACTCATATATATATATATATATATATATATATATATATATATATATATATATATATATATATATATATGAATATGTAGGAAAGGGTATTTTTTTTAGATTAGATATAACTTTCGATAGGGATTCAATTTAAAGTACTATCATGCTTAAAAAATACTCTATATTTATTTATAACATCACAATACTTTAAAGCAACCGCCATCCAATATTTTTTTTAAATCAAATTAAAAATGGATAACATTAATTAGTAAATATCGTTTCAAATTTAAAATCCCTATTACAGGTGTTACAGCCCTAATCAAAAATATTACTATTATTATAACAAATGTATTAATAACATTCCATCCACTTAGAAACTACTTCAATTAATGAAAAAATTGATTTAGTATTTTTTATTTTTCGTTAATCTATTACTTTCTATTAAAGATCAAATAAGATATATTAAATGAAAATAATTGAAAATTGTAATATGTTTTTATAGAAATATTGAATAAATTCAATATAACAATATCTATAAAAACTAAAACAGAAATATTAAATTTTACAGAATATAATAATTAAAAAAGTTGGTAAATTTAAAACAATTAATAAATCATAGTTTGATCAATGTTTTTGGAAAAACTTAAAAATTACTATTAGCTAACTCTGTTTATTTATTTCATTAAACGTATATTTTTCATGAAAAGTGTAAATATTATCTAGTGATTAAAATACAAATCTTATATATTTATTTGAAATTCAATTAGAAATATTAAATTCCAGTTTGAACACTTCACAAAATCATTATAAATTGTAAACAAGTATATGTAAATATTAAAATGCATATTTAACTTTCTATTAATAATATAAAAAGTACCTAACAGATAACAAATACAAGTTTGTTAGGAATATTGAATATGAGTGACTCGTGTAACAAGAAGAAACAACAAGTAAATACATAGAAAAATATTCAATCAATTCCCAGAAGTGTACAAATTATCTGGGAAAAAATAATTACATTAATGTGAGAAAATGTTCTTTTTTATTTGTTTGGAATTTCTTAGAAATGTTTTGGTTGAACTTGTGAAAATCTGAGAGAAATCTTGAAAATGTCGTCTGACAAATAAAGTAATTTAATATAAGAAAAATAAATCGACATAGACATATATATATTTAATTATTTTATGATCAAATACTGTCATTCCCCCATATAAATTCTAAGTATTTATCAAATCAAATTGTATGCAACATCATATGAAAATGATTTCTTGAAAATGGATCATAACACATTAAAAGGTTAAAATTCCGAGACAAAGAAGCACTTCAAAGGTGTCAGCCACTTGCAGTCGTCTGTTCGACGGAAGTCCAAAAAGTTTTCTTATTAAAACAGTGCAGTGTATATGCATTACTCTTCACAAAGAACGAATTGTCTCTTTCTACTCGAGAGCACGAGCTATTTGACGACCACTTCTACATCGCTTGAGTAATTCAATTGTGCTTTTAGTCCGGATACAACAGACTAAATATAACTGGAACGACGAAAAGCTTTTATACGAAACCTTCAATATTATACACATATTTCGTTTAAGCTAGACTTTAAACATATTGAATGTCGACGTACATAGATTGAAATCGTTATACGAAAGATAGATATCTAATTGTGTTCGTAGTACAATATATAATGTTATTCTTGTTTAATATACACGTTGCTCAGATTTAAGATATTAAGTGGCATGTCAAAGAGAAAGACGATAATAAACACTTAATATATTGAATGATATCAGCGTTTCAGTTTCGTGAATGGTACTTATCAACATCAGAATCTATTAAAGCTTGTTACTGTGCTGTTAATTGCAGTCCATTCATAGGGGTAATTGCCAGTTCGGGAAATCTAGAACATGAGATGAAATTCCGAGTAGACATTATACATTGAAGCTGTCTGTATCACCAATCTATACGAATAAGCGACATAAATGAAGTATTCATTTTTCATTTTCAAACATACAAATATATATATATAGAGAGAGAGAGAGAGAGAGAGAACATCAGCTTAACGGATCACAAAATTTTTATTTATTGAATTCGTAAATCCAAAAAAATTGTGTATCACTATTGTTAATTCCAATGAAATAATAACTATTCAAATTCATATGAGTTGTACCTACGATTTTTTTTCAATCAATATCAAGCAAAACCCATATAATATAATAACACAATCTCGATAATCCGATTTAAAACTTACTGTTAAATATTGTAGTATGAACGAATGAATTATTTTATAAAAACATAAATTATCTGCAGTTCCATACTAATTTATATAGTAAAATTTTATCATTAATATAAAGATATCTAAAAATAGCATATATGTACCTCAAAATGTTATCAAAGCAGAATCTACAGTATAAAAAATATTGAATATCAAAAAGAAATAAAATAATGATCATTAAATTTCTCATTTTTCCTTACTTTGTAATATAAGTTTAATAAGTACGTTTTTTATTCAAAAAAATAAAACTCAATAACCTATTTAGATATTGTCAATCGATTTCTCATTTTAAAATATTCAGTGAAATATAGGGTCATCCAAAAGCGACACCTAGACTTGTGTTTTATTAAGAAGAAACAAAAATGTTTTCCTATATATCACACCACCCTATATACATATTTCTTTTTAATAAAACACAAATCTAGGCATCAGATTTAGATGACCTTATATAACTGTAAAAATTAATTTCCTAAAAATATATCAATATGATAAAAATTGATTCAAAGCAATTCAAACAGATAATATTTTATTATTTACCTATTTTATAAATATTAATTAAATTCCTTTCTGACAAGAACAATTAAAAAAATGATTTGTAGATAAAACACTAATTAAATAATAAAAATGTAATAAGAGTTAAATATTTCGAACGAAGATTTTTATCTTATTTTCCTTGATAAACCAACAACAACACTTTATTATGATCATTGAATACCAATTAGTTACAAAGTGAAAGGTAAATTAATGAAGTACAATTTTCTACGATTAAATGTTTTCAAAGACTTTCATTTAGTAAAATTCAAGAAAAGAATATATCGTTACTTTATCATATATTGAATAGAACTGTGTTTTGCTACAAAAATCATTTTATTAAAATTAATATTTTTTAAAAAAAGTATCATGGTTATAGTTTATATTTTTTGAATTTCCTGTATTATTAAAAACTATTTAAAATATACTCAAATTTAACATAAAATTTTTAATATTGTAAAAAAGAGGCGATTTTTTGAAAGAGTTATTAGTTTATACTATATATTTTTTGCAAGAAAATAATTTTAGAGAACTCAAGTAAAATATGGAATCAAATTCAATTTATTTTATTCAGTAAAGATTTTTATCTAGAAAAAATTGATTAAAATTTCAGTGTAATATCATATATTTCATTCCATGTATGTAATTTTAAATAATTAGTATGTTTTCCATTTAATATTGTAATTGAGCAATAAATCTTGAAATAATTAGATGAGACTACAAGATCATACCATTCTCTCCATATTTCTCATGATAACATCTTGTTTACAAATTTATAGATACTCAATACTATATTGATTTTGTATATAAGTAAATCTTAATTACAAATCACGAAAGTGTAATCAGTCATCTAAATACTGTAACCTTATGAATAAATCCAAAAAATCAATAAAAACGTACGTATTAAAAATGTGCACTTCAATTATTTGATCGTGTAAGAAACTGATGATCGGATTGTGTGAAAGTGAATGTGACTTATTTGTGTTACTGTAATTGTAGTATGTTGTAAAGATGAAGCGGACGACCTCTCACGCGTGTCGTTATGAATTAATTCACTGACGCTATTTTCGTTACGCAATCAACAGGTTTCTTTTGTGCTAAATAAAAAAAAAATCGTGCAACATTTTCAGCTACTAATCGATATCGCTGAAATGTGCTGCGAGAACTTGACATCATGTATTTTTTCTACAATTTTTTTTATGGATTTAATGGTCTGATGATATATTTTATGTTACGTCTTTCAATTTAACAAGATTTTTTTTCTTTTTTCACATAAAACAACGATAATACTTTATATTTATGAACTGGTTTACTTTTTTAAAAATATAAAAATCTTTAAAATAAACATATATACATATATATATATATATATATATATATATATATATATATATGTATAAATAAATATGTAAATTAAATTTTTATAGGTATACGAAAATATTATAAATGAGTCATGAAGGTTTTTTAAGACAAGCATATTTCAGAGTACACTTAACAGTTAAATTTTGCTTGTAAAATATAATTTTAAAATAATTATTTCAAAAAAATAAATATATATATATATATATATATATATATATATATATATATATATATATATATATATATATATAAGAGAGAATAAAAGTACAGATAGAAAAAAGCTAAGAATGATAAAATGACTTGTTTTTATATTTTTCGTACAAATGGTAATATACCAAATGTTTCTATTTTCTGATACTCTAAATTATTTCTATATGAAAAATAGACAAAATGATTGAATAAGCTTTGAAGTAAAAATTTAGTATATGGCCAAAAATTTGATTCAATTTAAAGAAAATATATTTATTCATAAGTCGACTTTGTTAAAAGAATTTTTTTATCAGTAGAAAAATAATTTTGTCTGAAATAGTCACTTTAATCGTTGTGTAATTATTATAAAATAATGAAAATAAAAAAAACTTTTTTTAGAAATAGGAAGATTGAAAGTTTGAACTATAATCACATTGCTTTATAAAATATTGTTAGAAGGAATGAGTACATTTTTTTAAAAAAATCTTTAATATATTTTGTATGTAAAATTACAGTTTTAAATAAAAATTAAAAGTCCTAATAACAATAATAAAAAAATTCATAGTTTTAAAACGTTTTAACTTTATATATATCTGAATTTTTTAAGTAAAAATGTAATAAATTAATTAATCATAGTATGTATATAAAAATTATTAAGAAACTCAAAGAACTAATTACTCAATTATAACTATTTTTCGCATTTATATTTCTGGAATACAGTCAATATTGAAAGTTTCCTCAAATAATAATATCCTGATAGAATATTGGTTTATAAATTTTAATTTCTATGAATTCCAATCTAAAATTTATAAAATAATATTCAGTGATTGCATTTCTCAAATCACCGGATAAATCGAAAAACTTAATACAACATAAACATAAAATATTGTTTCATACTTTTTATACAAGAATCATATTTTTAAATTTTTATAAAAAGCTTTTTGGATAAACGGATTGCAACATTTTTCGAGACTTGAATTGATTTCAATCGATAAAACTGTATGGTACTTTCATATATTCTTCTATTCGTTGTATGATATATTTCCATCATATATTATTTTAAAGGCATGCGTTCTTATTTCGTTAAAATGTATTATAAAAAATGATTTAAAATATTACTAAATTTAGGTTACTTTTTTTAAACAACAGATACGTAATTATGTTTTTATTAATAATTTATTATACATTAAATGGAAATATTAAACCACAAATATTCGAAAAAAGAACTATAAGATTTTATTACAACTGGTTTCGTAATAATCATAAATCTATTGTAGCGTGTAGTGTTTAGTATAAATTACTTAACACATTTTTTCCTAAAATATAATACTGATCGTTTTATTTCAGTTTCTAGTTCGAGAAATCTTAAATAAGTTAATAATTTGACTACAATTAAATTAATAATAAAGAAAATATTTTTTTAATGAAATACTTTTTCAATATTAATATTAGTGATTTTTAAATACTTTCATATACAATAATTAAAAAATTATTACTTAGATTAATTACACTTGATTTTAAATAAATACAGTTTAAAATTACACGGATTTTAAATAAAATTTATTATTTTATTAACTGTTATCACTGTTTCTCTCTTGACACACACATGCATATACTCATACACACACATAAATATTATATATATATATATGTGAGAGAGAAAAAACTATCAAGTTTGAATCACTAAAAAAAATAATAAACAGACAGAAGTCAAATAAATTGTAAAAAATGTTATATGATTATCAATAAAATGTTGAATGATCAATCAATAAAAAAGAAATGAATTTATAATAAAATTTAATAAAGCAGAATATCTAATTTAATAAAATATCTGTTTAATTCGAATGCCGAATTTTAAGAAATATATTTTACAATTACAATTGTATCAAGTTTTAATCAATGTTGAAATTAAAACTTGCAGCTTGAACGAGGGAATCAGTAAACTCATTGAAAACTTGTGGAAATTAAATTACTGCATTGTTGAAATTTTATTAGATCTTTATATAACATGGATTGTCACAGATTCAATATGAAATATACATACACACACACACACACACACATATATATATATATATATATATATATATATATATGTATGTGTGTGTCAATATGTTTATTACATATTTAATCGTGTGTTAAATACAAAGTGCGATGATGTTTGATAGTTAATGTAAATATATTTACGTACATAATTAATTTATTCATGAAAATATCAATTCTCTAGCTGCTTCCTACATAAATTTAAATTTCCAATAAAGTTTTAGATTTTATGATAATAATATTATGTTAATATGTATTCAGAAAAAAACAGATATTTTAATAAAGGACATATTTAATAAACTCAACAACTAATATTTCAGACTATAAATAAACCAATAAATGGTAGTAAGATGAATTTTCCTTCGAAAATTATTATAATTTAATCTAAAAAAGAACATGTCTTTTTTTCTTAACCGCATATTATTTAAATACTGATAAACATAGTTTATATACATACGTATTTATATATATATATATATATATATATATATATATATATATTAAAAAAATATTTTTAAATATTATTTTCAATTACTTAAAAACAACTAATGTTTAATTTATTAATATTTAGTTTAAATAAAGATTTCATTATGTCAATTTTGATTATAATAGAATAAATAACGTTAACAAATAGTCGTGGATGTTTTCTCAATTAAAAATAACATAATTTTAAATTATAATTATAAATATTAATACATCATGTTGAATTTAATAACGATTTCAAAAGAATTTATATTAATTAGTACACATTGTTTCCTAAATAAATTCCGTTTAATTAATACAAATAAATTAATACAAATTAGAGATAAAAGTTGTTGTATATATCATAAACACGTAACGCAATTATATTTTTAAATGTACTAGTATAATATTTTTAGAAAATTAATTTGTTTTATGAAACATGCGAATATTTTTGTTACTTCCAATCCGATAGATTACAATCAAATCAAAAAATATATTCCCAAGTTTTGGTTATTGGTTTAAATTCGTTATCGAATATAAAAATTAATGCTTGATGAAGAAAAATATGAAAAATAATATATCATTGATAGACATCATTAAAACAACAAGTATTTTTTTAAAAAAATGCTGATCGATAATAAAATGAAATAGTAATTAATTTGTCTCTATAAAGGTTAATCAAGTATCAGTCATATTTTCTTGCAATAATTGAATTGACCTCATCCTATATTCATTAATATATAATTTATATACATGCATGCAAAATTGTATTGCAACATTTTATTTATTATATAAATTTAATGATTTAAGGATGTAATACTTAATAGATATTGTAAAGGTGAATATATCAATTAATTATTAATTTTTTCATTTATTTATGTAGACTCATATAATTTGCTTATAACTAGAAATTAAAATTAGAGTTTCAAATTGCAATAAATGAGTAATAAAAAATAGAATTTTATAAAAAATCCTTTATATATTATAAACAAATATGCATATATATATATTTGTTTGTGTGTGTTATAACATATTTACTCATCAATATCCACTATATTGATAAAATATTTTACAGTATTAAAGTAATATCTATTTAAATTAAATTCATGAATATATTATAAAAATCAGAGTTTTAAATTGCATACCACTAATTTCATAGCAAAGAGTTCATAATTTCATTTAAAATATTTTATTAATGCCAAATGAAATATTTAAAAAAAGATCAAATCATAATTTATTAAAAAAATGAAAAATATGTTATGAAATATGAAAATTTATATTTTTGTGAGACTGTTTCGATTTTAATATTAAATATTTAAAACGCCTTTTTCAAATATAAAGAAATAATTAAATTATGAATTTAATTTTAAATGCAATTAATATGTTTTATATAAATTTTGTAGGTTCCACAAGTTTTATTGTTAAGAAAATATAAACAGAAAATAGAGAAATATATCTAAACAAGTATTGGAATATTTTCTAGATAAACAATCAAAAAATATACTCATAAAAAATTAAATTCCATCTACTTTACATTTCTATTTCAACTATCCTACTATTATTAGTTATTAATTAATAAATATTTCAACTGAACTTATATACAATTTTAAATTGAGATAACTTGAATTAAATATTTTTTCTTGTTATTTATAATAAGAATTTACTAGGATATTTCAATTATCATATAGAAGAAAAAAATTAACTTATTAAAAATAAATAATCAGTAAAATAATATTTCTATCTTACCTTCTAGGCTCTGATCATATCCTTTCGTGAAGAATAACATTGCTTTAGCTGCCCGTTCAGGCGTTTTGAGAAGTCCTTGTCGGTCAGGATTTTCTCCTAATGAAGATAATAAGAGACGATAGGCGCGTGACATTTCCGGTAAAAGAGCCTCTCGCGTTGGAGGCCGATGATCCAGTTCAAGATCGTGATGGAATGTACACTTTTCGTGTCCTATGAAAAAAATATATACATACATAAATGTTATATTTATATATTTGGATTGTTCCATTATACAATATTTACATATGCATTGACATTTTAAAATAAACAATGATTATATCAATAAATATTTAAAATAATAAATGTTTTATATAAAAGTAAACAACCATCCTTACATTTTAGATTTATATAGAAAAACATCTAATTTCAAAAATTTACAATTCTATTCACAATATTTTTGAACGACAATTTTAATAAAATCTTTCTTTGTATTTAATGGAAAATTTAGAAATAAATTTAATTAATGTATTATAGTTATGTGATATTTGTTATCTACGATATAAATATTTATAAATATGAAAAAAGTGTACGAAATTCCACCAACACCTATTTATAATCATGTTTGTTGTAGTTTTTTTTATAAGATTACGGTTTTTATTTTGTTACAGTTAATATTTAATACAGTGCCTAAAAATATTCAATGTTATATAAAAATACACACCTTATTTCATCGAATAAAAAATAACACAATTTACAAACACAGCAACATAAAAATTAAACAAAAGTAAAAATGACAGTTCTTCAAATGATCAATCAGAAATGAATTTATACTAACTATGTATGTGTAGTCCACAGAATATAGAAATAATATGTTTTGTTACATCATCCTTGTAAAAAGGAACAGTCCAAGTTTTTTTCTTTACAAAAATAAAAAGAAAAAACGTTTAAAATTTCAGTTTTTGCCTATCTTTGTTTTTAGATGAAAAGTACGTACTAGTTTCAAGCACAGCACATGAAACGCTATTGATGAATAAATTACAATTGATCATTAAACAACCAAGTATTTGTTTCGAATAAAATTAGTGCACGTTTCTGATTTCCTGAAAGATGTTTTTATGGTTTCTTTAATACAATTCTCCTTTCAATCTCTACAAATCAATTAATAACGTTGTCTTTATACAACCGTATATAAAAAAAAGGGAAAATAATGAAATTGCATAATGGAATAACAAAATTGAGAGTAATAATTTATGTCCATTTATAAAGAATATACGTTTAAAATTATTTTTTTAAAAAATATGTTAACTTTTATAACTTGAAATATTACATCTTTTCGCAGAGTTTTAATTTTTCATCGTATATATATATATATATATATATATATATATAATTATTTACCGATTCCATGTAAAAGAGAATCAAGAAAAAATATATGTTAGAAGCTCGTAGAAACAAGAAGAGAAACAAATAAATTCGATAACAAACAAAAATTAAAAGCATTTATATCTAGAATGAAAAATTAAAAGGGAAATAGAAAAAGAGAAAACCATCGATGAACATTTTAAATTATTGATTAGGAATTCAGAAACATGAAAAAGACCAAAAAGGTACAAATCAATAGACTGAATAGAGACATGAAAAATTTCATCAGTGTGGATTGAAGAAGAAAAGCATTGGAGCTGTGGGACAGACTTTCATCGTACAATGTATAGAAAGAAGCTGTGAATGATAATAATTATTCATATATTTGTTTTGTATTGTATTGATAGAATCCTAGATAATGAACAACTGATAATTCTAGACTAGATATAATTCTAGATAATGTACTAAATCAAATGTCTTGTAATATGGGATTAATATTATTGTAAATATATGAACATATTTTTAAAAAACCTTGCAAGTTTACATTTTCTTAGAAACTTATAGAACTTAAAGAGTCTCTAAGACTATTTATTATATATATATATATATATATATATATATATATATAAATGTGTATGTGTATGAAAATTTGATATAAAAATAATAAAATATGTAAAGTGCATTCAAAATACTAAGGTGATATTTTTAAGTTTTTATATAAATTTCAAGCAATATTTGAAATAAATCAAATTCCTTTTATCAACACATCATCGTAAATATATTTTTATAACACAATATTTCAAACGTCTTAAAATCGATCTATAAATAAAATTTAGCTTCAAATATCAAAACTACATGGTCTATTTTGTTATGTTCTCATTTTATTTTTTCTTGACAATTAACTAGTATTAAATTTTATATGATAATGAACATAAATGTATAAATATACTGTACATATATATATATATATATATATAAATATTGGATGATTTCTTTTAAAAATATTTATAGTTATTAAAAAAATAATAACGAAATAATGTGAAAATTTATAAAAAAACATTAAATTATAAACACAATTAAAATAAAATTATTATTAATTTATTTGACTACTAACTAGGAATTAAGTTCGATTACGTATTTTTTAAAAGAACATGCAGTAACTTAATAAAGATAATTAGACAAAGACGGTTATTTACCATTGCAGAAAATTTAATTGTGTATAATATTGTTATTGAGCTTCAATTACATGGAACAACTCAAAAAAAGAATGTAATTACAATTACTTAAATGCATGTTTAAAAACAAAAACACTTAAAATTTACTAATTATATACATATATATATATATATTATATACAACAATCTTAAGGCCGCTCCTCAAATAGCAAATATTGAAAGTAAGTAACGATACGTGATATAAAACAGGTAATATATTTATTTTTTTAGCTACTGGATACATTTAATCGAATGTTATATATCCTTGAATAGTATATCATATATATATATATATATATATATATATATATATATATATATATATATATATAAATATACATATTTCCTGAATTTAATACAAAAACTACAATTTTATTATTAAGAATAACCTTCATGATATATTGCAGAATACTTTCTCGTTTCAAGAATGTTGTATTTGTTTACAAAGTGAATTGCTTGAACTCAAATAATAATTTATACATAAATAATATTTTTTGTGTAAATATAAATACCGTGACCGTAATAAATTAAAAAAATATATATGTTAATTAAACAAACATTAAAAATTATATAAAAATTAAGGTTATATATACATACATATATATATATATATATATATATATATATATATATATATATATATATATATATATATATCATGCAGAAAAAGAATAAAGAATTAACTGACAAAAAATATTTACGAAAATAAAAAGTAATTTGTAGACAATAAAAATTATTGTTAAATAATTAAAAGAAATTTAAAGTCATAAAGATCCATATGAATAAAAGAAATAAATATGTTAAGAACATTATTAGAAATATTATACGAAATTTACGAAAAAGGAATAATGAATGGTTTAATCTAAAAGAAATTAGAAGACTTTTATTTAATAGTTAATTAAAAAAATAAATGAAAATTATTATATGTACAAATAAAGACAAGAATTGGACATGAAACTTTTTAATATTTCAAAATCCATTTTGTTTTAGAACTAAAGTTTTTGATTTAAATATTCTACCTTTCTTTCTAATAAAACGTTTACATACCTATGTTGAATGTCAAAGTAATGCAATGACTTTTAATTATCTTAACATAGATCTTTTCACAATGAAAAAATCTATATTAAATATAACATGTAAATACAAGGTGTATATATATATATATATATATATATATATATATATATATATATATATATATATATTGATTCAGTTGTAAACAAAAATTGAATAAAATAATCTATAAGTGTGTTTCAAAAAATATTAAGAATTTAATATAAATTTATAGTATATACACATATGTATATAAAAAAATTAACAAATCCACACTTATGTATAGGGTTTTCCAGTAAACGCTTCAGAAGTTTAAATGGAAATAAAACAGAAAGTAATTAATTAATTAGTTATTTATTTTATTCATTTTTAAGCATTATCTATGGCATTAATGTTGGATCACAATCACTCTTTCACATAATTGTGATTCGATTTCATGAATTACACGTTCAATGTTTATATTTAATGATTCTGTTATTTGTGGTTTATCAGCATAAACCAATGATTTCACATAATCCCACAGAAAATAATCCAGTGGAGTTAGATCACATGATCTTGGTGGTCAATGGATGGGTCCATTTCGTGAAATAATGGACTTATTAAACTTTAGTTTCAATAAGTATATTTAAGTTTTTACAATATCTAAGCGTTGTTGAAGTGTTAAACGTTCCATGATAATTTGCCAAACTATACTGAGTTGAAATGTCAAAATAAACTTAAAAAAAATCAAACCAGCTGTCAAAGCCACCAGCTGTCAAAGTTCTGATATTCTTGTTGGAAACCCATATATATATATATATATATATATATATATATATATATATATATATATATATATATATATATATATATATATATATATATATATATATATATATATATATATATATATATATATATATATATATGTATATGTATATATAGTTAGATAAATAGATAGATATAAATATATATTACAATAATAAAAAAATAAATGAATTGCCTTATAATCCCTAATAAATACTTTTTTTAACAAATAAATAATTTTAAAAATTTATGAATATAATTTTTTTATTAGCTCTGAGATTTATATCTTTGTTAATTCCTTCACATATTTTACACTCATTATTGGATATTCGAAAGATTAGTATAAAATTAAAATATATAGTATAAAATTTCGTTTTTTTATTTGTTAACATTTATCCATTGTGTCATATTTTTTTTAAAAAAAAACCACAAAAAGAAAGATAAGTCAAAAATATAAATAATTTCATTTGTATATTGTCATGATAAATTCCCCAAAATAATTTTAAAAAAATGTACATGAATAGTAATAAATTAGTGAATGTATTATGAAATTAGATTATATCGCTTCATAACATCAGTAGCGTATCAATAATGTAACTAAATTTTCCTCTACATGTACTTTCTAAAAACTTAGAACAATCTACGAATTTGTTATTAGCTATCGACATTAATTCACAATTAGTTTTATCATTGTTTCATAAATATATGGGTTTGTGTATATAATATATATATATATATATATATATATATATATATATATATTGAAAGAGGAAAAAGAAATAAAAATGTAATTTATATAACTGTTAATTCTTCATCTGTTACTATCTGAATTTTATACCTGGAGTTGTCGACGTTCTAGGTGTTTTTGGCGTTCCAGGTATCTCCAAGTCATCATCGTCCACGTCTTCATTCCAACTAATTGTTCGCGGATGATTTGTTTTTATTGGAGGAAGTTTTACATCTCGTCTGTCGGTAATAACTTTTTTCACCATACTCTCGCCATTGCATTCTTTTACCGATCCGTTCATTGTAGATTATTATGCTAATAGTAATTTTTTATATCAATTTTGCAGTCAATGTATAAATTGTTGTGTACATAAATAATTACATATATATATATATTTCAAAAACATGGAAATAGATATTAAAAAATTAATGAAACTTACACCAAATTTAAATAAAATATTAATCAAATTGTTGATAATTTAAAATAATCTAATTATATTCAATAAATATTTTGCAATAAGTTTTCAAAATTGGATTCAATATTATTTTGAAACAAATAAATAAAAACATTTTTAATAACAACTTTATATAAAATTGAATAAAATTATATATGATATCTATATAAATAACTACTTATGTATTTTTTTTTATATAAAAGTAGTAAATTTGAAATATATATATATATAAAAGATTAAAATTTACCATAGGGTTTATTTCCATGATAATTTGAAATATATTTTTCAATTTCATAATTGAAAGTTGAATAAATCTTTCATTAATGTTATAATTTATTACAGAAATGTATCATTTATAATTCAATATACGTTATTTTTTTCAAAATGAACAATTAATTATATACATTTAGTATACATATTTTAGAGTGTATTTAAATTTCTCTACTGGCTTGTAAAATGATAAGAATTGAAAATATCATAAATCAAGTATATAAATTAGAAATAAATAATCTGTCTGACAGACTGTAATATACACATTACCTTATTGAAAAATGAATAAAATGGAAGAAAAATTGTAATAGATACTTAATTTCGATAACTATATATTAATGACGTTAATAGACATAAAACTGTCTCTTTTATTTTATTCAACGTATTATTCTGATAAAATATACATAAATGGTTGAACATACAAACATATTCAATTATATTTGATTTATAATTAATTGGAAAATGTGATAATTTTTTTATATTCATATAACAATATTTTATAACAAGATATTTTAGTTAATTAACTAATATATATATAAACGTATACTGTATATAAATAACATTACTATATCTCATGTAAATATTTATACTCCATATAAGGTTTCATGATAAATTACACAATAAATTTGAAATTTAACTACATTATATAGTTTTTTCATAATTTCTAATAAAAAAGATCTAGTAATTATTTAAATATTAATAATAATAACAAGTAATATAATGAGTTTTTAATAATTTGAATAAGTAATTACCTCTACTAAAAAAAAACTGTTAACTAATTTCAATAATTATTTTCTTTTTTTCCATTATATTTCTCCATCTATATAATGATTTTATATTTATATATATATATACATATTTATAGACAGATCAACAAATAGATAGATAGATAATAATTTTTAAATAAAAATAATCACACAATTTTAAATGATATTAAAAAGTTATTAATATATATTAAAACTATTAGACTTGAAATTAAATCTGAAATAAAAACTTAAAAGACTGTTGTAATCAAAATTTAATTTAATGATTTCAGTATAATGAAAAAATATATCTAAAATATATTTTTCTCTACTTAAGGCATTATTTTTCAATGTATTTTAATCTAATAACATTAAATGTATTCATTTTTAAATAATAACTTGAATATTCAAAAACATATCAGGTATATTATACCATTAATAGTATATAAATATTTGAATACTATTTTTATACAATAATTCCAAGAACACGTTCTTTTATGATCATTCATTTCACTGTATATTTAAAATGTTTAAATAACGATCTTAAGATATTTTACGCTCTGAAGATAATGCTATAACAACCAAGTGTGAGTTAAAAAAAATGAGCAATAAGTAATACAAGAACACTTGTTTATATTAAAGAATAATAATTCGTTTAAATAAAAATATTTTTTTGGAATAATCAACATAATTTTATTTTTTCTTTGAAAATAGAGCTTTTATTAACACAGTTTTTTTAAAAAAGAAGAATAAAAATATTTTCATATCATTTCCGAGATTAATATATATATATATATATATATATATATATATATATATATATGTTTAATTTTTTTATTACTCAAACAATCAAATAACATTTTTTGTTATTCGCAAAAAAATTAGAACATAGAATCCCCAGACAAACATCATCACTCGCTAATAAAAGGCACTAACATCTATTTTCTTTATTATATCGTTCTTTCTTTGAAAAAATAACGACAACAATCTATAATTAAAACTGGTATTTCCAGTACCATTATTTGCAAGATTGTATTGTAATTTAGATAAATTAATTTTGTTAGATTTTTTAATAATAGCTAATAAGTAAGTTCTGTGAAAAAAATAATGATTTCTTCAACTATTTGAACAATTTAAAATGTTAATAAATCTTTTTAATATTTCATATTAAACTATTAATTTGGACGTCATTACAATTTCTTATTTTTTATGAAAAAACATTTTAAATAGTCTATTATTACAGGGTTTTGAATTTTGTATAATACCTACAAAAACTTTAATCAGTTCTAACAAATAAAAACTATATAAGATCATGTTATATATTTTTACATACCACGTTTAACAACACAAAAAGAAAGCTCATTATTTTAAGATTATAAATCTACAATGATAAATTTATATATATATATATATATATATATATATATATATATATACATACATACACACACACACACACACATATATATATATGTATATATATATATATATATATATATATATATATAAACATTTATATGAACGGAAATGATATACGGAAATAATATTATATACAATGATAAGTTTTAATAAAATAAATAATCTAATTAGTGGTATTTAATAATCATACAAGTGTTTATGTTTGTAAATGTATCATTGTGAGAAAATCTAAGATTAATTATCTTCTTTGTTGTATTACAAGTTATTAATTAGTCTTCTTCACTTAAAAAATAACATAATTATGACTAAAACTAATAACCATGTATACAGCACAACAGTAATACAGTACATACCTAAAATATTTAATATTTTTATGAAAGAGTAGAGATTTTCAATAATCGTAAATATTGAATAAATAATAATATCATTTTTTATTTTTACAATTATTATTGTTTTAATTCATTAACAACATATTTCTTTCTACATATTTGATTGAATAACAATAGTAATCAATAATCTCTATTTCATGTTTTACTTGAAATGTCTAGATGATTAATGAATGAATGAATTTGTGCAAAAGTTTTCAAACATCGGTGTACATAATATTCGTTTTCAATTTTGGAATAAATAAATAAGTTAAATGTAAATATTAATATAATTAAAATTTATCAAAAAGTGGAAGTGAATGTATAAATAATTTCGTATATTTCTTTATCTTAACGTTAATAACTTGAGAAATGAATTTATCACAAAAATATTTAAAGGATTTTCTCAAAAATTATTTTTTAAAACCGAACATAAATCATATTAAATTATCATTGAATAAAAGTTATTTTATATTAAATAGAGTTATTTTCTAAGTAATTTAATTAACCAAAAAATCAATAAACATAAATTATATGATAAAGAAATATGGTAATTAAAAAATAATATATACACACATAAAATAATTTTTACTTGAAGTGAGTTTTTAATAGAAATGATTTAATATTTAAATAAAAGCAATTTATGTTCTTTTAATTGTTTTTTTGCATTATTAGTTTTAGCATTTATAATAATTTGTATTCATTCATGCATTTAATTTCACAATATAAGAAAAATGATAGAGATGATTTCATCACGTAAGTAATAATTTAGAAAAAAAACTATTTAGCATGTACATTTATCTATCAATCAATTTATATATATATATATATATATATATATATATATATATATATATATATAATACTGTAATCAACAAAAATCAAACATTCTTAAAAACTCAATAATTTTCTAACAATGATTTATATCTGTATAACTATTAAAATCTAACAATATGAATTAAAATTTGATAAAAGTAAAATTGTATGCTTATATTTAATCAATTTATTATTTTCGTTTATATTTGAATATTTTTATAATTACTTGAATTATTGTATTAATTTTAATGTTCAAATTATATATTGTATATATCAAAATATGATTTAAAATGTAAGAGTAATCTCGTATATGAAATTTAATTTAATTATTTATCTATCAATTTATATATGTATATATATGAAAATATATTCTAATTCATTTCTCAAAAATTCAAACAGGTAAAAACCATTAGAGGAAATTTCGACTCATAAAAAAGATCTGTCTACAATATTATTTCACAAATTCTTAGAAGTATTTCTCCAGAACAGGTATTATTTATATTTAATAATAGATCTTATTTAATAACAAAATAGATTATTAAAAAAAAACATCAATCATTTCATATGCAGAAAACATCTTCTAAATCTTTGTTTTAAAAGATACATTATTATTCACATTAATTTAAGATATAACCAATTAAATTTGCAACTTTTTTTATAAATTCCATATTTCTACTTTTCAAATTTAATGACATTATCTTCGAATTACATACTAAAAATAAATTAACAATAACCAATTACTGAACTCTTGAAAAATATTTTATAATATTAGAATGATATTTTTATTAATAGAGTTGATAGAATAATTGAAATTGTCTTAAAACGAATTATCACAAAACTTGAAATTTGTCGTTTTGAATAATAATCTCATCGCAGAAATTGTTCTTTATTATAAATATTATTGTAGACTTCAAAAGTGTGATTATATTATCATATCAAATTTAAATCAATTCTGTTAGAATAAACATACAATTTATAAACTTTCTTATAACAAAAACCATTTTGCTTTTAATAATTAAACCGGATTATTTTTCTAAACAATTATATATATATATATATATATATATATATATATATATACATGAAAAACAGCAAAGAATAAAATAATAAGAGGTTCAAACTTCAAAACAGTCATTAAAGAAAACAAAATATGCATATTTGAAATGCAAATCGTTTAATATTCACACTTGTTATATATATATATATATATATATATATATATATATATATATATATATATATATATATATATATAATATGAATAAATATATATATATATATATAAATAAAATGAATAATAATCAATAACATTAAATGATTTTTACAACAATCCAGTTTCAAGATCTGTCTAATACTTAAAAACATGTTTTTCAGTATTCTATTAAAAACCTCGTATTTACTTATTTTATTTACAAAATATACAAAGACATAAATATGCATAAATACAAATCTACATATTTATATATATATATAAAATGAATTATTAAAAATAGTCAATCTTGCAAATATTTTCATTATATATATTATTCTTGAAATAAAATAATTATTATAATATTTAAAACATATTCATTTCACTCGATACGAATTATTGCTTATTGGTAAATAATTTCAAATTTTTATTGTGTAATTATCATAAAAATATCGAACATAAAAGTACATGAAACCAATGATTATTTCAGTACAAAAAAGTTTCATGTTAATCGCAAAGAATCAATTTTCTATTGTAATTAATTCCTTGGCTGAAACAAAATTTGAACTAACCTCAACAATACAACGCTCAACAAGTTGAAAGAAATAAATATGAATTTGTATAGTGTTATGTACACAACAATAGCACAATTAACTCAGTCGATAACCTTACACGCACTGACAGCCGTTGTCCATGGCAACGTTTATATATGAAAGAACTAAAAGCAACGTAGCGGTTCTGTTCCGAATGTTCACGATGTCTGACAAGTAGCCCGAGGTTGGGGAAGTCCATCTGTTTGTTGCGCACGCGGGAATCATTTTGACAATTGGCTAATAAGAGTTTTTGGTGGATATACCGACGATTCGATACGTGAAATCATATTTCGTTTCTAAGAGAAATCTCGAACTCTCGTTATTCAGGAAATTACAACAATCAGGAAAACACTCACAAAAATACAGTCCTCAATTTACATAAAATGCGTCAATCCATTACTGTTTTCTTCAAAAAAATCTGTATTAAGAAATGTTTCTAATTATAGAAATCTAGATGACTGTATTTATTTTTAAAAAGGTCATTCTATTATTAATGTTGAAGCACTACTGATTTATTATTGTCAGAGGGATCAAAGCCCTTCAAAAGCTAACATCAAAGATGATGATGGTATTAATATTATATTTCACTCTAAACTATCTAATTTAATCATTTTAAACGACAATGAAAATAATAAGAAAAACTCAAACTTTTTCTTTACACTCTAATAAAGACCCATATAACGTTTTAAGGGGAGGTTTCTGTGTAGAACTTTCAAGAAATCAATTTTTTACATTTTTCATTTCTTTGATGTTTGAAGAATGTGCAGTTAAAAGAAAATTTTAAAATTTTGAAAATTACTAAGGTTACAGGCTTCTAAGGGTGATAGCCGCTGCATGGGTTTTAAACCTGACTACCACATCGACTAACATCATGTAAAATATTAAAAGCGTTTTTCTCGAAACATCATTTTTCGAAATGTTGGGACAAATATCTCAATTTGAATATTTTTTTTAAATCAAAGATTATCTTTTTACCAGACAATAATTTCTAATATATTGAGTTTATTCGAATTTATTAATTTTTAAAGAGTGTAGAAATATAAAAAAAGTCATTAAAAAAGATGATTGATTTTGAAATTTCGAAAAATATATATTTAGTAGGTTCACTACTTCAAAAATTTTATGCATTTTAAAAATACTTTTGGTTTTTGATTTTAAATTAATAGCTGAAGAGCTAGACGTCTCGTCAACAGAAAATTTTTCGATGGGTACTTCGAAGCGCACCACTAACTCTTTTAATATATTCATATATTACATTATTATGTTACTTCTTTTGTATAAAGTATAAATAATAAAATACAAAAACCTCAAATTATTATTTTGATTATTTTTTATAAAAAAATCCTAAAAATGATCTTCTTTTTACTGTTCTAGACCGGATCATCTCCTTAAGTGAAAGGGCTGATTACAAGTTACTACTTTCTATCAAGGGCAGAGGATACGGTATTCCTTAAGTATGGGGTTTAGAGATATTTTGAATAATTAAATACAAATGCGTTAATCTTGAGATTTGTAATTTTATCATGGTAAAAGTTAACAAAAAACACTTTTTTTGGTAGAAACATTGCACAAAAACGTCATTATTAAATATTTGTACATTTTTATATATTGTTAAAAAATGGTGTATTTTATGTATATTTTGACATTTTTCAACTTTTCATTTAAATAAATATAATATTTAAATATATATATATATATATATATATATATATATATATATATATACAATTTAAATTTCACATTTAAAAAAAATAAAATATAAATGTGTGAAATACCTCCAACCTAACAATATGTATTATTATAAACTTTAATTTTTTAAAAATTACACAAAATGGTTTAAAATATTTCAATCTACAATCAATTCATTCTTAACGAAATATTTTTAACGAACATACAGAATCGTACAATCAGCTCTAGATTTCATAACTAATTATAAACCACAAGTTAAGTCCAATATTGTTTTTAAAATACGTTCACATAAAGAGTATTTTTTTTAAAAAAATACACACATTTTTATTATTATTGTATATATCTTTCTGAAAAAATGTTTTAACATTTGAACATATATACATTCGTATATACTATTAAATGTGTACATTCCTTTTTTGCATAAACATTGAAACATTATAAAATTTCATATTCCGTGTAAATGAGTAATTTTGTAGTTTCATTTAAAAAATGATACAGTTATATTACGTAAATCTAATGAAGTGTGTTGATAAACAACTATTAATGAACATTTATATTGACGTTAATGTCAGTAAAAGTCAGCTTTATATATTTAAAATAGGTTAATTGGATTCACAGCTTGTAAATAAATGCATTCACGTACATACATATTTTGTTTGAATATATATATATATATATATATATATATATATATATATATATATATATATATAAAGGAAATTCAGTTGATTTTTAATTTATTCAGTTTTCCTGTTTTACACTAAATATAACTATTACTTTTATAAGGAATGTATTAAAAAGTCATAAGTTACTAATTTCTTAATCTAATAAAAATATTTAATTGCAATGAGGAAATATTGTAAAAAATTAGGACTCAAATCAATGAGTTTTTACTGTAAAAATAGAAGTAATTGGATATACAAATATCAATTATGTAGTACTGAATAAATTTAAAGATTTAATTAAAAAAATAGAACTTGTAGATATATAGACATGAACACCAAATACAAAAACTCGATAATAATCTTTATATCGAGTATTTCGTTGTAGAAAAATGAAATAAAGAGATAACAAGACAAAAAATGACCGGTTAATGTATAAGGAAAAGAAAGTATTAATTGATATAATAAAAATAGAATTGATGACAATTTTTAATTGTAAATATTTAAGAGCAAAAATTGAGGAATGGAAGAAAATAAAAGTAATAAAGAAGCTTCTAAAATGAATTTTGGAATATATATATATATATATATATATATATATATATATATATATATATATCAGAAGAAATGAAGAAAAAAGCAGAAAATAAGATTTTATACTTAAAAACGATAAAGTATGTCTTTTAAAATATAGAAAAAGAGAATAAAATGGAAAAAATAGAAAATTGGAATGAAAAAATATTCAAAGTTATTAATTGAAAAGAGAATTTAACGAACAATATTGATTGTCTTCAAAAAAAAATTTGCTTTTTATAATAAATGCATTTAAACTATCAACTAAATTTTCAACTATCCACTACATCACTTAAAAAACGAATATTTTTTATAAATATATATATATATATATATGTATAAAAAAAATAAAAATTATGAAACAGAAATACAAATAATTCATACTCCTTTTCTATAATTATTTTCCTACCATACAAAAGGACGAAATATCATAAAAGTTCATAAAAAAAATTCTTTCAGATATTATTTTCAAATAAAACAATTAAAAAAACTCTTACATTTAATTTATGATTACCAAATAAACTTAGTTTGATTGTCTTTAAATGAAATTATAAAAATATAAATTCCAATATAAATAAAAAATCTTATAACATTTTTATTAAAAATTATATTTATAATAAAATAAGTTCTCAATTAATTATATATCTTTATTTTATATTCTCATTTATGTACATTTTTTCTAACATGATATTAGATCTTTTACATACATATAATTACATAAAAGATCAATATTGTTTTTATCTGTTCATATAAAGCTGGCGCGACAATGAACTGATCGCTTCAAGCGAGACCTCTAGCAAAGTGGTATTTTCCACTCATGTATTGAAATTAAAACGTATATCGAATGTAAAGTATCACAAAGAAGACTAATAAGAAAAAGACACTTAATCATAAATCATAATAAAATCATAGAAATTATTAATTCAAACATTTTTTTTATCGAGACAACCATATATTCATTAATATATATATATATATATATATATATATATATATATATATATATATATATATATATATATATATGCTAAATCAAGTTTTAAATCTTATGGATAAATATAAAAAAATCAATTTTAATTTTTGTATATTTATTATGTATTTACATTATGTACATGAAAATATAAAAATTAATAAAATCATTTTTAAATAAAAAAAAATATTTGAAATGCATGTTCCAAATTGATTTCTCAAATAAGCATAATGAACATATTTCAAATAAATTTAGAATTTATATATATATCATGAATAATAATTTAAAAATTTATTTCTGATTTCTTGACCTTGCATTCTAGTTCGTTTATTAATTATTTCACAATTAAATAATTACTAATTTCCTGAAACTTCTAAACCCCAAAAGAACTTACCTCTAAGCAAAACTAATTAACTACTGAAGGTTCAATGATCTAAAGCAATTAAACAAAATAATAAATTTTACGTTCAAAAAAATTTCAAATTTATAAGGAAATATTGATAAAGACACCTTAAAGTTTATTCTATATTCAATTGATGTTAATTACTAAACATTTAATTATGTGTTAACTTTTTATTTTTATATAAATAGTTTAGGAATATTCTTAATCATGGTTGGACTGATTATAATATTTAAATTTTAAATATTGGCTATTGGTTATCAAATTAATTCAAAACATAAAGCAGAAACATAAATTAAAGTGGATAATGTCTGTTTAAAATTATTTGTTAATTAATCAAAAATTTTTTTTACAAAATTATTGTTTTACGTCATTCATAATTATTTTTATTGCATTATAAACGTTTTATAAAATTATATATAATTATCATTTTCAGTTTTTTAACTATATATAAATTAAGCATTTATTAATACAAATATTAAATTAAGACTGATGTTTGTATTAATTTCTGATTATAACTAATTTTTGATTAAAAAATCATTTATATTTTATATAAATCCCACAAATTATATATATATATATATATATATATATATATATATATATATATGTGTTTTCAAAAAATATTTTTAACATTATAAAACACTTTCATCTTAATTACAAAATAATTTATAACACTATTTAATTAAAACATAAATAGACACTACACGTTCATGTAGCGGCCTCTACATTTCTTTTAATTAAACTATTGCAGTATTGCAGATATCGTGTAAATGTCAATATATTTCTTTTAAAGAACAAAAATATAAATAAATTATGTACATATATATATATATATATATATATATATATATATATAATATTAAAATTAAAAAATATATATTTATTTAATTTTTATAACCACACAATCAATAATTGTTATTATTAATAAAAATAACCGAAATATTGATGATAATACG
Source organism: Neoneuromus ignobilis (assembly GCA_029203775.1). Lineage (NCBI taxonomy): Eukaryota > Metazoa > Arthropoda > Insecta > Megaloptera > Corydalidae > Neoneuromus > Neoneuromus ignobilis. The sequence continues at coordinate 6,025,262 of CP092093.1, read as the reverse complement.
ACTACATAAGTTTGCAAATCTGGTAATAGATATCCAATTATTGAATTAAATGTTACCCCTTCGTAATATTATATTGAACGAGTTTTTTTATAACAAAATTAAAATTACTGGAAATGGAACAAGAAAAATCATATTAATCTTCTTACAAAGATATACTGACAGTTGAAATTTCGTTAAATGAATTAAATATATTAAACGAACAAAAAAAATAAAGAAATTTTGAATAGAAAAATATCTTTATAGTCATAATCAAGCTTATATTAAAAAATATAGAATAATACTAACAATTTTGTTTGAAAATTAAATACAATAATTAAAAAAGAGCAAGTATTAAATAGAATATTTAAAAAAAAATTGGTAACATAAAAATATTCTTATGGTCGTAAAAAAGATTTGGCACTTTAAAATAAAACTTTTTTATGAAAATATAATGTAAAAAATGTAAACTTATGATTTATTATTTATAATCATATTTATCTTGTATACACACACATACATATATACATATAAATATGTACATACAAATCATTGTCATAAGCGAATGATAATTTCGAATTGATAAAAATCTTGAAAGTTTCATAACTATCGTTTGATATTATTTATAGAGAATTTAATCTTTCCGGGATTTTTTTTATTTACTCTACAGTTATTAATAATATTAAAAATCATTTTTTCTTTGTTACAGTATATTTTCTTGGAATCATAATTAAGCATTAAACTTACTAATTTAATTATCTATAAAAACATTTATAATAATAATAAGATATACGATTTCGAAGAAAATTCCAAGAATATGTAATGTTTTATTGTTATAAACCACAGTGATTAAAAATTAATAACGTACATTCATTTATATTAATAAATACATACATACATACAGACATATATATATATATATATATATATATATATATATATATATATATATATATATATATGTATATGTATATATAAAGAACATAAAACGAAAGTGTATTCACTTTTAAATGTGGTATTGACAATGAAACAGGTCTTATTAGTGTGTCAATGTCAATAAAAAATTATAAGTCAATGTGCAATCAATATATTCATTTATTTACATACATATTATATATATATATATATATATATATATATATATATATATATATATATATATAGTAGTAAATTTCGATATATTTTACTTCCTGGTACGGAAATTGCGATTTATGTTGCTATTACCTATACAAAGAAGTATTATATATCATAAATTTTTAATGGCTTTAATCAATTTATCATCTACTTTTATTAAATAAATATTTTTAAATTTTGTTAAAATAAAATAAAATTATTAAGTGCATAACATAAGTATAATAATAATGTCTAAACTTGTCAACAATTCATCAATAGTTAAATTTGTAATCATAAACAACAAAGTAAATAATCAGTGATTATTAAACACTTTCTATTATCTTATAGTGTTAAGGGATGATAAATTATTTGTGAAATATTCTAAATTTATCTGCTATTAATATCCTATTTTATTCTCAGTGCATTTCAATATTTTCGAAAATAATTAGTTTATAAATTTATTTTTAATGCTTTCATTTTTAAATCACAAAATAATTAAATTTTAAAATGGATTTCATACACTTTTTTTGTATTCGATGCAGTAATTTTTCACTTTCAGTTTTATAGCAAATTAATTATTTCTGTCTTGCCATAAACTGTACTATTAAACATATAATAAAAAATATGTATTAGTGTTTAATTAATGTCGCAATTGAGTCAATGAATCTGAAAGTATGTGTGTATGAATATATATATATATATATATATATATATATATATATATATATATATATATATAATGTATATGTCTAAACATAAAAATATATTTCAAAAAAATCTAAATAAAAATAATATTATTACTGTCTTAAATTATTTATAAAATACTTTATTCTTAATTTAACAGTTTTATTCTTGTTTTAATCACCTTAAGTACAGCTAATTTAAGATGTTAACCAATAAAAAGGATAAAAAATCTTAACATAATTAACATTGACCGAATTTTATACCCTTGAAAAAGTAATTTTTAAACGAATGCAATACTTCTTGAATCCTTTCACAATTGGAAAGTAAAGAAAAGTATAAAAATACTTGTAAAACAGAGGTCGTTGCAAATAATATATATATATATATATATATATATATATATATATATATATATATGTATGTATGTATATATGTATATAAAATCTATTTTTACATTCAATAAATTTCTTTTCAAAATAATTAATTAAAAATACGTAATCATATAACATATATAAGAAGAAGAGTAAATGTGATGTAGATGCCCACCCTTGATTAAATTAAATAAATTAACAAAATGATAAGTAAAAATGTAATATATGTTAAATCGAATGGATACTGGATACTTGAAAAAAACCTTGCTATGCTTTTATTTTTTGGTGGTTTTTATTCTGCGGTAGAAAGGTATCTATCATGTTATCCATGAGGTGTCAACAACCCTCAAGAAGGTCAAAATATTGTGTGTAATGTTACGAATACTACGATGCAATAACTATCATGGATATTTACAATGCGGTATTATACAGTGGTTGAATCTGAGATACATGAAACATGTACCTGTCAATACATCTTAATGTTATGTTTTTTTATTAATATATTTTATTTGAACTGAATTGATATGCTCCTCAAATCAACCGATACTTTCATTTCATTGTATTTAGTTATAAATTTTATATATTTTATTTTACTATTTGATAATAATTTTAATATAAGTAATCTGATTCAAATACAAACTCATTTTTAAATTACCTTCCAATAAAAATGTTAACAAAGGAAATATTATTCCATATATAAAGGTAACTTACTACTTCAATTACAAATATACATACGATCCTTATTTATCAAGGTCGTCATATAATAAAAAAGTTTCAATTAATAAACTAAATTCAATGATCGTAAATGTTCACAATGTTCTTTAATTTAAATTCATACATAAATGTATACGTGCAAAAAAGAAAAGTGAAATCTACTCTACAAAATATCATTACCGGATTACCGATTCGTTTTAATTTATTTATTTTATATGTATCTGATTAAAGCGATTATGAAACGTACAGTAGTTAAAAAATGACCTATACTAACACATATTTCACAGTCTTCTGAATAATAAATAAACACTTACCTTTACAGCCACAGATTTCTTTTAATTTATCGCCATTGATTGTGCCATTGGTGGAACCATTAATTGTATTATTTGTTGTGCCATTAGTTGTACAGTTAACTGTGCCATTGATTGTACCATTCTTCACGACTGATGATACGGCGACGACTTCAGTACCGATTTCTTTCATTGTAGGTTCGAATATATCAAACTATAACAAATGGATATTTTGTTCTAAAATATTTACATGAATATATTATATTAAGAGAATAATTATAATTACTATAAAAAGATAAAAATATTTATCACTTATCAATTCATTATATATATATGAAGTATTTAAAAAAAAATATTCAAAAATGTCAATTAAAATAAATAACTTCTTAAATAAATCGACATAATTAAAATCAATAAAAAATACAATATTTTTATAATAAATCATATTTTTTTAATTAATATTTATATATAGTTTAGTACTAATAAAATAATGATGACATTTAAAAATATCAAACTAATAACTTTTTATTTTTTTTTTTAAAAAAACACATTTTAAATTTTATAATTCACTTCAAGTTGATAATATCACAACTTTTCACATAAATTAATTAAAAAAAATAAGTTTATATAAAAACTGACAAATAATATTCATAAATTAATAATATATTTTTTAAACAATCAGTATTTTTCAAATTTTTATAAACTATATCAATCACACATATTTAATTAAAAAACAATGTGAACAAAATTAAAATATAATATTAAAAAAGAATGATGAAATCTTATGAACTTAAAAGTATATTAATTAAGAATATAAATTACTATGAATGGCAGTTATACTTTGATTGATTTAATTTATTTTGATTTTTTCGTAACTGAATTTTAATAGACATTTTTAACACGATAAATTACAAATAAACTAAAATTGTATTACTAATTTATAGTGCAACAATATTTTTTTATAAAAACAGGAAATCTAAACTATATATAATTTATAGTATACACATATCATTAAATAGTACTTTTTTATTAAATTTATATATTTTGTTCGTTTTATTAATTATTCCTTTGTTCAAGTTGTATTACTTAAGCAATTGTAATTATGATTAATTAAATATATAAGAAAATAAATTTAATTAATACAATATAATTCATTCTTTATAAAACCTTGAATTGTTTTATACAATAAATTATTTAATACTCAAAACCGTGTAAAAAATGAACAAAATATATGTTCTTAAATATGAATAAAAATCTTCAAGAAGCATTAAAAGGGAATAATATTATAAGACGATTCTCAAATATTAATTTTCTTGATAATGTAGAAAAGTAAATGAAAAAAATGAGAATTTAAATATCAAATCAATAGCTTATTAACTAAAAAATAAAATACCACTTGCAATAACGTGAACAATTCATTGAAGGAAAAGATAATATTTCAGGTTGTGGACTGATTTCTTAGAAAATTATCTATTATATGGAAATATATTTTCAACATATTATATTATAGTTGTTAAGAATTGATAAGTATTTATATACTTTATATATATGTTTGTTTGTGTGTGTGGGTGTGTAAAATTGGTACGAATTTATTTTTTAACTGAAACGTATTAACAAAATCTTAAAATATTAGAAATAGGTTACAATTTGTGATACATACATTTGCGATAAATTTAATCTAATCTTGCAATATTTAAACATTTTTAAAAAAATACTTGTCCTGTAAAAAATGTATTTATATCTCAATATTTAAAAAAGAACGAATATTTTCTATCTGCATATAAAAATATTTTTAAAAGTTCCTTATAAAAATATATTTTAACAAAATATTTTACTAAAAAGAATACATAATTTCAATTTAAAATTGCTGATTTAAAAATAGATTTCTCAAGTTACAAGTATTACTATAGATATATTTACTTTTAAATAAAAAGGATTATTAATTATTTATGTATATACATACAGATATACAGATTCATATATATATATATATATATATATATATATATATATATATATATATATATATATATATATATAATATATTATTAAAACCACAAAAACCAAAGAATTAAAATTTCCAATCTCACGCTGTAATCTATAATCAATTTTGTTGAACAATAAACATTTCTAATGTAATATATCGAAAGTAATGTATATGATTTAGAAAGTTTGACCTGTTAATTTGATATGCTCTCTGATTTTGCATGAGAATTTCGATAAATTTATAAAATAAATCAATTTTCTTATTAGAAGACAATACATATATTTTATTTAAATAAAAATGTAAATGTATTTTTTTATTTATTAGTATATTTATGGAATTTATGAAAGAATATGCATATATTATTAAAAATAGGGATCAATAATGAAATGTATGCAAAAAATTGAATTTTTTTTAATTAAATCACAAGGAACAATAAAATTCTATTTATGATTAACTGGGTTTTTCACATAAGTAAAAACTTAGGAAAAATAAAATAAAAACTATAAAACGTATCATTTTATATAAATTCTCCGTATTTCAACAAAAAATAGATTGGAAATAAAATTATTCTTTGTATTTCACAAAAGTACTATATTAAATCTATAAAAAAATCATTTTTATTAGAAAATAACATGTAATTTATGTTTATTGTTCGTGAAAGTATGGACAAATTAAATACAATAGTTTATTGAAAGAATTTAATAAAAATTTAAAATCTTATATAAATAAAGATCAGTATTCAGATCGAATCCCATATATAATAATTAATCAATCTAATTTTCTATGTTGATATTTTTAAAATAATATGTATAAAAACAAATATTTTATAAAAATATAAACTAAAAAATGAAATCGAGATATACTAAAAAAATTATTTTATTTTTAAAAGAGATATATTTATTATTTTATAAAACATTACTATAAAAACAAACACTTCTTTCACAAAATATCCTAATTTGAATTATATGAAAATAAAATTGTTTATATTTCTTAGTAAGTAAACTAACTGAAGATAATTCACAATCATATTTTAGTAACTGTATCCATTTATAGCAATGTATATTGTAAAAATTGACAGAAATTTCATTAGAAAATGTGATAAATAATCGTAAATTAACATTTCCACTATTAATTAAAAACTCAGCAATTCTGGAATTTATATACTTTTAAGTTTTAATTTATATTAAAATTTAAATAAAAAATTAAATGAACAATAATAAGTAATTGCTTAGTAATATTAATAACATTTTCTTCTTTGGAATAGAACAAATTAAAATATATAAAATAAAACACAGTGATTTTATAACAAATTGATGAATAATCTCTAACATTAAAAAAGTTGCTAGTTATAATTCACTATCTATTTTTGTTATTTAAAAAACATATTCTATTAATATAAGTAAATTTAATTACATAAACACACACACACACATATATATATAATTAAATTGTTATTTTTGATAAAAAAATAATCATTTTAAAAATAGTAAATAAAAGGTTAAAAACATTTTAAATGATATATAAAAAGTCTACCAAGTCAAATTTTCAAATAGTATTGTAGTTAAATTTTATACATATTATTATGATTCAAACAATGAGCAATAAAACAATAAATAAACACAGTTATAAAATATTTATCACTTATCAATTCACATTTTGAATAAAAATATATCAGTCCTGATACATATTTTTTATAATTTTAATTTCATTAAAAAAATGAATTCATAAATGGTGAATATTTTATGATTGCATTTATTAATGATATATTTAAAATTTAACTACAATACTATTCGAAAATTATATTTGATAAACGTTATATACTACTGAAAATTTTTAAACTTTTTATTTATTATTTATAAAATGATAAGTTGTTTATCAAAAATAATATAGACATGAAGCCAAAATTGAAAAAGTAAATAAAAAATCTCACATTTCAAACGATGGTAAAATGAACGAGTTGCTGCTACTCAAATATCTTTGTCCACTTTTTTGTAATTCACCACTTTCGACAACACTTCAACAAACGATTGTAATCGAACAACATTAATAAATAAAACAGTAGACCACTATACAATTGCTTTTATAACCTCTAAACAGTGTTCACTTTTAAATGAATAAAACGTAAGCGACGCTATCTGATTTGCACCTCACGATGACGTAAAAATAAAGGAAAAACTTGCAACACCTTCAAACCATATTCTGAAAATACATTTATTCATGTATAACTATTGTATTCCATTGGAAATACCCTCTATTAAGATAATACAAATGAATGTATGCACATATATATATATATATATATATATATATATATATATATATATATATATATTAAATTTGTAACGTAATTCTAAGAAGAAGATATATTTATAATCTGAAATTTCCACTTTCAGGAAAATATTTATGCCCTAGAAATCAGTTTCAAGAAAATTACTTTAAATGTTTGACGTACAAAAGATAATTTTATCTTTCCAAAATTTAGAAAGAATATCAACAATAAAGAAAATAACCACTGATTTATTTATTTACAAAATGTTAACATTAAACTTTTATTACCCAAATAGAACCCCTGTAAAATAAACAAATTAATTTCATATTATTTAAAAATTTAAATGTACTTTTTCCCAGTTAATTCTCTTTTGTATTTATGACACAATTTTGTTTAAAAATAATAATCTTTTTTAATATTATATATTTTTTTGTCAATAATTTTTGTATATAAAAAAAATGAAATAAATATTTTAAAAAATAAAATCCATTTTTGTAAATACATCTTTTAAAAATAGTCAAGTATGAGTGTATTTTTATGAATATTTATAATTAATAAAAAATAAAAACTACGAAAAAATCTTTAAGGACTTTATGACTTTAAAATTAATTGATACGCTTAAATGTTAAAAGTTTATATATATATAATTTTTTTATAAAATATTTCATTAATGAATTCATTAAAAAATAATCTTAATTTATATTATATATATATTGATAATTACAATTTTATAAAGTTATAGCAATAATTAAAATTTTATTAATATTCAAATTACTCCAAAGTACTTTTTCAATTCACAAATTGAACAAATACAATTTCTTTGTAAATTGTAGTTTAAATTACATTCTATTTATTAAAAATAAGTCTTTAGAAAATCAAAAAAATATTCACATTGTTTTTTTCTCATTAATTTTTAACTTATAAAAATATCGTTTATATTTCATTGGTATGTTAATTAAATTTAAATTATCCAAAATTTGAAACTACTGCCATAGGACTTGTAATCCTAAATAGATGTATTGTTACTATTGATTATATGTATATAATAAATAACAATGATATATAATGGAAAATAAAACATTGATTGGAAATCCACTGAAACATAACATTTAAAAAAACATTTTATAAAAAAAATAAAAAATGAAAACTGAAGAAAAACTGTTTTAAAATGATAAGTAAAAAATTCATAAATTCAAGATTCATAGAGCAATAAGGTGAAACAGTAAACAGAGCTTTGAATTTCAGAATCAATCATTTTTTTGGAATAAATAAAAAACGATGCATTTATAAAAATTTAAATAATCCATCTTTTTATTTTCATAACAAGAAAATTAAAATTAACAAATTCTCCAAAATTTAGCAATAGGACAAATTATTTAGAAGATGCACTTTTCTACTATTTTTATTTTTTTGATAATTTTTCTATTCTAATATTAAATATTTTTTGCATTATATACTCTATCTTATACATTTACATATATATCATTTTTTATAAATTCATATCTAAGAAATTAATACATATATATATATATATATATATATATATATATATATATATATAAATTTATACATTCTTATTCGTGTTATTTGTTTTTTTAAAAAAATATATATTTTTCCTTCGTCATTGCATATTACAAATCGATTTCTGTATAACATTTTTTATATATACAAATAATAACGCAATTACATACAATAAATTACGTGTGCATTAAGGACTATGATTACATTTGTGTGGCATATAAAAGGACTTTATTGAAATTATTTGAAAGGCGGAAAACCCATAAATTGGCATCTTTTATTTCTTTTATAAATTTTAATATAAAAAATCAACCTTGCATAACTCAACGATTATTCAAAGCTTAAAAAAAGTGTCATTTTACTATAAAATAATTTTAGTTCTTATAATGTACTTTTAATCTAATATAGAATTCTAAAAGAGAAAATAAATTAGAAAAAAACTATCTACATTCCTATAATATAAATGTACATTTGCATTCGTATAATACAATTTATTTGGTTAATTACAAGAAGTTTTCGAAGATTTTATTTTTTTACAATAAATTATTTTAAAATAGTTTTTGTTGTTAAATTCCATATAAAAAGAATGTATACAAATATATTTCTATTTAAGTTAAATAATTTTTATAGTCTATACAATTTTGTCATGTAATTCAAATATAATAAAACAACTAAGAATAATTTAAAAATGGAATTCTAACGAATATTTTATTAACCAGTTGCTAAAAAAATAATTATTTAAAAAAAATCCTATACAAGAAAATAATTTTATGATTACTGATATATGTATATACCATCATCATTTCAGTCCTTGGCCTCCTGAAATTTTCCTCGCGTCCTGTCCGAGGCTTGTTTTCAGGTTTGTTGATAGTGGTTTTCGAGTATGTAGGCTATCAGCCCACAGTACCTTAGTCCACTGGTGGGAATACCACCTTATGGCTTTATAGACCAGCCATTCTCCCTCCCTCGTCTGTTCCTGACCCTGATTCCCACTGGGGTTGGAACTCAGTCTTCCTCAGGGTTGCTCAGGTTAACAGGATCCACCACTTGAAGGTGAGGGTAGGGATTGGATAGGAGAGGCTAGGTGGTGTTACCTAAAAGCGACACCATGTTATCCGCTTCACTATCCCCTTTGGATCCCACATATGTATAATTAACTAAAAATTAATAAATACATAAAGCTTTCAAATTCATAGAAAAATATTTTCATATTAATTTTCAGTTATCATCATTCGATGAAATAATTTTTAATCCATAGCATGTAGTTTGAGATGGGTTAAGTTTCTAAATAATCGATTTGTATAGGGCCATGCAGATTATTTCTCGGATATTGACTTGAAAAATGATTCCATTTTCTTCTACGTTAAATTCTTTGCATAAAGATCCTTATATCTCACACTACTATAAATTAAATGCCTTATTCATTCAATTCTAATTGTGTCTTTATCATATTCCTTAAAAATATCAACAAAATGATCTAAATAATTGAGTATCTTACATACTTTTCAAATTCAGGGAATCTCAGAAACAGAAAAAAAAATCTGGAAACGTAAATCGAAAGAAATATATATTTAGAAAATACTATATATGAATTATTAGCAACAGTTCTATTTTTCTATCCATTGTTGAGGAAATTTGAAAGTCTCTTCTAAAATTTTCTACTTCGATAGATCCAATGCTTTTTTCTTATATATATATATATATATATATATATATATATATATATATATATATATATATATATATATATATATGGCGATTTTATAGCCACTAAAAAATTATATTTAAGTAAAATCATTAATTACCTCGACCGTTAAATATATATTATTAAGTTCATTAATATAAATTAAATTAAATTAAAATCTAAGAATATATTTAAAACTTAGATCCTTAATACTCACTTTTATTTTACACGATATTTTTTAAAAAGATATTTTTAATTTGATTTTATTTTTATCTGAAAATTCATTGAACATTATTTTTGTCTTGTCGAAGTTTATCATAAGTCCTATCTTTTGACTTTCTTTATCCAATACTTCTATCCTTTTTACGAATTCACCTGACTTTATCAAGAAAATAATAATGTCAGCAAATCTTAATCTACTAAGTATATCTCCATTAAAATTTATTTCTTCAAATTCGCCATTTAGTTTTTCAAATGCTTCTTCTAAGACAGATATAAATAGTTTTAGTGATATCGCATCCTCTTGTATCATCCCATTCATAATTTTAACTTTCACTGTTTTTTCTTATATTTGTACAGAAGATGAACATTTCTATAAATATTTCTTAAGAGCTCAACATATTCCGTTTCAATTCTTTGATTTTTCAATATATTTAATATTCCCGACGTATTATCTGAGTCGAAGGTTTTTTTATAATCTAATATATATATATATATATATATATATATATATATATATATATATATATATATATATATATATATAAACTACTTAATAGTATAAAACTGAATTCAATACACGTTTAAAATAATTATTTTATTGAAAAAATATCTTTTACATAAATTAAATCAATTTAATCAATTTAATCAATAAATTTATAAGCATTAAAGGAAATACTAAACTTTTTTATTCATTGTTAAATCAATATTCATATTTTTCTAGTAATTAAAAATACTTGATACTCCATTTTATGTTAAATATAGCTGTTATTTTCGAAATATGTTATGCATATAAATTATAAGATTATGATAATTCACATTAATTACTTTTTTGCAACATTTTACACATTTCGTTCTCTTATAATTGTCTAGATTTATACAAGTAATGAATCCAAACTGATATTAACAGCTTGATTAAATCAATACTTCTATAACTAAACACTTCTACTTATTTCAATCTTTATATTGGCGATAGTTGATTCATCTTAATCTTAAATATCCTTTACAATTTTTATATTTACTATTCTTATCTTTCATCTTATTGTTTTTATTATTTTCTCTGTATATTTATATTTTTCTAAATATTCTTTCGTATATATTTATACTGAATCCTTTAAAAACAAATATAAAGTAAACTTGTAAAAATTATATAAAGTTTTATTGCCAAAAAGAATTATCATGTACCGTAAAATTTATTGTATTTTTTGGTATTTTTCAAACCGATAACAATTTATTATTGTGTAAAATTGAAATGTTGACATGAATATTTATGAATAGAAAAATGTCGAATATATTTTAAATCTATATAAATACAATAAGCAAATCAATTCCAGGCCTAATTTTATGGACATTATAAAAATACCGAAAATTATAATTTCAATGTCATTTATAATTGAAAAATATAAACAGACTATTGAACAGATACCAATAACCTTGCTAAGATTTAATTGAAACTTAATCGAAAAATCTACAGGCACTACCAATATGTTGTTAGATAGTGGATAATTAGTCATTGGTTTGGCATTAGAAGTCATGCATTGTTGACATTGCCCAGTGAGACGGAAACTGGTTTAAAACCCTGAGACGATAGAGTAAAACTAGGTCATTTTATAATAATGATCACTGAATTGTGAAGGTCTTTGTATACATTGGTTATATATTTTTACTGTATATTTGTACTTTTCATCCTGTTAGTATATAAATAAATTCCCATTCGAATACATTTCGTCAACGAATTAAGTTGACGAAATAATAGCATGCATGAGATGTACGATAAAATAATTAACTGAAATTGAATTACAAAGTCGTACTTTGAAATAATGAAACTAATAATAACAGATCATATTTAATTTACACATACATTTAATTAATGTATAACAAAGGACAAGTTGGAAAACAAACTTATGCGCTATTACATTATTTTCGGTGAAATTTATATATATATATATATATATATATATATATATATATATATATATATATATATATATATATATATAAAAGAAATCAAATATAATTGTTAATAAATATTGAAAATTAAAATACATATTTAGTATTTTTTTTGTGAATTGTGCGATATTTAAGAAAGAAAATAAAGTATAACTTAAAATCATTTTACATTAGTAATTAATTATTTTTTAAAAATTATTCTTAAACATACAGTAAAATCATTTCTTTCTATTTAAATATATATATGTTGTTTATTAGTTCAATCGTTTTTAAATCAATGAAATTTAAAAAATCAGATTCGTAGTATAATGTAAAAAGTTAATTAAATTATATTTGAGTATTTTAGCACTAAATATGTTTATGTACATTTATAATGTATATTATCTGAATTAGCTTTTGAATCTGAACTCAAAAAATAGCAAGAAAAATAAATAACAGAGCGAGATAAATTGTGGAAAATAAATACAATTAAACATGAAAATAAAAAAATGAAATAATTAATAAAATAAATTTTTATTGAGCGATTTTCATTTGTACTTTTTTTAAAAAAAATGATTTAAATTCTTGAATAAAAAAATGCTATAAATTAAATTATTGATTCTTATCTAGGACAAATTGAATGAAATATATTAAAAATTGTTAATTATTATATTTTTAGCTAAGAAAGTCTATATGCTTTAATATTTTATATTTTTTTAATTATTATTATATTTTAAACAATTACAGGAGACATTCTTTCCAAAAATTCGCTTTAACATAAGTTCAAACTTTTCTTGTATATTCACATATATATATATAATCATCATTAACTCCTCTTAATCTATTGCTGGATGAAGGTCTCTCCCAAAATTTTCCACTTTGATCGACTCAATGTTCTCCTTTTCCAGTTTATTCCAACGAATTTCTTTATTTCTCTATCCCATCTATCCATGTGCTTTTTCCCAATTAATAATTTTGTTCCCAATTAATAACTTCCCTTGTCTATCTGCGAACTTCTTGTTATGACTGGCCCATTTCCATTTCAAACTTTTCACTTTTGTCACAACATCCATAACTTTTTCTTTCTCTCTGATCCATTCATTTCTCTTCTTATCTTTTCATATAATTCCTAACAAATATTGTGAGGTTTGGGATCTTGATTCATCACGCTAATTCCGCTTGCGTATTGTAGAAAGTAATTGTTAAGTATTTCTTCACTTTGGCTGGTAATATTTTCTACGTTTTCTCTGCTTGATTAGACCTACCAATATTCAAAGGATATCACAGTATCGTTTCTTAGAATCCCGTTTACACCTTCTCGCCACTTTGTGGCAGTAAAGTAAGAATTTAGAAATATATATATATATATTTCTAAGATGGTAGGTAAATTAGAAAAAACGTATTTAAATTTGAAAAATTAATAATGCCACAAAAATTACATAATAATACAACAGCAATAATTTTTTTTAATATAAATATTAAAAAAATAATAATCTTAATAAATTTACAAACATTAAAATGTTTTTCATTTTTTAATTAAAATAATTTTACACTGATATTAAAAAAACAGTGTTTCAAATTCAAAATAATATATTTTATTAACTAAATGTTTTTATTTGTACAAAAATACAAACAAATATATTTTTTTAATAAAAATATAGTTTTACAAAGTTTTTATAATCAAATTATGTTATAAACAACATTATTTTTATACTTGTTGTGCTTGTTCTTCTATTTTACTTGTTTCACGATTTTGTAACTGTTCCAAAGTTAATAAAGATACACCTAATTGATCTTCTCTTGGAAATGGTTGTGCCATTTGTCGTAACCACCTTTTTGCAATCTAGATATAAATTTAATAAATTAATCAATAATGAATATTAAAATTATTAAACTTACTTGTACTGCTTCTTCTGTTGACAAATTACATAATGAATCTTTAAGATGCTCTTGAATCCATTTTGGAAGTTTTGATTTTTTATCAAACCGTGAAAATCTTTTATCAGCAAAGACCATAATACCATAATCAGTTTTACCTCTTATAGCACGACCTACACACTGAGCTGCATGTCTCATTGCGTCAAAAGTTAAAAAATCATTTTCTTTGATCTAAAATTATTTATAAGTTTGTATGTAAATAAAACTACTAACTGTGAATTCAATAAACCTGAAATTGATCCCTTAAATATTCTAATCTCGCTCTCAAAATTCTTGACTGTGTATAAACATAAGGAATACCAAACATAAGAACAGCTCGACCTAGATGATGATCAAAATCAACACCTTCAGAAACTTTTCCTCTCGCTACTGACAACAACAATCCTCCTCTTCCACAATCACATGCCTTTGGATAATAATATAACAATGATAATTTCAAATTATTTTTTTCCAAAACATTAATATTACCTTTTTATAATATAAGAGTACTAAACTAGTTTCTGCTGCATCTTGAGTCTCAATAAATAATAATTTGTATCGTTGTAAATTATCTATTATTCCCATATCATACCAGCTAGCAACAACAGATTCTAAATATAAATAAGATGTAAAGAAACAGACCACACCATCAGGTACATTTTTTACTATCTAAAAATGATACATAACACATATTGATTTTACTCCTAATTAAAAAGTCTAAAATAGACTTACTTCCAATAATAATTGACCATAATTTCGAATAACAGCAATATCTTCCCTTGTCTCAAACTTGGATGAAATTGCCACTTGATCATTACCTTTTGCAACAATCTGAATATTTTAAAAATGTTGATTAAATACATGTGAATATGTATTCTCACATACATATATGTATGTACAAGTGATATATAAATATTTGTATAATCAAAAATTTCAGTTACTTTACCATAGGTAGTAAACAAGGTCTGGCTAAAGTCATTGTAAAAGATGACATAATCACTGGATGAAAATTTAAAATTTTAGGATACATATCAAGTGGTGACAATGTCCCTGATGTAATGACAACAGTTTGAAACCTATCAAAAATAGGTTTCATTGCAATTGATGAATCTAAACAACTAAAATAAAAAACATACTTTTAGCAAAGTATAAATCATGTACACATATACATACAATTAAATGAATACACATTTACCTAAAATGTAAAATAGGATTAGATACAGTAGGTGTTTTATCATCAAAAGGCTCAACAATTATAGTAAAACCTTTTGTGTATGTTGAAACTAATGTTGCTAAATGTGTAATCAAAATTAAAGCTCCAAAATCAGACATATCTGCAATTTCCAAAGTTCTTAATAATGATGCTAATCTTTGTGCACAAAAACGTAATGGTTTTCTTTCTATACAGACTTTTGATTGAACATCTCTCAAAAAACCAACAGGAGATTCTTGTACAACATGTTGTATCCGTAAACGAGTTTTTATATATTCAATAAACCTTTTTAAAAATGCTAAATAATGCTCTGCATTCCTTATATTACCTGGTACTGCCTCTAAGAAAACATATTAAAGTCAATAAATTTACTTTGAGAAACTTATTATCAAGTATAAACCTTGTAAAATTTCATCAGGTAATACTGGATTTGCCAGAATGAGATCAGTTTCTCTTTGAACACTTGCATCACGTAAACCATCAACTAATCTCTGATATTCTTCTTTTAATCGAGACTGATCGTCTTCTCGTAATCTATAGTTTTTAATAATTAAAAAACAATATACTGATGTTTTATACAGACAAAAAAAACTTATAAGCATGCATTTATGTACACATCATTAATGATTTTAAAAAAGATTATATAAATAAATAAACAAATCATTTTTATGCTAATATATATTATGAATTAATTGAATTAAAATTAACCCAGTTCCTATAAACTAAAATATTATACTTATTTATTAATAATTATATACATAACACTAACTCTGCTACATATTTTTCCAGCTTTGATAAACCATGCACAGCTTTTTCAATAGTTTTTTTAGTAATTTTGACACTCATTGAATCTATACAGACATTATCAATATTATGTGCTTCATCAAATACCACAACAGCTTCTTTATTTAACTCTTTAGATACAACTTCAGCAATTTTTGGATCAAGAAGATAATGATAACTGTAAACTATAATGTTTGCATGAATAATCTAGAAGTAAAACAAAAGAATTATATATCTAAATGAACTTTAATGTAAATTAAAATTTTATATAACTTTCATTAAATAACAATCTTACAGCAAATCTTGCCAAAAAATATGGACACCAGTTTCTATCACGACCATACTGTTTCAGGTCATCTATACTATAAATTCCATAGGGCATCGTAGACACACGGCCTTCAATATCAAAACCTTCATAATATTGGCAAATAGGTGTTGTATCATCAGTACGATGGCGTTCGCGAATGTAACTTGCTGTTAATGAATGACATTTTCCATCTACTAATTTACCTTCTTTTTCTGTGCTTACCTAATATTATTATTCAATCATATATATATTTTTAAATAAAAGTTATTTATTATTATTACCTCAGGATGAATACACATATTT
Organism: Neoneuromus ignobilis; assembly: GCA_029203775.1. Classification (NCBI taxonomy): domain Eukaryota; kingdom Metazoa; phylum Arthropoda; class Insecta; order Megaloptera; family Corydalidae; genus Neoneuromus; species Neoneuromus ignobilis. The sequence goes on along the minus strand of CP092093.1, from coordinate 6,007,985 downwards.
TTTCGAGATGTTAATACTAAACCTACTAACTTTGGTTTTTCATAGTTTTGTCTCTCAATATAATCAAATATTCGTCTCAATTCTTCTATTACTTTTTCTATTTCAGGTACAGTCCGAGAACAATAAATAAATTTCCGAATATCAAAAGGATGTTCTAACATATATGCTACAATTAACGATAATAGTGTAACTGTTTTTCCAGTTCCTGAAGGCATTTCCAGTAAACAGTGACCCTTAAATAGTGATATTATAAATATACATATATTTATATACTTACATTCAAATATACATATACACATATATATATATATATATATATATATATATATATATATATATATATGTATACAAAATTTACTTTGGCATCCAAGGCCCGTTTTAATTCACACATATATGCATATTGTTCGGGATAAATGTATTCATAAGGAAAATAAACCAATAAACCATCTACAGATATCCTGCAATATAAATAACATTTTACTTATGATCGAAAGGCGTCTTCAATTCATATCAAAAATAAAAAAAATAATGTAGATAATTACTGCATTTTAATAAATATTGTTTTTATACACAAAATATTAAAAAAATATTTTTAAATAACATTAAATTAAATAATCTTTTTGACGCTTTTTTGACGTTTACAAAGACGCATGTTCTTTTTAAAACAGTAACCAACTTTTACATAAAATAACTACATGTTATATTTATTTTAGATGAAAAATTATATAAAAAAAAATTAATACAAGAAAATAGAAATATAATTTTATGTATAAAAAAATAATAGTAAAATTTCTTCCAATAAACGTTACCAATATACTCATAGTAATTATTATTCTTAATTTAAAAGATCCTCATATAGAAAAAATAAATTCCAAATAATTGGCTTCAATTTTCATTTTAAAAGAATTGTGGCTAATTTTGTATAGAAGATAAAATAAAACTAATAACAATATAGTTCACCTTATATTTATTTTTATTTGATTATTTTAATTAATACCACAGCTATACTGAACATAAATATCTTATAACTGCAAATTACAATATTATTTATAAACATTAAAATTATTGCATTGCTTTTGAAAATAAAATAACAAATATAATTTAATCATTAGATTCTATAAATATTTTATGTGGATAATATTGATCACAATCATTCATAATTCTTTTGGTTCCTCTAAACAGAGTTGCAGATTCACCTGTATCTTCTTCATTTTTCTTTGGAAATTCATCAAGAATTTTGGCTATTTCACTCTGATCTTCAATATTTTGTTTAGATACTTTAGAATCTGCTATATTTGCAATCAAATTAATAATTCTACGTTTATTATTGTGTACATTTTTGTCTTGCGCTCGAGTTTTTGCAACTTTAGAATGAATACTATTTCTAGTCAATCGAAAATCTGATATTGTTTCTCTTCTGCATGGTTTTTTAATCGTACAAATATCTTTCATTTGCAACATATCTAAAGAGGATCGAGAACTTATTAACGCCATTCGAGGTTTAATGTTCGGTGTGGTTTTTAGAAATCTTGATTGACAAGGAATTCTTGATCTCGGTTTTATATTATTTCTAATTCTTCTCAAAATAATTTCCGATTCAATGTTCTTTAATGGTAACTTATCCAAAGAAACAGATTCCGATAATGTTCGTTTTATTCTTTCTTCTAATTCCTCGTGTCGCAAATTATCTTTGATAGAATCTTTCAAATTTTCATGTTGCAAAGGAATCCAAGGAAATTCAAAATTTAATTCTTCAATACGTTCATCTACTTCTGCAGTTTGTGAAAATTTATTTTCATTCGACTTCTCAAGACGGTTCTGAGCTAACTCTGCAGACAAATTGGCAAACTTGACATCGAGTTCTTCTAAATGACGTTTCATATCTGCTATGTCTGTAGCTTGCTGCTGATTTATTCGTTTTTGCTCACGAAGTCTAGACGACTGATACGACAGTAGGTTGTTCTGACGTTTTATCTACGATACATACAAAAATATTTATATTTGTACGTGTACGTGCACATATTAAAACTATAAAATAAATACCTTGACAGACATGCTCTTAATCAATTTTTTTAAACCACATAGTTGATTATTATGCGACTTGGAAAGCTGATGAAAATTTCTCATTTCTTTTCGTAGTAATTCTGGTATCATAGGACGGGACATCCGAGTTATTACAAGACTTGTTCCTACAATAGATTTAATAAATAAAACACAATAAACTTTGCATTTAAAATGTACCTGGTAAATTATAACCTTTATTCGAAGTTATTTCGTTATTTTTTAAACTTGGTACAATATGTTCTTCAAAATGTTCCATTGCCATACTACTAATATCTCGTAATTCTTGTAATAAATCCTGAGTTCTTGGAGGGTTAGTAAAACTCTGGACAACATGTAAAATATATAAAATCTCATCAATTATCTACAAAACAATAAAAAAAAATTAATTATATTATTTTGAAATATATATAAATGCTTATAATAAAATAAATTGAAAAAAGCAATTCGCTAGACAATTCGATAAATTTTACCAGGAGCCATTGTGAACCTTCACATAACAGCCAACTATTAAACGTCAAAATACATTAATCTCTTTTACACAATACACACACATACACATTTATACATTCAACTATATATTCATACAAATATAAATATATATACACGAGGATCGTTTGATAAGTATGGTAAAAAAATAGAAAAACTAAATTGGAAAATTTAATTCAACAATAAATTTACCATATTTATCAAACGACCCTCGTATATACACATACACACACACACATATATATATATATATATGTATATATATATATACATATATATATATATATATGTATATAAATTAATTATATACAGAATAATATACATATGAACAGAAGAATACAACACACCTTTCCAGGTATGAAACAGCACAATCCACTTTGAATGAATTTCATAAAAGTCATATTTAGCATACTTATTCTTGTTTCAAGAGCAGCTAAAATTTCACAATGTCGAGCTAAAGGATGCCGTCTTCTTTCTGACTCTCGCCGAGGCAAACATGATTTTATAGTTCTTGAAACAGCTGCCTGTTTCCGTTCTGCTTGTAAAAATCCACGATTCAAAAGAGCACGACAATGTCTATCAAATTTTTTACAAACCTACATATAACACAAAATTAAATAATCCTTTTGATATACATAAATTTTAATGAAAATAATAAAAACATATTTCATTTATATTATTCAATATTTCATTTTTAAAAGTCTTAATTCTACAAAATATTTTCATTTAGTTTTAACTTCTTTCTATAATAATACCTAAATTTTATTAACAGGGTATTAAAAATATTGATATACTATACAAAATATGAAAAATCACATAACAATAACACAAAGTAATAATCAAAATATGAAAATATCAATTTAATATATTAAAAAAAAAATAATATTATATTAAAATTAAATATAAAAATATAATACCATTATTTTTATTATAAATAAGTATAAAATTATATTGTAATTAATATTACAATATAATACATACAATTGTCAAATATATATACACAACACATAGTTTTCTCTAAATAATTAAAATAATATAAAACTTTAAAAAGTTAAAAAATATATATATAAATAAAAGTGCATATAAAAAAATCTTCCAAAATATTTTATGCAACAAATTTCAATCATTCTGGAACTAATAGATTTAAATTTGATGATGTGGTGAAGGAATTAATAAATTGTTCTTCATCTCCTCTTAAAGACAGTTGGAGATTAATATTAGCTATTTTTTCTTTCATCATACTTGTTCTTTCCCATTTATTACCACCACATTTCTTACAAGCAACTAAAGGAATCATATCCAATGTAACAATTCTATTTTTGCAATCTGAACATAAGAAAAATCTTTTAAATGTATCAAACACCTTCAGTGGATGTCTTTCTACTTTGCATAATTCTGAAGCACTGAAATTTGTGTATTTACATTTTAAACAACGGACAGCCTTACATTCAATTTTAAATGTAGACATCATTTTTTCCTCCATTTTTTCAATTTTTTCTAATTTATTGAAGTAATTTTCTTGTACGCATTGTTCATGAAAGTCAATGAGTTCTGCATGTGCACTTTTAGCTTCCATAATTTCTTTAAATTTTTTACTTTTGACGGTCATTTCTTCACTTTTTTGTATTTCAGAATTAGAGTTTTCAAACAAATCAGGCCTAAGTCTTTTTACTCCACGACTTTTTGTATTAGATGGATCTTCTTTTGTTATGGGCCCATTTTTGGCTACCCAATTTAGAGCTTTTATGCGACCATGATTCATTATTTTCCTATTTAAAGGAATATTAAGATCAATGATACTACTAGATCCTTTATTTAAACTTGGAACATTTAATGATGACATTGAAGAGTTAGAATTTGTTTTTGTGATATTTGCAAAATCCAAATCTTTCTTTGTTTTCATATTTTGAGATGGGAATGCATCAATGTTTTCACATATAGATTTATTATTCTTTTTTTCTGGAAAGTTATTTGTTTGTAGCATTTTCTTTTTTTCTAAATTTTCATTTGAATACATATTCTGTGATGAAGTTGAAACTACTTTTAAATCAGTTTCAGACAAAGATTTATTTAAAAATGTATTTTCAACATTACTTTCATGAGATAAATCTTTCTTATTTGATAGATTTTCTTTTTCTTTTATCTTCTGTGATTGCTCCCTTATAGGAGTAAAATCACTTTCAGCTTTATCATTCATTGATTTTCTATTTAAATTATTTAATTTTAAATGTTCATTGTCTATCATTTGTGTTGGTTTTAATTCAGAATTTTTTAATGGTGAACTTTTACTTATAAAAAGAGGTGATGAATTATATTCTTCTTCACTAATTACTGGTTTTGTACTACATTCAGTAGGTATTCTTTTCTGAATGGTGCTTCCTTCAGTTTTTAATTTTTTTAATTTTGCCAAAATTCCACTAACATTTTTTTTACAAATCTCTGGTGTAATTACAGCTGACTGAACAATATCACATTTAACTTTCTGATTAGATACTTCTGAACTAAATGCTTCTGATAAAATATCAGTACCGCCTAATTTTTTAAGAAGTTCAATATCTTTAAGTCTTTGTTTAACAGATACTTCCAAATGTCTTGCATTTTGTTTATTAACAGAAGTTCCACTTACAGTTTTATTTTGTGATTTGGATTCAGAGTAAAATGACTTTTTTGAAAGAGAATTTAAAATACTAGCATCTTTTTCTACTAACTTTTTATTTTTTTTTGCTGGTATAGCCATATATGATTTTCCAGCATAAAAAACTTCATTCTTTCCTAACACTTTATTTCTTAATGCATTTAAACCTCTCCCAGCACAAGATGATTGTAATTCTGATCGCATTGACATTCTTTTATACTCTTGTTTTATATGATAAATACAATATTCACAATTATTAACATTTACAAAAGCTGTACACGGATCCCCGTTCAGTTTTTTACTTTTGCAAACACCAAGATCTTTTGACTGTCCTAAGATCAAAACACGCTCTGAATTATCAATCGATAAAGATGCTTGATCTTTACAACCATCACGTTTTTCTAATACACCTGGGTTTAATATAGCAACCACCGTACCCTTGGAGACTTTCCACAAAGTTTTAAGTGCAGCACGAAATAAAAACACAGTGACTGTTTTGAGATCATTTTTTAAATCACTAATTATCCACATTAAATATTTATTACCATTTTTTGATACTTTTGTATTACTTTTTGAAACAATAACTCCAGCAATAACCCAGTCAACATCTTTATTTTCTTGCGATAAAAAATATTCAACTTGAGATAACGTAATATTTTTACGTCCAACCATTTTTTCTTTAATTTGGAATTGTGATATTAATGGATTTATTATTCTTATACCAAAAGTGGGATCTATATAAGCTTCAATATTTTTAGTTTGAACTTCTGATGAACTATACGGCGTTAACAAATTTTTATGACAAATTTCTTGTTTTTTTACATCCGACTTGTTTAAATTGCTTTGTTTTGTTTTCCAGGTTGATTTATCACAAAATATATCTTTTGTATATTTTTTTTCGTCGGTAATAAGATTTTTAATTTCTTTTCCAGATTGACTATACTTAAAATTATGATTACGTTTTTCTTCATCATCAGATGAATCTGTATCTCCACTATGTAAAATGTTACTACATTCTGATTGTAACTGAGAATCATTATTTACTAGTTTCGAATCAAGATGATTTTTAAATACATGACCTTTTTTAATAATCTGTGACTCAAAATCAACATCTTCTAAAAACAGTTGATTGTCACTTTTTGAACATGTTTTAGTCTTCTCAACAGAATCTTTTTCAGCATTTTCTAATAATCTTGTCACTATTTCTATATCAGATTCTTCATTACTTGACATATTTATTATTTAATTAAATAAATACAAGTTATACAATTATTTTGGATCAAATACTTATTAAAATTATAAACTTAACAGATTCTTCGCGCTTCTAAATAAAATTAACTAGTTTAAAAACTAGAACTAAAAACCCTACATTCGTTTATTTGGACAAATGTCAATAACCTTAAAAAACTATAAATAGAACATAATTTCAAAAACAATATCAATATATATTTTTTATTACAAAATAAAATCAATTTCAAAATTTAATATTTTAAATCTTACCGATCTGTCACTCGCAATATTGTCGTACGATAAAAAAGAGAGAATTTTTTCTAAAACAATGTCAGGTAAATCTAACAACTGCAATGAATTACTCATGATTGGATAATTTCTTTTAAGTTTTCCACTTTTGATTAATTCAATATTTTTTTTGCATAAACTATTATTTAAATATAAGTACTGCGTAAATACAGATATGAACTTTAGATATAACTATTTAGTTTCTTTTTGTTGGTACTAAAAACTACCCAATAAACTGTAACTCTGTAATGCTTGTCCACACTGAAATTGTTTAATCTATATAATGGATATACTAGGTTGTAGTTTACAAGTATATAATAAACATATTTAATATATTTATTATAATTTTATTTCGAATAACAATAAAGTCAATGAAAAAAAATACTCATCTGATCGACATAATATTAAAAAAGTATTCTTAGAACATAATGTACTCGCAATAATTTCTTGCATCCAAGAAATAAATTAATCTGATTCTTTGTCAGCACTTTTATCTTTCTTCTTTTTTTTCTTTTTTTCTTTTACTTCCTATAATAATTACAGATTTATGCATATAACATACATTTTTTTAAAAAAAGGAATTATTTTAATCATTCACTTACTGGATCTACAATTTCTATTTTCACTGGCACGAACACATCTGTTGGCTCTTCATGATCTTTTTTATGTTTTTTCTTTTTTTTCTTTTTATCTTTTAGCACAGTTTGTTCTTCTTGTTCTTCTTGTTCAACTTTTTCTATTGCACTAACTTCACTGAATTTTCGCTACAACAAAAATGAAATATGTTAATAAAAGAACAATAATATAAATTTTTTTATACCTTTCTAGTTTCTTCCTCATCTCCATTTTCTTTTTTTACTATTGTATAATCAACATATCCTGTCAGCCATTCTTTTGGTGTATTTTCATTTGGTTTTCCATGTTTATCAAGTAGTCCTTTACTAATCAATGACTTTTTCATGGATGCTTTTGGTCCTAAACCCCATTTTCGAGGATATGTGTCTCTTTCCATAATAACACGTTTAATTTTAGCTATAACCCCATGATCACAACTGGCTATAGTTGCTGTAGTCATTTGAGCTACAGCTAAAGCAATTGCTTCTCCTTTTGTTGTGACAATAACAATCTCTTCATGTAACTCGATACCATCTTCATATCTCAGTACGCCAGGTAACATAATTTTTGCTCCATAACAAACGGCGTTCACCGCACTGTCCTTCATAATAACTCTTTTATGTTTGATTAATAAAGTTTCCAAGGGTCTTATAACTCTTCTAAGATAACTTTCATCTTTGTGATTTTCATATAACCACTGAGCATCCAAAATATCATGCATTGTGCTCATTTGATCTTTTTCTGATTGAATTCCTGACCGTACTCGTCTTAATTCTATCATTTGACCACCGACTCCCAATATTAAACCAAGATGTACGCACATTGTACGAATATATGAACCTGCTTCACAACTTACCCAAAAAACACCTAAAAAAAATTAAAAATTAAAAGAATATTCACTTTACTAGTTATAATTAATTCCATTCTAACAATTGAAAAAAAAATAAACTGTATTCGTCATATAAATAAATGTTGTATACTTCAAAAATTAATAATTTTAACCCTTACCAATATTATTACTAAGATCCAAATCAAGTAATTTACTATCATAAACACTTCTAACTCGAAGCTGTCGTTTTACAGCTGATATTAAGGGAGGTCTTTGAAATAATGCACCGCGTAACTTTTCCAACGCTTTTATAATTTGTGGCTCTCCTCCATCGACAGCTGAATGTAATTTAAATACACTAACATATTCTTTTCCTGCAGACTGCTGTGATTTTACCAACCTAGTTGCTCTATCAATACAAACAATCAAACAGCCTGTATATAAAAGAAATATACAAAATTTAAAGATTAATATAATAGAATTAAGTATAAACAAACTAATGTTTAAAATATAAATCAATGTAAGACAAATTGAGTCATTACCTGTTACTTTAGGATCCAAAGTACCAGAATGACCTGTCTTTTCAACTTTAAGAATTCTTTTAATCCATGCAACAACTTCATGACTGGATGGATTTGATGGTTTGTCTAAATTAATGCAACCTGCCTTTATGTATTCACTTATTTCACGTTTTAGTGGAGAGGAACCAAATGGTAGTGGTGTGTAATGATTTGTTCTTACATTTAGACGATCGAAATACTGAAAATATTTGTTTATCAATACAGTAATAATATAATAATTCTGATAAACTTACTTTCAACAGAAGTGGCCATTTAGATGTATCTAGTTTAGTTAGTTTATTAGATGATTCGATTTGAAAATCTTGTGAAATTTGTATTTCACCCAGATTCTTATCATCTTTGGATTTTTTCTTTTTCTTTTCTTTAATATATTCACCTTAAAGAATAAAACACAACGCTTACATATTATTTTACTTAAGTAATTATTTGTAAATATATTTTTTATTATATTAAAAATGTATAAACTAAGTCTATTTATAATACAATAATGTTATTTAGGTGTTAAATATTTTATTTTTAAACAAAATAAACAACTTACTTGAATCAGCCATAATTACAACATTAACAACACGTGCTTTATTTAAAATGTTTAGGTTATGACGCTTTGAAAACTATTACGAAGTTAGGAGCGACAAATATGTTTGTCCGGTGTGATTTTTTTTCAATAGAATTGAACATTCACAGTTATAATTTTAAATTGTAAATTCTGACCATTAAAGATTTTACAAAAAATAAATTAAAATTTAATAAACAATGCAAAGTAAATACTATATAATATTAACAAAAAATTAAAATTTAAAATAATAAACATCCATGGAAATTTCCCCTTTTTTTAAACTTTTAAACTCTTTTCTTCACTATTGTACATACATATTTTTTCCATTTGCTAATGAAAATATTTGGATCTTAATAAAAATTAGGCCTTGTATAAAATATTAATAAAATTTATCTTTAGAAATTTTATTATTCACAAGATAAAAATATAAAACCAATATACACTTTATAATTACTCAGTAGGAGGTTGCTTATGTGCAAGATATAATGTAACAATACTTGTTAAAGCACTAACTAAAAAAATAACATCAAACCATCGATGATAAAAATTAAATTGAAGATCTCCCAAAACTTGTGTAATGATTACTCTATATTCAGCTGGCATATTCATACGCATTAATAGTACTGATGACACAAAATACATTCCCATTATTTGTGCTAAAATTAGTACTATTATATTCGAGCTTTTAGTAGATGATATTTTATAGAAAAACTAAAAAGAAATGTTATTTTTTTTATAACTAAATAACTTTTATTTTAAAAAAATATTACTTTTGTCAATGTTAATAAAAGACCTCGAATAGATGTTACAACAATACATCCAATTAAAAAAAATGATATATGTTGTGACCAAAAATTGACATCAATATCAAACCCCATCCAATGAACTGCTATTTCTATTCCTCTTGTAACAGGATCTTTTTTTCCAACTCGGTCAAAAACTATATTTATAGTGCACTAACAAAAAATAAAAATGTAACCGTACTTGTATATCAAGGATCAATTAAACACTACACTTACAATGAAAATTTTCCACATACAATATAACGAAAAGAAATATCCTAAAAAGTTAAAATATTTTCCTTGCCATGTTTTAGACCATTCAATTTTTTCTAACATGTTTCTTGTGTCATGTGATTCCAAAAATAATTGTCTACTCAATTCCTCTAAACCTGATATTTCTAACTTCAGTTGATAAACATCTAAAAGGCATTTAATTAAATGTGTATATATATATATATATATATATATATATATATATATATATATATATATATAAATAATGTGTGTGTGCATGTGTGTATTTAATATATATTCATTAAAAAAAGTCTAATTGCCATTATTAAAAAATAAACTAGAGTATAAAAAACTCCTAACTTTTTCATTTGGATCACTTTTAAAAATTTACCTGTTTAAAACTCACTTTCATCACTTCCTTTGCTAACAGCCACAGAAGACAACATGCTCCACAATCCAGATTTTTTATTAAGCCTATCTTCATTTGCAGTTAAGGACCGTTTCTTTGCAAGTGCTATTCTCTTTTTCTTAACTAATATCATATCCATTGTATGTAAGAGTTTTTTATCAATAGCAGCTACATCAGACTGTGATACATGTCTAAAAAATGAAAACAAATATAATAAATACTTAAAGAATTACAAATGTATAATTTATATATAAAAAAAACATATACCTTATAAAATATGACATTGATGTATAAGGATAGTTTACAGCACCAAAACCAGATAAAATTGCCATAACTGTAACCCCAATCACACCGATTCTTGAAATACATTGTTCAATTGAAAATATTCCTTGTTTAGGACTTAATATTGGAAATGGTTCTCCAACTTTCCAAAATATATATATGAATAAAAACCATACTACAATGGTTAATGTGTTGATCATATCACTACGTACTGAAAAAATGAATTGAATTTAAGTAAACTATTTCCTGTACTAAAATAGTCACTTTTACATACCATAACGAATATTGCTTATACAAAAATAAGCTATATAAAATGGAATAAGTGCAATAACCATAAATAACAATAAATATAAACCTAAATTCCAATGAAAATATCTAGAACTAAAATTAAAATTAATTAGTAATTTGAACTGTATTTTACATATATATATATAAATACCTTGAATCCATAAAACCAATAATTTCAAAAATTATAAGTTCAAACATTGAACATGATAATGATAAAGTAATAGAAAAAATAAGCTGTACTAGTAAATGATGAATCTCATAATCACGAAATAATTGTTTTACAAAAAACACCCATCCTCCAGCAAAAAAGCATGCCTAAAATTTCAATATTATAAAATATTTCTATAATTTTTTTTCAATATAACCTAATAAACATTTTTACCTGTGATATAAGTATAATTAAAGTATCTTCCAGAAAAGGCATTTTGTATGCAATTATTAATACATATTTAAAATACAATTATCTATTTTCATTTTGTGTGGCTTGATGTATTCTATTCAATAATTGAATCAGTCTTTTGACAGATGCCACGCGTATATAAACATACACTAATTGTATCTACTCTGTTCATTTAATTAATATAGCAAATTTACTTGAACATATATGAATCATTCTTTCAATACGAAAAAGAATATTTCCAATTACCATATAATTATTGTTAGAGCTATGAAAATAGAGCTAATGATGATGACATGGCCAACGAAATGTATATCAGGGAATAAAGTGATAAATATTGAAGAATTAGGTGTTGAGATAAATGATTCATTTATGTAAAACCATATATTCTATTTATTCTAAATAAGGCTCATAGGGTGAAAACATTAAAAAAATATATGAAATAAATTGATAAATGCATATTTTATTTGCTTTTATTATTATTTTTAGTCTATAGAATCCACTGATGCTTACATTTTTTTTTTTTTTGACTGAGATATGCTATTATAGAAAAACAGATTTTAAATAAGAAAAGTTATAAGAAATAAAAAAATTGTAGGTGTTTAAAATCTATAAATGATTTAGTACCTTGGACCTTTTTATTTTGGTTCTGATTGTTATCACGCTAAAAAGTATCCAAGTTTTAAATAAATAAATAATATAGCATATTTTAAACATTCTTTTTTAAAAATTTAAGACTATAACTTATTAATCTTATTTTCGTATTAGTAAACTTTTTTTAATTTTTATCGAATATAGAGTTTTATTATTTTTAATATAAAGTTTTTCTACATAATTAAAGATATAAAATAACACAACATATTTTAAAAAATATTCATATTTTTTTGTTATTTTAAAGTAATACAAAAAAAATAATTTGATGACAAACAAATATAATATTGAAATTAATTATAAATATTTTAAAGCAGAAATAAATTGTAAATACTTGTTTACAATTTATTTGTATTTATTTATTTTGTAATTAAAATTGTAAATACTTGTTTATCGAGAAAAATGGTTTCATAATTTATATTTCCTACTAAAATAAAATAAGTAAATCATCATAACCTGTTCCTTTGTTGGGATAAAAAATTATTATAAATTAAGACATATATAAGTTAAATTCATTCAAATACAATTACTACTGTTTATATATAAATATATATATTATTAAATAATAACGAAATATATACCTATTATTTTTTTAAAAAAATACATTACAAATAAACAACAATATGCATTTTATATTATGTACTTTTTTATTTAAATATATAAAAAGGTCAGAAATTATCATATTTGTTCCATGTAAAATGATTTTAAGAGTTATAGAAATATTTTTTTTATTATAAATAATATATATAGAACTTAACTGTATTCAAATCATATTTACTCACTCATTTATCGAGTATATACACTCTAGTTTCACATAAGGAAACAATCTATGATTTTATTCACTTTTTAAAAACACTTTTATAACCGAAAAGTAATAATAGATTTAAAAAATATTATTTGTATTTCAGAATTTCAATAAATAAGTTATTAGTACTCTCGGAGTACAAAATATTAAAAATAGAAAATATTGAAATAAGGATAATGATATCCGAAAAAGAAAAATGGATAATAAAATGATGAAACATGGTTGTTGAATTTTTTCGTAAGATGAAAATTTTGGGACAGATCTTCTTCCAACAATGATTAAAAAGAAACTAGTGATGATATATGCGAGTGAAAGGTAAAGAAATATTTTTAAGTAGAAAATAGTTTTTTTTCAATATTTTTTATTTCATAATTTACTACAAAAATATTTTTTATTTTCTTTTTTATGTCCCTTTTCTTTGTATTTAATTATTTCAAATATGAAACCTTAGGGTCAATTTTTTGTATATATTTTGTTTCATAATATACACAATATAAATATATCAAGATATGTAAATGACTTTAGAGTCTCATATTTAAGAGTTAATTGCTATAAAAAATTATGATCTTGAGAATGTAAAAAATACATCCTAAGTAGAGATTTAAGTGAGAATTAAGTATATATTTCCATTTTTTATACTAATAATTAAATTGTAAATAATATATAATGAATGATTTTCTTGTAATTTTTTCAAAAGTTGTTCTTTTACTTCTAATATATAAATATATCTATCATGTATGTATGTATGTCTATAATTTTATTTAGTTGCTATAATTGGAATAGAAGTTTGCCGTTAGAGACACTGAAATTCCAAAGTAAATACAACTTCCCATATTATCATTTTAATATTCATTTCACTCTTTCCTATGTATATTTTAATATATCTATAAGCTCACCGTAAATAGTGAGTGTGATAGCTTCCCACTATTCTACCTGTGTACTGAAACACACAAATGCTTAGGCTCGTGTTTGAGCATAAAATCTGGCAGTTTTCAGTCGTTGTTCGACAGGTGGATTGTAAAGAAGGTACAACGAGTCGTTATTTAATTTACGTATGATACCGGACATTTAGTCAATGCCAGAAATATTTGAATAGTATTAAATATTTCATGTTCCATTGTTGAAATCAAAATAAGTGTTTCAGTGCTAGTGGATGTGAAAAAAAAAACATACAAAATTATCGAGATAAAAAAACGCACAGAATAATTTCAACAATCTTTCGGATATGTTTTTGATTTGAATTGTTATTGTCGCATGTGTAAAAATCGACAATTGTGTACGACCGATTAGTTTGAGAATAATTATATATATTTTTATGATTACTAAACAACATTCTAACATGCACACATCGCATTAATATTCATTAAATGTGTTAATGTTTGTGCATTCTTTTAAGTATTGTAAAATGCCGACCAAAAATGGCGCGTCGCGTTTGTATTTACTTATGGTGTGGTTTTTATTGTTGATGAATGTAAATTATGCAGCTAGTGAACAGGATGCGGAATGTTTTAGTTCCGGTTCTTTAGCGGGAGCTATTATTGGAACTTTTCTTGTAACAGTTATTTTGATTGCAACGGCTTTTTTCATATGGAAATATTATTGGCGGTCGCGAAAAGGTAAACTTTACTTTATATCATTGTTGCTATCGTTCTCACATATGTTAACGGATGATATACAAATTGAATGTAATTATTATAAATGATAAAACATACGGTTTAATTTATAAGATTTTATTGATTTTTCTATTAATAATTGCCTTTGTATTTTTATTTATTTTAAAGAATTCTTATCAAAAAATATTTAATGTTAATTTGTATAATAAATACTATTAACTTATAAAGAAAACCAAGCATTTATATAAAATATAAATATTTCAATATGGAAAAGAATATTTTTTAATATTTCTTAAGAACAATTATTTTTAAAAATAGCACTTATTAAAACATAAGAACTAAAATATTTTAAAATCGATTAAAAAAAGATTATATAACTTATGAAAAGTTTTATAAATTCCAAAAAATAACTAACTTTTAAAATTATAATAATGTTTTTATATTATAATCGTTTATCGAAAATATATGTTTTATATAGTTAAGTTTTTAATTTTATTCAATACAGGTTTTTAATAGACATACCTATGGTTTAAAGGTATTTTAAGTTAAAAAATATACAACTCTGAAAAATGTACGAACTTCTAACAAATTATTATTTTATGTTTATTGGGATAATATGAAGAATTAAATACGTCTTATTTTATAGCCGTTTTCTACGAATGTGTACACATACGCTTAATGTATAATAATTAAATATTTGATGATAATAATATACAACGATTATTTTTATGAACAGTTAATTAGATAAAAAAGGGAAGGACATAATGCGTGAGTGAATGCAAACACGTGTTGAGTTATTCTTCAGTGAAGTTTATTGTCACGTGTAAAAGGAATCAACAATGTGATAATTAATAAACTGTTTCCTTCTATGGTTTATTGCTTCGTTGGAATATTATGTCATTTCGGTGTTGGTAAAAAGAGTATGAGTTCATATATCCATTCATATAATTTATGCTTGCCTAATGAATTTTTATGAATACAAGAAACATTTTAAGCGATTAGATAAAACAATATTTCTTTGAAAATAGATTTTTTAAGACAATTTTAAAGATAATCTTCAAAACAGATCTCAAGTTTATTTTTATTTAGATTATGTTTACAATCAAAATTCCCTCAGCAATATTGATTTTTATTTCATTTGTTTAGAATCTTCTTGTGATTTATTTTCAAAAAACTAAATATGTTCCTTAGTATTATATAATTAGGACTTCTTTCTTCTCAACAATAGAAAAATGGATATATATATATATATATATATATATATATATATATATATATATATATATATATGTGTGTGTGCGTGTATTGTTTGTGCTTTTTAAATATTCAAAATAATAATTATATTTATATTTGAATTAAATCATACATATTAACTAATAAAAGATAATATAAACGAGTTTAAAATTAATTTAAATTAGATTTATTAAACATTAATATATTCTATCTATTGTTTAGACGAGTGATCTTATTCTTTGTTGTTTTTATTGCCGCGCCTAATAGAATTTTCATAATTTAATTATTACACTAAAATATGTCTCAATTTTTTGTTAATGCATTGTTCATACTGTTAAAAATGTATAAAAGGCATGGATAAAATAGAGAAAGTAAATTAATTAAATAGAGTAAGTGCCTGAACATTATATATATAACAGGGATTGTAAATAAAAATAACTCTGTGCGCCTCTGTTTCAAATGCTGGCTTAGAATTACTCCTACGTTATAATTAAGGCGCATAAAATTTCTATTGAAAATTATATGAATTTATTTTTCCTTTACCTTTTCTTATGAATCATAATTAATCATTTTTAGGAATATTGTTGTTGTTGATGGGTTTTTCATAAACAACGTCAGCTGTAGTCTAAAACTTGTAAATTGAATTCCAGTCGTACTGCATATTATTACTAAAATTCCATAAGTTTGAGTCATAGTTTGTGACCTGACACGTTTTAAAGTGCACAACTGCCATATATTTATATATTTTTTTAAAAAAAATGTATACAAACGTACAGAATACAATGTATTTTATAAAACAGCATGCAAAATTTGTCAACAAACAAATTTAATCAAAATTATATTATTTTTCACTGATCATACCTATGTAATACTTGTATACATTTTTTTTTTTTAATTTAAAAATTTAATATAAAGAATTTAAGATTAAAACGCAATATTTATGTAGACAAGTCATCAAATAATGTACATACCATATAATAAATTAGTCAAGATACTAAATGTATTTAACAAATATTTTAATTGACTGTTGTGTTATTTTCGCAAATATTTCCCAAATATTTATATTAATACATAAGAAATTCAATATTGATTTCTACTAATTTTATCAATAAGCCATAATAGATAAAATATGATTTTTTTCGAATAATTTTTATAATAAAGAATTAATTTAAAAATTTTGGTACTTTTTTTTAAAAAAAACACAGACATACATAAACAAATAATAATATTCACAAGTGTGAATTAAGATTTGATTTTCACTGAGTTTTTTTAATTAAGGTTTACTTTTTAAGTGTTGTTCATATGAAATTTTAATTATTTAAATCTGTATTAATTAATTATTAAATATCTTAGAATAAAATGACCTATTCTTTCATCATATAAATATTTTTAATTTTTTGTATATTTTAGTGATATGTAAAATATGTAACTTAAATATTATAAAAAAATACTTCGAAATTACTAAACGTGTGGTTAATTAATCATTATTTTTTTCATTTAAATCTGGTGTAATATGAAAATATAATTTCTTAAAAATAATAATAATTATTAACAAGAATTTCAACTAAAAAAATTAGATTAAAATATTTACTTAGAAATTATATCCATTTTTATAAAATAATATACAAAATTCAATTATATTTTTAAAATGTATATATTTCTTAAATGAAGCAAATATCTAAAGTTTTTAAATACATACATGTGTATGGAAATGTATGGGTGTTTGGATATGTAAGTAAGTGAACTAACTAAAAAGCATACATGACAAAATGATAAAATAATATACCAGGTGTTTGATGGTTTTAAATTCTTTGCAATTGACTAAGTTAAGATGAAAAATCCAACTTCAGCTCATCAAGTCATATTGACGTTAAAACGGGGCTTGATTGGTATTTATCCAAGAAACAATCTAGAATTTTTTACCTGCACTTGACCACAGTTAATCAGTCTATTCCTTTATATTTTTATAAACAGACCTTTGTCTACATTTTCGCCTTGTGAAAGAAAATACTAAGAGTAATTTTAAATTTCATATATATAAACTATTAAACAATAAATATGCAGAGCAAATTACATTCCTTTTTATAAATAGTTATATACGAGAATTTTATTGTAATTAAAATAACATTTATAGAGATAACACAGGTTTATACATTATTTATTTATGTGAAAGTACGTTAAACGTGATGAAAATATTTTTTCTGAATGTGTAAATTATAAATGAAATTGCATTCATTATTGTTTTTTTTTTATTTTTTTTCATATCACGTCGAAAAAATTTGGTTACAAATAAAATAATTAAAAGTGAATATAAGTATTATAAATATCTTTTATATAAAAAATATGTAAAAATGAAAAGAAATTATTTTTAAACTATTTTCGGTGTAAAGAAAATGAGTACATAGATTAATTATATTCAATTATTTAAATTTAAATGCAAGCAGTTAAATATAGCAAGGTAGGTTATTAAAATAGTAAATACTTGCTCAATTGAATAAACTTGATTGAAATGTTTGTTTCACTTTTACCTTTTTCTTATATATGATTTTTTAAGCGTGATAGAACTTTAAATTGAATCCCTATCGAAAGTTCTATCTAACCTAAAAAAACATCTTTATATATACATGTGTGTGTATGTATATATAAAAGTATGATAAAGAATTTTTTAGGTTTGATAAAATTTTTGATAGGGATTCAATTTAAAGCTCTGTCGCTCTTCAAAAACACCTACAGAAACCGATTTGATTTTTTCTATAGTAATATATTTTTAACAGATATAATTTATTTTGTAAAATAATACATTAGTAATTTTTCAAAAATTTAAACAAAATTTATTAATGACTATTCAGTTATACAGATCATTTTAATAAAAATCAAATCATTGATTTGTTACAACATTTACAAATTTCGATTGAAAATCTTTAATCAATCCAATTTTATTATCTTGCATTTACAATGTAGTATTTTATAAACTTTATTGTATAATATTTTACGTACGATATTTTTTTATAAATCTGCATAAACGATTAAATTGAAAGTAAAAAATTAGTACTACAAATAAAACAAATATTATTAATGTCCTTACATAAAAACACAAGTACGTGCATTTTAATAATGAAACATATTTCTTTTTATGGGACAATAATAAAATCGACTTTAATTATTGTATTAAATTTAAGTGATAAATAGTTATGACTGTTGAGCCATTAAATTTTAATGGAGTTTATTATCATATATTTTACTTATATGATTTTTTTTGGTAACTGCTTTTTGATGTTGTATATTTTAATGAATCATTTTAGTAAATATTCTGATACAATTAACAAACGTTTTGTGGTTAAATCAGTTATATGATCTTTATAAAATATATCATTAATTTTACCATTTAAAAATGAGTGTAACTATGTTGTATTTTTTAATTTTTTATTTTGTTCTATGTTTTAATTTTAGTTGAAATCACATAACTACATTTTTCTTCAACTTTAAATAAATTAAATGTTATGAATTTACATTTAAATAATTAATATTCATATTTGTTTATTAGTACATTTGAATGTATTATTTCATTAGTACTGATTAATAAATTATCTTTTATATATATATTTTTATATAATATAAAGCATATTAAATTTTCACATATTTTTTACACCTGATACAAAGTGTTCATTCAATATTTAATTTTATATATAAAGTAGAAACTATCATGTAATTCAACAAATTAAAACGACCTTCAAAGATTATTTAAAAATAAGTTAATGGTTTGGTAAGTACAGCATTGAAAATGTAATATTTCATGTATACAAAATAATCAAATATGAAATCATTTTTATTTTCCACTATTTGAACTGCATGTTATTGTTTTATAAATAATTATACTTTTATTGTACTTTGAGTACAACATTCATATATAATTAATTTAGTAAATTAAAGAGCATTCCGACAGCCGGTACAGGTTTGTAGTTCGTAAGTAGACCGGAAAATAATATATGTATAACAAATTATCAAATATTATTCTCAATAAACATATTTGCAGTATAATAACAATTTAATTCTGTGTGCTAGTTAAATGTTTCACATTCTCGTTAGATTTATTATTCCTAATGAAGAAACAATCACTACAAATTGTGTAAATTAGAATTTGTATTATTTTTGCCATAAGTAATTAATTAAATGTTGAGTTAGTGCATTTGTTATGAAGATTTGAATATTTATTTTTATTTCTTGTTAAATCCATTAATATTTATTATCATATGTTACTGTTGCGAATTCTTCTCTCTAGAATTACAATTTACTTTTTTACTTATTTTAAAAAATTTGTTTTAATATTTTTCTAGAAAAATAAGTCTAGATTCCATATGAATAAAAAGTAGTTTTTTTTTAATAAAGCTTTAGTAATATTTATTGGAGAATATATATATATATATATATATATATATATATATATATATATATAAAATATCTTATGTATATTTGTTTAAAAAGAAACGGCCTAAAAATTAAAATACCTAATAGCACTTTTAGATGTTAAATAAATAACTACGATAACACTATTAAAAATTCTAATAAAAACAGTTAAACTAACATCAAGCGATCAATTTAACTTAATAGTTGAGCAAATATAAATTGGTGATATCAACGACGGGATAAGAAACGATTTTATCGAATGTTTATACCTTAAGTACTACTTCAGTGTTGTTATGTGATAAATGTGAAGAATAGTCAATTTAAATGCATATTAATGAAATATTCTATACAGACTATATTTATAATTACATTCCAAAACTATTTACTACTTATTTAATACCAATAAACAAAGTACTGTTTTATTAATTTCACATATATAAAATCGACATAAAAAATATTTTTTTTCAATATGGAATATCAAAAAAGTCTGCTACATTTTTTCGATTTCGTACATAACTGTTTTGTCAAGTATTCAGGAAAGTTTTTTTTTAATAAGATGGTATAAAGTTATACACTTAAGATTAGTGGTTCTTGTAAAAAACTCACGCGGTCACGAGTGTAGTCACTGAATTTTTTCAGTGACTGTGCTTATAAATTATGTTTATTATTGTTAAGTTACTGAACCTCTTATTGAATATTAAGTATGGAAGGATATTAGTGTTTAAATAAAATTTACTTATGGTAGCAATACTCGAGAATTATTGATTTAAATTACTTTTAGTGAACGGTTTGGATTATTGAGAAGGAAAGGCAAGTAATATTAAAACAAAAATCGTTTATATATATATATATATATATATATATATATATATATATATATATATATATGTATATGTGTGTGTGTATATATATATATATAATTGTTATGTATATTCAACACCTGCATTTCAAATTAAAATTTTATTTCGAAGAAAAATGTTTATTGATGACCGTATAGAAATAACAAAGTTGAAGACATTTTATTCTAACAAACGTTATCTGATCAACAGATCTATTCACGTATTTATGTCACGTAGTAATAAATGTTGAAGAGATTCCGTTGGTACTTTACTGTACTTTTGCCAAAATCAGAATGGATTTTTATGTATAAATTAGCGGTCACCTACGAAAAACCTAACCTCACAACGTTGTTTGTTTAACGGATTTAAATACATATACACACACACAAATATATATATATATATATATATACGTGAGTGTATGTGGTTATGATTAGAAAAACATTTAGTACGAGGACGTTTTATGGCATTTAAATATTTTGAGTTCAATTATAGCTTGTTCTCACATCATTCATGTGGAAATATGTCTTTTGTACATAGATTTTTTTCTATTTTTAAATTATGTACATATAACTTAAAAAAATGTGTTTTTTTAAGATTAGATAGAAATTTTGATAGGGATTCAATTTAAATTTCTGTCATGCCTAAAAACACTCAATATATGTATTATTTAATTTAATTTTCATTCCCAAATATTTAAAAAAATACAATTATAATTTCACTGCTTTTTAATTTTATGTTAATATTTTATTAATAATATATAGTCCATACTATTAACTAAATTAGTAGCTTAACAAAAAAAATTGTTACAATATAATGTTCAATAGAGACTTTTTTTATCATTTAGCTTTTATACATATATAATCAGCTTATCAGATTATATCAGCCCACCGCTGGATGAAAGTTTTAATGAATGTTAATATATATATATATATATATATATATATATATATATATATATATATATATATATATATATATATATATATATATATATATATAAAAGACATTTTTTTAAATCCAATAACACAGTCACGCCTGTGAAGATGTATAATATTTAATTTAATTAATTACTTTTATTTGTATATAAAAATTATTTGATTTTGTTGTAATGTAGTTTTTATGAATGCATATATATTTTTTTATGAGTGTTTTCTATTAAAACTTATTCAAAAAATTGCATTTTTATGGACAGTTAGAGTAATGAGCACTGTTAAAATATTCTGTATTGTTTTTCTTCTATTTTTAATTATTGAACTTTCTTGATTTTTTAACTATATATATATAATATGCAAAAATCTTAAAATATTCACAAAAAATACAAATATTTAAAAATACAGAAGATAAATCAGTAATAAAACATATTTACTAGACTGTTTTATGAATTTTTTTATTTGTATAAAACGAATTATTCATATTACTTATATGTAAGTTGTTTACTTGAACAGATGCTAACATATATAAATAATAATAAACATAAAATAATTATATTTTCGAAAGGATGCGATTCGTTTCTCGAAACTGAAAAAAAGATTCTTTTCCGTCCCACAATACTAATAAAAATGATAATTATATGCGAATATAATTATAGACTTTCATAAATTGTTTTCATTCGCTAATTCATTTATCTGTTTTTGTAATCTGGACATATGAAATTTTATATCATTTAATTTCAAAAGATGTGCTGTTGCATTATAATGCAATTGGCAAATACATTTGTTTTATTTCAAAATACACTTCACTGTTCGTTTAAAGTATGAATTTTAATTAAATGTGTAATGAAATAGAAACGAGTTTACTGCAATTAAAAGTGATTACTGTTTGTTGAAGAAAAATGTGTGCGAATTGCTTGAGATTCGCGTGAATTCTTAACTAAGTGTTTTGAGATAGTACAGACTTTTGCTAATTAGGAATATAAGGAAATGTCTGGAAATATTTATAAGTAAATATAAAGAAATTATAATCACATGTTCATGAATATTTATGTTAGAAATATAAGATACTGAAAATGTTATGAACTTTAAATCCAGTTTAGTTTTATATAAAATACATTATTTATTTTAGAAAATATATTTGTTTCTTACACTAAACTACATAAGAAACAAATAGTCAATCAGTAATTACATTTCTATTTTTGTGGATATGAAAAAAAGTTAATTGGTTAACACCAGCAATTTTCATTATTTTTAAATTATTATTGTATCATTAAAAATGATTGGATATAAAAAATAAATAATGTTAATTGTATATTGAAATATAATATTGTTTTTATTTTTATATTATTTCCGTTCAAATTGTTTTTATTTAATATTTTAAATATTTATAGATAAAATTGTTATTTTTACAATAATATATCATTTAAAAAAATATGTAATTATTTCTTAAGAAATTTTTAATTATCAAAAATAAGATTTTGTAATCCAGTTCATTTTTTTATCTAAAATATATTCACATTGTCTTTTTTGTTATCTGAAAATAATTTATGAACAATATAAAAAATATGTTACAGAGTTACTGAACCACAGATTTTATTAATAATTTTTTGTACTATTGGTTTTAATTATACTTGTTTTGATTGATTTATAAAGAATCACCAGATATTTCCAAAACAATCTTTTTACAGTGTTTAGAGTATATCAAAGAAAAATAAAAAAGTTTTGTATATAAAAGTGTATTTTACTTTTAAAATCATTTTTACAATCGATAAATATCTATTATGTTAGTCATAATATAGTTGCATTAATCAGTTATAAATTTTAATATAGAATATTTTCCAAAGTTACTTTTGTAGTTGTTTTTTAAAAAAAATATTTAAATATTTTTTAATGAGAAAAATATGTTTATGTATTACGAAAGGATGTTTAAAATGTTTTTTAAAGCATTTTATTTCAATTACTACTTTGAGTTGTTTTGTTAGATTTGTTTATTTAATTTCACAACATTAACAAAATTAATAATTAATAAATTGTTAGAAGCTCTATACAGTCTTAAGTAACAACAATTAAAAAACATTTAACATTTGGTACTAATGACGTAGATTTCTATCCATTTCGTTATTTTTATTTGGTTGAATAAACAATCTGGAAATAATGATTCACGAAACTTTTATTTTTTTAGAATGTTCGAGTTGTTATTTTTTCAAGTACATAAGTACGAGTCTTTCTTATTTGTAAGTAGTTCGTAAAAGGTATTTAACAACTAGTTGTGAATACCTCAAATGATCTTCGAACCATGGATTAATACTTGTATCAAAATATTCGAACAACTTACAAAAACAAATTACTTTAACAACATATAAGTTAATTAGTGAAAATTATGCATATTCTTTAGATTTACGTTAGATTTTAATTTATTCGACTTTTATTTTTATTTTATATATACATATATAATTTTTGTTGAAATTTTATGAATACTTTTGTTCAATACGGTATTTAAAATAATTACTCAGATTATTGAACAAATTGAATATAAATTTAAGTAGTTTTGTAGTAGTATTACTGAGAATATATATATATATATATATATATATATATATATATATATATATATATGTATAAATGTATTTATATGTCGCGTGCAGTTATATTGTAATTAAAGAGTATTTATTATTTTCTTGTAAAATTGTTTACGTTTTGTATTCAAAACGTTGTTATTATTTATTGATAACTGATGTTTAACCATTTATAAATGGTTTTTATAAAATTTCAAGGTCTCTATTTAAGAATTAATATCCGGGATATCAGTTTTTCTATTTATAAAAATATATTTTAAGACTAAATCAAATTAAAGAATGATATAAATCATATTTATAAATAGAACTATTTGTTACAATGAATAAATAGAAAAATATTTTAATAGCGAGTTTATATAATTCAAATATTAACATATGAAACACTAACAGGTAAAAGAAAAACTGAAAAATAAACTGAAGTTGTTTTTACTTATTAAGATATATTTAAATAATTATTATGGAAAAATAAAATAAAAACAATCATACACATGTATTATATCTATTTCAATATTTGAATAATATTAAAAAGTATATAAAAAGATCTAAGAAAAGATTTATGGATGTACGGGATGAAAGTAAAAGAAAATTCTTTGGAGTGGAATGATGGAAAAAAACATTAGCTTGTTCGAAATGGAAAGTTTTGGGAGTGGTTTTCATTCAGTAGAGAAAAAAGGTTGATGGCGATTTAAAGAATTTTCACTTGATATTCAACAATTATTTTTCATATAAATTAATTAGTATGTTTATTTCTCTTTAGTTCCAATTATATGTATAAAAAATATAAACGAAAATTATAAAAAACTCAACGACACAAAAAATACCAATATATACAGGTGTGATTTTTATTATTAATCATCTGTTCATCATTCAAATATTTTTTATTGTTAAGTAGTATTGTGATATAAAGAAAAATGAAGAGTACTTCATTAAAAAGTTCACATATCCAATCATATATTCGAACATATGTTCTTTCCATCTTATGGGTGTTTCTAGATTACTGATAAGAACAAAAAAATATCCAACGTGCTAAAAATTAATAATAGGTGTAGAAGATATTAATTGTGTTACGAGTATTCATTAATGAAGAGATAAAAAAATAATGAATGGATAATAGATTATACCGAATAAATACTTGTTAAAATAAATTATGTCATCGTACGTTTTTGTAGTGATTAAATGGTAAGTCGTTTAAATTAATATTTATGTGTCTTTTATAAAGTTAAACGATAAGATTAATTCTTAATTAAAAAAATATGTTCACATAATGTTGTTTTATCATTATGTATCACTTCATATTAAATAATTGGTACGGAGAGAATAAAATCAAGGAAAAAATAGATACTATCAGTTAATATATTAATAATGTTAGAAATTAATTTTTCTGAAATTTATTATATATTTAATTGAATATAAAATTAAATTGATTTTAAAGAAATTATGTAAATTCAGGCATCGATATTTGTGAACACGATTGTTCTTAAACAATATACTATTAATTTATTGTTGAAACATTTCAAGTAAATTGAAATATATGTATATAAAGTTTTTGTTGGTAACAGTTGGCACAAATTATAATTAGATATTAAGTGATATTTATTTGTGGTTGACAGGTAATTTAATGCAATGTCAAATTTTGAATAAAAATATATGAATTGTTGTTGCTTGGTTTGTTTATTGAATAATTTTTTACCGCTGACAATTCTATTGTATTCGTTTAACAATAAAAATGTTTCGTTTAACATATATTTTTAATTTTGAATTCATTCAGAACGATATTGTTAAATTATGTATGTATATATATATATATATATATATATATATATATATATATATATATATATATATATTAGAATCATAAAAATAACTTCAGTAACAGTATACAAAATAACAATAAAGATGACAATTTATATAAGAATAAAATAAATGAAGTATTTTTAATTCAACTTAACTGTAGTTTTGAAAAACAATTCAATTGCCCAATTGAAAAAATTAAAAAAATTAAATTAAAATTTTTATGTTGTTATTATTATTTTATAAACAATTTCGAAATAAACAATAAAGATGAGTACAGAAGTAAATGTAGAACACTTAAAATAGGTCTCAATAAAAACTCATTCTCAAGATATATTGAAATAAAATGTTTAGAAATTGAAATACTTGCAATTCACATATTTTTTAATGAAAATATCTTAAAGTATTATTAGTTTTGATAATATTTTCTGTTCCTCAAAACTTTGTGTCTTCTTTTTGATGTTTTATTATCAGTTTTCTAGTAAATAATTTTTTTTAACAATAATTAATTATTTTATTATAGTTATATGAAAATGATAATAACTAACTAGTCATATAATAGAAGAGAAGATCACCTATAGACAACAGAAATTATTTTTGTTTAGAAATATAAAAAGTTTCAAAAAGAATCTCATGGATAAATAGGATAAAAATGTAAGAATGGAAGTGTGAATTTTTAAAAGAAGTTTTCATCCAGTAATGGATAGAAAGAGACTGATGGTAAAATATCTAAGAATTTAATGATTGTACACTATGGATTTATTAACTATAAGACAATAATTGAAAAAATGAATAATATAAAATACTTAAATAATAAGAAATTAATATGATAGAAAATGAAAATTATTATAGATTCTTTAACAAGCAAATTTCAATTGTAACAGCGTTAATATTAAATAATTTTGTAGTCTAAGAACTTTTATCTTTATTAATTTGACTATTTTATGGTGTACTGTTATATAGTGAAGGCAAGTAATAGAGACTACAGAAAATAATTCTAAGAGAAGTACTATTAAAAAATAGTATAATTTGATAACACATATATAGATAAATATATTCAATGAAATAAATTTTAAATTCATAAAAATGAAATAATAATTTTAGTTCATAGTTTATGTATTGATTGATTTTTATAAATACTATGAGAATTTGAATAATTATGTGAAATAAATACCCACAAAAAGAAGAATGTATCTCAGCTATAGAAATTACAATATCTTCCATTCATTCTTTCTATGTAATTATGTGAAAAAAATTCGAAATTCGAATATGGTAACGGCGGATTGTACAAAATGGCATTATTTATTATTCGTTATAATTACATATCTTTTATATTTCAATAGTGTGAATTGAATTCTAGTGTTCTCTGAAATATATTAGCATATTTATTATATTGTATTCGACCTTACTTATGTACATAATTTATGTTTTTTTCCTGAAAAAAAATATATCATATACTACATGCACGTAAAGTCATTTATCAAACTTTAGATACTTGTAACGTTACCTTTTTATTGTATCTATTTTTCTATTTATGCTCTTGAATATGAATATTATACTAATTGTACAAGAATGTATTTCTTTACAAAGAAAACAATTATGTTCATTTATTCAGAATGTTTTTGTAAAGAAAAAAGTTGTTAATCTAAATTACAAGTAATGTAACTTTTTTCTATAGATCTTTTATAAATTAATGTTTAGTTTTGTTATTTTGATTTGATTTTTCATTTTTTACATCATCATTTTTTTAAGATTTAGCACTTAACTATTTAATAATTATTATTTTAAGCACTCCCCCCTTATAATTAAAACAATATGAAAGGACATATTGTTTAATAAGAATTGCAAGTAAAATATAATATTTCTGGTTTATTCTTATATACATTTTTTAGAAGTATATTTATTTAACTAAAAACAATCTACTTAATGAAGATATATTTTAATGCTTTCTAGTATTTTAAAGATTTTGTATTAGAAAATAAAAAATAAGATTTTGTAAAATATCTGTTATTGTTAATTATTATTTATTTTGATTTTAGAAAATGTAATAATTATTAATATTTTCTTAACGTTTGTGTTCAGTCGAGAATATAATAAATGGATTCGTGTAAAAACCGCACAAATGGTGTTCTGTTTAATTATTCAGATTTGTTACCGTGTTAAAAATACCAAAAATAAAAATCGAAAAAAAGGATTTTTAGCAAACATGCAAGTCATTTCAAAAATTGTTTATTTTCCAACATATACGTGAACGTATAATTAAAAGTCAGATTTCTCGCCATCGACTAGAAAGCGGAATGATTAATTATCTACATAAAAATATTATTTTCGCGTAAACTGTTATCAAAAATACACAATTTGAAAAAAACACGCTTCGACAAATTTTGAAGAAGAATGTTTCGGATAGATTTCTTCGTGCAAACATTCTAATTACAACACTGTACATATGCAAAACAACTTTTATTCGCATTTCAGTTGAACTCATCTCGCTTCTCGGTCAAGTTCAGACCTTGTGGCTACTGGTTCGACAACAATATCCGTTACATCCTACATGTATATAGGATATACAGAAAATGCATAACTTAAATAACATTCTGTAATTAAATAATGGTCAGCACGTCGAACATATTTTCACAGGTATTAAACACGCACACCAACAAAACGAGACATTTATGGAACCTGTGTCGGGGTCATAGAATCGTTGTCTAGAAATTACAGTTAGTAGAATTTAAATAAACGGCCTACACTCCAAAAATCATATATTTATATATATATATATATATATATATATATATATATATATATATATATATATGTACATTTATATAGTACTTCAAATATGCATGTGTAAAAAAATTATAAAATTATATTTGTCTTTTCTCACGCCTCTAATTTATTATTAAAAATATTCACTTACTCTTTTTAATTGACGTATATTAGCAAAGTACATTAAACACACGAAAAGTAATTTTTTCATGGTAATTGAATTTAATTGCCATGTTATTTAAATTTTTTGTTATTATTCATAATTTTGTACATATTTTTAATCAACAATTCCATCAATGAATGGATACATTAGAGTATAAAATATTTATAACAAAAGTTTTATGTGATATATTAATTTAAAAATTAACACATTATAATTCATAAATAATTATTTATAATAACATTTAAAACTTAAGATATTATCAGTATCTAAATGAAATATATAACATTGAACAATTTCTCAATATTAGATATTTATGAATTTAATATTTTTTTTATTATTGAATTTAGGAAATTATAAAAAATAAATAGTAGACAATTATTGGTATTAAAAAATTATGTTCATTTCACACTTACCAAACCATTTTCATTTTTTTGAAAAAAAAACATTTAAATAAATTCTAGTAAATTATAAAATTACGTTTTTAAGAAAAAGCAGTTCAAGTTTAGTGAACCAAATTAATTTCAACGATACATTGGACACATATTTCAATTTCTATGACAAGTTTAACATTCAGAAGGTCATTTAATGGTTTTATTTACATCTTGCTTTTCCCAGAAGAAGTGTATAAGGATTTACTAATTATATAAACCGATTCGAATTTTACTGAGAAGTGGGTTAGTGTTAATTCCGAGAAGTAATGTATTATATATTTAAATTATAGACTAGGTAGTTGAAAAGTGATATTTAAGTAATGTTTATGCTACCCACATAATTTAGTGAAATTAGAAAATTAGACATTTCATATGGAAATTATGAAATGAATACATTTGAATTGTAAAAAATATATATATAATGAATTTTATTTTATAAAGTAATTGAACTGGTGTATTGATTTTCAATTCTAAATAATATATTTAATCTTAATACATCCAAAATGGAAACAAAGAAAATGTTTTAAAAAAACGATTAGATATCGCAAAGAAAGCATGAGATGTCATCATACAAGATAAAAAAAAATCTGTTTTTCAAGAACACTAACAAGAATAATATATTTTTTAAATCCTGTTTTCTCTGTTCACGAATTTAACACGTTCGGCTGTATTTCTCATACGATAAAACAGCCAATGACGCGTTAAGTTAGCACAGAGTTGCTTAATGTATGCAACTGTATGCTTGGTATGTAACACACCTCTAGACGACGTGGTTATATTACCTGAGGCTAGATCCGACTTGTGTAGATGGCAAACACTTAAGAGAGTCAATGTGACCGAGCTGTTGATATTCGGTAATCATCTGCCTCTAACAATCAGATAATGAAACGAACGTATAAGAGCGAGAAAATAATATAAACATTCATTATTGGATTAGTTTGTTGTAATACACCTTTGTAACGAGAATAATAATATAGTATTTGAACAACACACGTCTGATTTCACTCATGTATGTGTTTCAACATGCATAAAAGAGAAAATTTTTATTATATGTTAGGGTTGCCTTACTTTGAACTATGATCTCCAAATAGTAACATTTTATCAGTGACGTTGCGAAGCTCTATATAACTAACTGGTTTCTGTAGTAAGAAAAAAAAAACACATTTTATAGCATATTTAAAATGTATACAAATAAATTAATTTATCCTTGTTGTGATTTATTTATATCCAATTAAAATGTTTTTATCATAAAAATACTTAATAAATAATTCATTTTTCAATTTACAAACTCAATAATATTATAATATAAAAAAAACATGAAAAACTATTAAATGTTCTTCATTAATAAATATTACTCAGAAACATTTTTTCTCGTATACAAAGAAGGACTTTGTAAGAAAGTATAAATAAATAAACATTTATTACGTATACATTCTGCAGTAATAAGTAAATATTTATTTATTACATGCACACTGCAGATAAATACACTTTTTTATATAAAATCAACAATATTAAACATTCTACATTAATATAATTTTAATATTTAAACCTGGTATTTATTTTCGAATAACAACTTCTGAAACACGAATATTGAACATTTTACTAAGATATTTTAATAGAAAAATATAGGGTCATTCAAATGTAACTATAAGATTTGTGTTTTATTAAAAAGAAACATGTGTATAGGGTGGTGTATAAGAAAATATGTGTACAGTTTCTTTTTAATAAAACATAAATTTAGACGTCACATTTGGATGATACTATATTTTATGGTTTTAAAAGTATTTACTAATTTCTATGAAAAATATATTTTTAATTGATTATATCCTGTAAGAATTATTAAAATATCTTCGTTTTTTTGTAGAGAATCAATTTTTTAATGTAATATATAACATACCTTAATAAATAACATTTTTGAAAATAAAAAAATAAACACATCGTTTTAAAATTTTATATATACTTCAATTGAAATTTTAAAATGTCATATTAAAAAATAAAACCTATATGAGTGGCTATTATCAGTACCAAATTTAGTAATAAAATATAGAAGTTAATAAAATGGTAGTATTTTATTTATTTTTTTATCAATTTTATATTACATGTTGAACAAACTGAATTTTATTGAGTTATAATTTTGTTACCAAAGACAGAGATATTTACTGAAGTCTTTAAAAAAATTGAAATTGATCAGTCAATTAGTTACCAGTTCAAAAAATATAGTTATGAGAAAAAATGGATTTAACCTGCACTAATTAATTTCGTCGTTCAAATTTACATGGTTATATTTCAGCCAAAATATTTCGAATTTTGCAGTAACATTTTAAAACTATATTGTTGAAATTATATACATACAGAAAATCAGAAAAAACTAATTATACTAAAAAAGTATACTTCTCATTAATAAAAATAAATACTATTAAAATTCATTCAACTAAAATATAAGATTTAATTGAGAATTTTATCTCTATTAAATACAAAGAAAATGAATATAATTATATTCAAATCGACAAATTTAAAAAATACAATATTTATGTTTACATTTATTCAGTTTTTATTAATTTGTTTATTCTAGTATTTCTTTTTTTGAAAAAAAAAATTTTGTAATTTAAAATATATATTAATATAATAATCAGAATTATTATTATTTTATTTCATTATTTTGATACAAATTCCTACATATCAGATTATCATTTTTCAAATTTTAAATCAATATTAATTCTTTCAACGTAGATAAATATCAACTGCTTAATATGTTTTAAAATTGGCATTGTTTCTAAAACCACTAAATTTTAATAAAAATAATATTTATACATCTGTGATATTCAAAATAATTTTTTTCGTACTGATTAAATTTTTTAGTTTTATGTAAAATCAAATCTGAAAAATAATTTATACACTTGTTTTTAAAATCACAAGTTAATCTAAAATCATCATACTTATTAATTGACTATGATCGATTCAGGAAACAGTTTAGATCAATATGTCCTGACATTCCATTACCTGTTCAGATTTGTTTACAAGTCATCATTACATCATCGTTGTTCATGGTCATTGTTTCAAAACAGTCTTTTTTTAATTATTATGCTTTTAATTTAATGCAGAATAACATAAAACAATGTGTGTGAACTGACTTTCACAAGAAACACGTCGATTGAAAAACTCATCAATGGAATTTGATGCAATAAGAGTTTTTATAGCGACGAGGCTGTTTATTTATTAGTTTCAGTAATTATTTCTTACTTAAATCAATTAAATATATATTTTTTATATTCCTAATCTGGTAAAGAATAAATATGTAATTAAATAATAATTGAAATGAAATAAATTTCGGTAACATTTATCTGAAAATTTGTTGAGTATGAGTGTATCTATATAATATGGCCATAAAAATTATTTTCAAGAGTTTGTTTAGACTGTTAATGGAATAGAAACTCGTTAAGTATTCGAAATAATTTTCTTAATGAAGGTAGTATAACTGATAACTATTTGGTTAAAAGGCTAGTTTTATCAGTAGTCGTTAATGTCGATTGTGTGTCGGAACTAAACGATTTTTCAATGAAATATGGTAAAAGAAACAAGCGTAAAAAAACGTTTAAAAAATTGATCAATAATATGCCTATTGTATTAATTAAAATGACCTATAAAAGAAAAACGTGTATATAAATACATGACATTGAAATATAAATAAATTTAATTATCTGTATACATAAAATAAATAGCATTTAAATTTGTGTAATTAATAGTAATTAAATTTATTATTTAAATTAAATATATATATAAACAAATTTAAAAATATAAATAATATAGTTAAGAAACGATTTATGAAAAATAAATAATATTTACTGAAACAGTCATACTGATTAAAAAAAATATTTTTTTTATGGAGTAATTAAATTGTTATGAAATATTATCTTTTATCTATAACATAATAATTATTATTTAATCTATTACAAAAAAATAAATAATTATCACCTTAACACAAATATGATATCATCGTTTTTAATTTTTAATGATTCATTGGCAGATAAAGACCTCTTATAATTTTATTTACTGCCATTGGTGTGAAGTATATGTTTTTCAAATCTCCATTTTACTTGTAGTAATTGATTTTTAATGATCAATTTTCTAAGTTCCATTCTTAGATTCGAATTAATATGTGGAATAAAATTCACAAAAATGGTTATCACAAGTTCGAATCTAGTCTTATTGGAAATACCAGCTTTCATAAGAAAGTCACTGGATAGCAAACATGCAATGCATTTCACTTTGTCACAGCGATAGAAAAAATGCGTACGTGAATGTATTAAAACGACAATGAAAAAGAAGAAAATTACTTATGACGTTGCCAATAAAGTTTGCTTTAAAAACATGCAATATTTATTAATAGTCATTGAAGCTGTATTGCTTCACAGGTTTTGGGTTTAGTATTTTATTCAATACTGATTTAATAGAGAGTAATAACATATATAAATAAACGATTATAAATATATAATGAATATATAAAAAGTTAAGAAGTCATGTATTATATTTTTATTTGAAAATATTTTATATCAAACTCATTGAAATTTGTAATTATTTTTTAATAATCGTTTTATACAAAAATTGAATTTTTTATTTTGTAGATTTATAAATATCGTTTTATTTCAAACTGTATTTTGTTGTATTGTATTTAACAATGTTATTAGTTTCTTTAATTATTATCAATTTACAGCTCACTTTCTCTTTATGTACTTTTTAGATTAGGTCCTCAAATAAATTTTTAATTAATTATTATTTTACTTGTATTTAAATTCAAAAATGTGTGTAAATAATTGATTGTATGATTATTTAAATTTTCAATTCGACATTTCTAGATTTTTAGTGGTTGAAAATGTATATTTTTTGTATTTTAAAATGTCTTAATTTTCTGTATTATCTTTTTTTATGTTTACATATATATATATATATATATATATATATATATATATATATATATAAAAGTGTGTAAATATTTAAATTGTTCATCTATTAACAAAAGGCGTATCTTTAAACGGATATTTATTGTAGATACATGAACGTATGCAAATAATTTCAAAGTACTCCCCAAAGGTACCATCTTAACATAATCGATTCCTGATTGACGACATTGCTATGCAGATGCCCTGTAGTATCGAATTCCAACAACAATGAAAGAATTCTCAAACAGGTGATCATTGTATAGAAATTATGTATGGTAAATACACCGTTTCACGTAGCGCATCGTTCGGCCCTAAAGATGACCTAGCTACCTTGTTTTGTTCAATGTACACACGACTGAAACGTTTTCTGTTGACCTTGCTTTAAAAAAATTCTGGTTTCATCTGTACCGCCCATATTTTTTCTTGTCACATAATGAATCCACGTGCAATAACAAAAACCTGTTGTGTTTTTATTACAGCTCCGGGCTATAATTCCCAATATTATTTTCCAGGTCGTGTAACCCTTTTAAAGCAATTATCGTTCGTCTGTTTCAGTCGGATTATATTTTTTTCAGTCGACGATTTCTTTTCATGCTTGTTTTGTAATTTATGCGTTTTTAAATCAACGAAAAATTATAGTGCTTATAATATGGTAAATAATTGAGATTATAAATTAAATAAAAATGACATTGATCAAGTACATAGAAAATGTAAGTAGAATGTACTTTAAATACAGAAGGTTGAACAAAAAATATAAAAATCTATTTGCATTCGTTTTTTTAATACATACAGGCCGATTTGTTATTAAATGTTTGCTTAACATTATAATATATCATTTTATCTAAAAAGAGTCCAAGGTATATGTTTATATAATTGTAAAAATAGTACAAGACATTCGTTTCTAACACAACATATGAATCTTTTAATCGTTGTTGTTTTTACTCTACAGCTTTCGTTTTTTATTTTATTTATAATTCATTTCTTTTATTTTAATTAACTTTTTTTAGTATACATTACATGATTTGATATTAATGGTCAATATATTTTTAATATTTTCTTTAGTATGAGTAACTGAAATGGCCAATGTACATATTTTTTATGATAAATAAAACTAACCTCTAATTATATAATGTTTTATTTTTATACTAGATTCATTTTATACAATTTTCCTTGTTGTTATATATTTTATTTTTTATTCAAAATGTTTGTTGTTTAAATATTTTTAATACAAAAAAACAAACATTACCCAATGTCTTCGATTTATTTTATTTGTATTTTTTCCAACAATATCGAATTTTAATAAAAAACATTATATTTTAAAAATTGAACAAAAGTAATTAATAATATGAGTTTAATTAAAAATGTGAGATTATTGTAATTAATAAATCTGAATTTTCGTACAAACCAAAAACACAATCGACATATGTATCTATCTATCAAGATAATATAGGCAGTATAAAGATTGAATGACAAATTTTCAAAACACACACAATATAGTTTCGTATTGTGAATAATTCATTGTTTATAAAGAAATCACTACTTCAACATCACAGTTGTTCAATAATTATTTATTGTTCACTGTTTGTTATTTATGCACATTTAGAAAGCAAAATCATTATTTTCAAAACGTAAAAAATTTAAAATTTTAAGAGGTTACATGTCTATGCTTTGAAATTAAGAATCAAAGAAGGAAAAAAATAACTATTGGACTTTTTGAAATCTTGTGATGCTGTTGTACTGTTTTTTCCTGGAAAAAGATAGATCAACTGATTTTATTTAATTTTATTTCAAAATATTCTTAGAGGAACTTGGATATATATGTGTATTGCATTAGATATTATTTTTTTAAAAAAATGATTGCATAAAATTATAAATAATTAATATATGTATATGTAAAGTTACAAGTAAAAGATCTACAACGAAATTGATGTTATCAGTAAAATAAAAGAATTGAAATTTTAAAAACGAAATGCTAATAATTTCCTTATTCCTTGTTTTGTTTTGTGAATATTTTAATGTGATTCATAGGAAATAATTCAATAAAAACACATACACACACACGCAATATTTATATACACACGCTAACAAAACAATGAAGAACTCGACAATTTGTTCCAATTAGCATAAAGTCCGTGGGTTTTCGGATTGGTTTTTTCCAACAACTTCCAAATTTAGCATCTTACGTAATTTTATGAAGTCGTCGTCAATGACGGTCGTTTGCGAATCTACCAGTTTTTATTTCTTTTTTATATCTATATTTAAACTGGATATAAAAAAGACACGTTGAAAATATACTGTTTTTGTTTATACGACGGCCGTACAAGGTCATTATCATTTATATCGATTTATATACACCAATACTTTGCTTCCGAAATTGGAACTATAATTGGAATACAAGTTTGCGATGAGGTGCACTGTCTCTAATGTATCTGTATCTCGTTTTTGATTGTTCAAATTATAGCCATTATTGAGAGGAAATAACGTCACGTTTTTTTTACTACGAAATGAATTTAACCACACAAGTTTATCATTCAGTTTGCGTGAATGTGTGTTGTTTATGTACTTCTCAATAAAATTAAAATTAATACTATAATAAAATTTCATAAATAGTTGTTTTATATATATTTTTGATCTATTTTTTAACCTTGCTATTTATACTATAATCATATTAATTAATTTTTATCTTTAAAAATTACAGGTTAAAAAAATAAATACTTATTTATTCAAATTTTGGACAAATTATTGATATTTAGTCATTTTTATGTGAATATATTTATATCTCAGACATTTAAGAAATGAATTATCCTAAATATAGCTATTTATTATAATAAAATACCAGAAAGACAAAAATATATAAATTATACAATTTTAAGAGAATGACAAAACAATAAAAATATATATAATCAAATAATTTTCCAGTGAATAACTAGCAGTTAATATATTAATAAAAATATATTTATATCTCGATATATATATATATATATATATATATATATATATATATATATATATAATACATGAAAATCCTTCGAATATAATTTACTAATAAAATAATTTATAATAAAACGTCAATGATGAGCTTCCTGCTTATTTCATTATATTGTTTTAAAATCATGTAATTTTCATGAAACATGTTAAATTATTTCAATTAGTTAGAAAGAGTTTGTTTATAAAAAACGTATGTTCACACGGTAATCTATTTGCATAAAAATAATTGATTCATAATTTAATTATATAAAATATTCATAATTATATATATATATATATATATATATATATATATATATATATATATATATATATATTGTAGAATTAGTAAATATGCTAAAATCCTATGATTTTTTTATAATTTATTAAAATATAGTTTTATGTATAAATGTATATTTTATATACATATATTCATAAAAATACATTCTGTGTAAAAAATAAAGAGTGCATAAATAGTAATTAATTCAAAAATAAAATACGTATTATTAGATAAGTCAATAGAATAAATTTGAATTTTATTACTACATTATTGCATATAAGTTATTTAGAATTAAGATCTAATGGTTGTAAATATTTATATGAAAATTCCGACAAAGTTGATGCGTAGTTTTTTATTTTATTTGAAAAGGCATGTGGATTTTCAAAGGTTCTACAAGAAAAATATTTGTTAATTAAATTTATTCATTCATATTATCGTTTAGTAGTTAAGAAATATCTAAATTATGCTGAATTTTTAGTAAAATTTTATAAGGAATATATTTATATTCCTTATATAAATAAATTTAAAAAGTTACATGATTACTAATAGTCAAATTACTGAATTTATTTATATGATAAATTTATCGACGTTAGTTATAAGATTAGAATAGAACAATTTTATGTTAATCATGACGTTTAGAGATAATTTCACAGATATATTCAAACATTTTTTCTTCGGATAAACAGCGGATTATTACTTCAAATTTTATTATATATATATATATATGAATAAATACAATAAATATATACTCTGTAGAATTTGTATGCTAAAATAGGAAAATTAACATGTATCTACGGAATAATGAAAGTGCTTTTAAATAAAATGCAAAAAACAGCAAACACAGTAAGTTATATATGATTTATATATAATATATGTGGATGAAATATTATAAATAGCATATAGTCTAAATAAATAAGATTTTGAAACCTCAAACATGAGACATTAAAAAAATGCGTAGGTAGAACAACAAATAGACTTTTAGATGGATTTAATACAAAGAAAAGATTTAAGTGATAAAAAAATTATTACAGTAAAATAACCTACAGAAAGTTAAATAATCGATTAATGTTAGTTCGATTTACATAAGTATATATATATATATATAACTTGTAACAATGATAATAATAAATATAAAACAGACAGAAATGTTCTATATTTTTAATTTTCATATGAAATCAATCTTCAGTTGTTCTTAGAACGTTAGAACTAATAAAATATTCAAATTTTGTACCCTAACCCGGTGATTTGAACGTGGGGTGTATATTTTCAATGAACTGTCTATATTTTTCCTTAGCCATTAATTTACTTGGAAGAATCTAAAGAGATCTTGAATACAAAAAAAAAAAACAAGAGAGTGCCCTTAATCTCAATTAACTTTTTTATCTTCCAAAGAAGTTGATGGTAAAATGAGGGAAACTACTTATTAGAGCCTACAGAATACACAGTGAGTAAATAAGATTGACTTTTGTTTGAGAAGCGCTATAGAAGACATCTCAAATCTGATCCCTTTTAAAATCTGTAACAAAAATTAAAAATTTATTATGAAGGGAGAAATATTTTTTAATTCAAATTTAATGTTCAATTATTCTAGCAAAATATCTACATTTTTAGAGCTTTTTGTGAACAATGATTTAATATCTTAATACAGAATTATATTTTTTGTGAATATGTTT
This sequence comes from Neoneuromus ignobilis, assembly GCA_029203775.1. Taxonomy (NCBI): domain Eukaryota; kingdom Metazoa; phylum Arthropoda; class Insecta; order Megaloptera; family Corydalidae; genus Neoneuromus; species Neoneuromus ignobilis. The sequence goes on along the minus strand of CP092093.1, from coordinate 5,968,245 downwards.
TAAAACGATATCTGTTATAGCAAGTCCAAAAAGCATTGAATTCGACATTTTTTTAAAAAACGGCTGTCATCATAAAAACTGATAGAAATTAATAGCGCGGCTATTAGACCGAGATTTAAAACACAACGCTGAATAAAATATTCGAATCTGACACGGTTTATCCCATTCACGATACCGTTTACCGTTTTGATCTACTTCCAATACTAACATACTGGTATATTTTGTAACATCTTTGTATTATTATATGGCATTTATTACTTGTTTGGTACCAGACAATTTCCGATGTCAACGACTCGTTAAATTAGATTACTGTAATAGTATTATACAATATTATCATTTACACTTTCACTCCATACATACAATGAATACACGTTGTCAACTTTTCGAGTCTCATTACTATTCAGTAAGAAAAAAGTTTACGTGGCTTTTAAAGCAAATATAATTACTTTCGGTGAGAAAAAATAAAGGCGTTCGATTTCAACAGTGTTCGAAGAAAATTGTATCTGATTGATCAATATATTGCATATATTGAGTAAATTCTACCAGTTTATTTACGTTTACACATACACACATAAATGTGTATATATATATATATATATATATATATATATAAAGAGAGAGAGAGAAAGAACAACACATAGATAAACATTTTAGAAAATAATAATAAGATTTATGAATTTCAATTTAAATTTGATACTGCTTCTAATTCATTTTTATGAATAAATCACGATCTCACACATCATTA
>CP092093.1:5840000-5962500 GCA_029203775.1 Neoneuromus ignobilis | reverse complement strand
TAGTATACATCGAGCCAAGTGGTTCATTCATTTGCCTATTTCTATCATACACAATGATATCGCATTTTATTTCCAACTACAAAACAGCACTTAATCGAATACCATGACTGCAAATCTGCAGATTTGTAAATACTACGTACATTGGCTTCACGAAAAAAAAATAAATGAAATATTGACGTGAATAGTAAGTATGATACTTTAATCAAGAGTGCAACAAACTGTACTTAAGAAGTTCAATGATAAAAGAAGGTGATTTAGTTTCACCTATATATTTTTAAATATTCAAGATAGCGGAAGAACGGCCTAATTTTTTTAAACGAAATTCTCGGAATTGTATTCTGTAATGTGCGAATAAAAAAATATATTATTAAATACTATCAAACATGAAATTTAATTTGTCGTTGTAAATTAAATAATAATAAAAGAAAACACAATATTCAATTCTAATATTGTACAATGTCTCTTATATTTTGAATATAAAGTTACATTAAATTAAAAAAGAATATAAAAAATATTTGATTTACATTTACATTTGTAGTTTTTGATTTATATATTTATTTAAATGTTAAAAAAGAAATCATTTTGTTGTGCTTGAAAAGTTAAAAAAAATTTATATAATTATCTTCGTGTAAATGAAATACAGATTTTTCTCTACACTTATAAAATCTGTTTGTGTCATAAAATATAGTACTGCGTACTTCAATTATGTATGATGTATATAATAAAATTCAAATTGGTATTCTGGGAAAATACCAACCAAGCCCTTCTCATTAACAGATATATACGTCGATCTTTCTTTATTTTCGTAAATAATTAATAGTGGTTAGATCATATTTAATGGCGTTTAGAACAGGTTTCACATATGAGAAATAATAAAAATTAAGTTTCACGAGTTCGTAATTAACAAAAAAATGTAAATAGCTAGTGAAAAAACGATAAAACAAACATTGGAGTGAATAATACTGTTATTTCGAACGGCGTAACTTCACTTTGCTTGTCTTACTTTATATATAAATGTACGAAAAGTGTGAAACGATTATCAATAACTAGCACAATTGTATAATAGTGATTAAGATGTTGACACTTCCGATAAAAAACTATAAGTTATGTCTAATTCGAAAAATTGCTTTGCGTAAAAATTATATTTTTTACAATTCATTAAGCATGAAAGTATTGCAATGAGAAATAAACGCATGTCAAAATATGGACTTTATTAGTTCACAGCTGTGTAAGTTGCTGCCTATTTGAGTACTTATTAATAGACTGTATCATATGTACAATAATTAAATGAACGGAATAATTATGAATGAATATTTATGGGTTTGAAATATAAAAGATTACTCGCATTTTTCAATGAATTAATTAATTCAACGCGCGCATTTACGCTTTAATTGGTATTGGAGTTTTATGGATCAACTAATTATTAGAACTTTGTACTTTTAAAATACATTCGATTATAATCTAATTTGTTTATAATACCCAGGCGTATCGAACTGTACGCTAGTTTACAATTATCACTTTTGAAAGTTTCAATGAACATACAAATAAATACCACATGTCAGTTTCGAAAATACTTTCAAAACAAATTCAATATTTGATAAGATATGAGTCATTGTAATATATTTCTGTACGTATAAAAATATTCGCCATTGAACTTGTAGACTCAATAAAGTGTTATATAAGAAATGGAAATTTTTAAAACTCAATAAACATATTTATTAATCAAATTAATTATTTAATTACGTATGAATTTTTATAAATCATTGGTATTATTTATTTTGAGAATTAATTTCTAATATCAAAAGATTTTTAAAAAATATCATCAATCAAACATTTCATTTTTTCATTATAACTGATTTGCTATTTTTAACAAGATTTTTTAGATATAACGGTAAAAAAATATTTTTGGTATATATTTTATATTACACCGTATAAATCACGAATGAATTTATAGAAAAAAAAACAACTGTAATATTTATTAAAAAAAATATTCAATGTATTCATCAAACTGTAACGAATTTATGGCCAGAAAAAATGTTCATAGTTGACAAATATACAAACTATTGCAATCAAAATTCAATAAAGATACATAACAAGGAATTAAAATTACAACAAGAATTAATAAATTCCATTATTTTCTTATGCAGATAACAAGTCACGTGTATTTAATAAAGTTATTTATCGTTTAATTAACTTTGTTCTTTTTATTCAATAAAATGTTTTATTCTATATTATTAGTAGTATTTTTCCACATTTTTTGTATAAATATTTTGGTTTCCGGAAAGAAAAGTTGTTTATGGTTTTAGTACCGAGGTCAAACATTACCGTGCACAGAGATTTGCTAAATAATGCAATTACATGCACTTTGAATTCCAATGAATGTAATAAAACAAATATTTTCTCTGACACAGAAATGAAGTATAAGAGTAATATGCTATTATGTTGATTATAAATATTTCTTTTTAATTATAATATAAAATTAGAAACGCTTGTTTTGAAATATGTCTCTAATACTGAACATGAAACTTTTTATTAAGTATATATGTAAATATATATAATAATATATATACATTTATATTTAAATATTTTTGCAATCATTTTCTTCATGACTAAAAAATTACAGCTTAAAATTAAGTTTAATAATAAACCATTTTCACTTTTTACAAATCACTATATTTAATACTGTTGATTTTAAGGATTTAACAAAATGAATAATAAAACTAATATAGTACGTCAGAATAAATAGTCAGTCACCTAAAAGTATAAAAAATTGAATTTGTCACTTAACTTCGTAATATATTTACTTAAGATAAGTGTTTTGTAATATTTTTTCTGGAATTTACATAAATTTTTATTAAGAATCATATTTATTTTCAAGCTTGTGTTTCATTTCAAAATTTGATCAAAAATTATTTTTCAAAAAACATATTTAACACAAAATTATATGAATCTATTTTTTTATAAAGAACTATATAGATTTTTATAATTTCAAAAAAATCATCCATATGGTTATAATGACAATTTTAATTGTTTTATTTTAGATATTTATAACAATTTTGTTACATTGTAAACAAATATATTTTTACGTTTAATAGAGGACAATATATTCAGATTCTGATAAATAAACTTGTTTTTCTCCATGTACAATTTATTTTAGATATTTAATGATAATATATATATTATACGCTGTTTATGTATTCTACAAGTAATGATTTTTTCTTTACAGGTTAGTGTTGACCTCTCGATAACTACAAGATGTTGAGATTACAACTTGGGTAAAATTATTGTACGTCTAAAAAAGTAACATTTGAACTTAACGTTTTCTGTAGAATTCTTTTGGTACTGTCGTTTTGATTTTTTCTTACGAAAATAATTGGAATTATATACCAGAATAAGCAGTAATTATTTAATTAAACAAATATCAATGTCAATAGGAAAACAATTAAAATATAAAAAGATGTGTTTAATAAAAATTTAATTATATTCTGACTCAGAATATAATTAAATTTAAATGTACAGGTGTTAGTTTAAGTTCTACTTTTTTTCATATATTAAATTCTTAATATAAAAAAAATATCATACATATTAAAGAATATCAGATTACATTTTATTTTTTGAAAAATACACAATTTTGTTTTGAACATTTTAAGTAATATTATTTTATAAACATAATAAAATTAAAATTCTAAAAAAAACTTTTTTCAAACTAACAATATATAATATATAATTGATTATTTGCACGTGTTTTTTAGTTCTGTAATTCTGTAAGTTGCTAATTGGAATATATATTTTTTTAATATATTTAATAAATATGTGTGAATAGCTTCGATTCATTGAAATATACAAATGATTGTTTATATACATATATATGTATATATATATATATATATATATATATATGTGTGTGTGTGTGTGTGTGTGTGTGTGTGTGTGTGTATGTGTGTATAGAACAAGAGTTAAATTTATTCTCTATCTTCTATACCTGCTGTTTGATTTCAATCTCACGGATTCGAGAATATCGAAAAAACTCGTTACAATTTATCGCCGAAGCCCAATGTATTGGCGAAATAAAAAATAAATAAATAAATGTGTGTACGTATTTGAAGAAAAAAAAACTTCCTAACGTGTTTACCTTCACCTCTATCAAATTCATATACAGTGTAGTACACAGTTTACGATTACGCTCACTTTTGAATAGATAGATATTTTTTTATAACGAGTCAGCATTCCGAACAGTTCATTTCAGGTAACATAGAATAATAAACTGCGTTAATACGAACGTTGAGACAGAATTGAAATTACCGAAGTGATTTCAATGAAACGAATGTTATGTTATTATTTTATTACGTTTTTTTACACACAAAATCTAAATGAAAAAATGTATGTATGTGTTCAACAGTTCGACAGGCTATCGTGTAAAATAATACGTTTGGTAGTTGTAAAAAACAATAATTGTTTTTTTATAAAATCAATTTAGAATTCATGTATTATATATATATATATATATATATATATATATATATATATATATATAATATAAATAATAAAATAAACAAATATAACCAGATGTAACCAATAAGAACGATATTCTCTTTCATCAACGTAGGACTATAAATTTTTAAAATGACAAAAATTGAATGAGCTTAAATAAAATATCCTTCCACTTACATACAATTTTTAGTGATTAACATTTATTCTGATTATTTAAAAATACACCAAATTTTATTTGTAATGAATGAAATAGTTTTTTTAATTCAATAAAAAAAATTAACATATATACATATATATATATATATATATATGTATATATATATATATATATATATATATGTGTGTTTTTTAGAGAGAGAGAGAGAGAACTTTAATGATTCCTATCGAAAGTTCTATCTAACCTAAAAAAATATTCTTTATATATACATGTATGTATGTATATAAATATAAAGGTATGATAAAGAGTATTTTTTAGAATAGATAGAACTTTTGATATGAAATCAATTTAAAGTCGCTTAAACTCTCTCTCTCTCTCTCTCTATATATATATATATATATATATATATATATATATATATATATATATATATATATATATTTAAAAATATGAGAAAAATGGTAAAAGTCATAAGAGTGATATTTCATGTAGAAAATGAACTAAATATAGCTGAAAGAATTAAATTAATTTTAATTAATGTTAAAAATATATTTATTTTAATATTAAAAATACTGCATTGTTCTTTATCTCGAATGTAATTACTATGTAGAAAATATGTTTAAATTAATATTCAATACTGAATAATAAACATCCAGGTTATTATAATCAATAATTAATTATGTTTTTATTATTTATATTTTTCAACCTACTACTAATTGAATTAAAAATGTCTATTAAGTCATACAGTAATACAACTTTACAACAATTATTAAAAATTGAACATTCATTAAATATATTTTATAACTATCAAAGCTAATTTAAACTAATATTTATTTGTTAAATAGATATAAAAATTTATAAAATTCAAAACTGAATTTAATTAAAATAATAATTTTATTATAAATATTAATTCATTTAATTGTATTATTAATGAATAAGAGTACTATAATTTCATTTTAGAAATGAATAACTATTTAATGAAATGTCTTTACCAGTAGAATATTTGTGATTATTTTTTTGACATTTTTAATTTCTTATTTAATATGATTTTCTTTTTGCATAATCAATATACGAATATATTAGTTATTGAATAAATATTTTTATTTCAAAAAATTATTTTAACAAAAATAATTTCAGTATTTATAAAGCAACAGTATAACGATAATAAAATGGCAATCAAAATACGTACCAGTTAATAAGATGAATAATAATTCATTATTGAACATTTATAGTCTTATGGTGTTAGGGGTTAAGTGATTTATTTGTATAAGATGAACTGTAGTACATTGAAAGCATTTAAAATGTTTATAATTGTTATTAATTTAAAAATACAAATGTATGTTAAAGACATAATTTATTATCAAATCAGTGTAAAAATAGTGATGTGGTCAAAATTGCTAGTTCAGAAATCAAGTATTCTGTTTAAAAGAAATTACCAGATCACAATCGACTTGCATCATTTTGATAGAATGGAATACAAATTTAACGAAATTTCACCAAAAATAACTAAAACTAGGTCGTAACTGAAAATTTAACATATAATGTAATGTCTGGTTAGTCACAAGCTCAATGAGTCATGAGTTTTTAAAAGATACATATATTTATTTTTAGTGAAAAAATAACGTTTAATAAATTTCCATTTAATGACCTTAGAATCATAAAGAAACCGATTCTTATTAAATATAATAGTTATTATTTGTAATAAAAATATTTTAAATATTTAAATCACTTCGCATGTCTAATTTGTGTAAATAGTTTTATCGCATTTTTATTTTCTAAATATATTCATTTGAATTTGATTTTAAAATTAAACATTCTATACCTGTTTTTGAAGAATCGCAGATGCTACTTTTTAATAAATTTATAATTCGTTTGATTGTATATAAATATATATTAAATTTAATGTCAATATAAAAATATTTATTAAGTATTGAAATTTATTTTAAAAAAATATAACATACTTTTATGAATTTGTAGTGCTTTTTAAAATGAAATATTTTATTTTATATAAATACTATATGAGAAGTTTTTAGCTAAATGTTAATGCTTTATTTATTTTTCATAAATTTTCCAATATCTCAAATTAATGAAATATCTTCATAAACTAATAGAGCTATTAACGATCTTTGACAAATATTGAGAAAACTAAAAAGAAATTAATTATTTTTAAGATTTTTTCAATTCAGATGATAAATAAAATATTTGAATAAAGTATCATTTATAATATTGAATAATGTGTTATAAATTTCATTTATTTGTTGAGAAAAAATGTCCAAATATGAAATTGGTTAAATGTTATTTTTTTTTTTAAAAAAAGGCACGAGTTTATAGTAAGGTCAATAAAATCAATAATGAATTTTATATACATCAGTTAACAGTTTCTACATACTGATTTCCAAATTTTAAAAAAATATCAAAATTTAACAAGATATATTATTAATAGAATCATTGACTGATCGTAAATGAATTATTTTAGAAATAGCATTTTTTCAAAATTGTGTAGAAGTAAGATTTAAATATATCAAAAGTAAATAACGTAAAAAATTCATAAAAAAATCACAAGGAAAACTAAATTTTTTCATATTGTTATATTCACAAATTATTATCGTTTACTGAAATGTTTAAAACATTTCCTCGAAGATTTTATGACTAACATAAAAATTTGTGTTTGACTCGACACATTTTTATATATAAAATGATTTATAGAATTTCAAAAAAACAAAAAATTATTAAAAATAAAATATGTGTTTTTTAAAAAAATGCTAATAATAAATTTATTTTCAAACTCTTGGCAATAACAATAAAAAAATAATAAACAAACAATATTTATTCACGTATTTTTTTAATTTTTTTGAATAATATTAAACAAATTAGTGTATAATATATGTGTTTAAAGAATTGTTTCATAGCTGATGATAAAATATTAATCGTCTCTGGTTTAATTAAAATTCCTGCATCATAATATAAACCCGTTGTATTTACAAACAGAATAAAAAGTGTTTATATTTGAGTAGATCTCGTGAAGTAGCGGCACTTTAATACACTATTTATACAAGACAAAATTCCTCTTGTAATGTAGAAACCTATAACAATCTTTATCGCTGCAGGCATATCAAAAAGTGTCAGTAGGTTAGGAAACATTTTTCTATTATTACCTGCAGAATGCATGTAGAAAAGAATATATATATATATATATATATAACTTTGTGTGTATGTGTGTATACATATAGTGCATACATCTCAGTAATAGCAAAACTGCATTTTTTGTACCAGCGTTGAGATGTGTGTCAAGAATGTGACATGAAAAATCTATCTAGCACTGTGTCGGTCAGTATTGCCCGACGAGTCGATGTGTGAGTTGTATTTGCTGACTAACTCGATGCACCTGAACAACACGTTATTGGTTTAAGTTACAATCATAACAAGTTGTCTTTCAAAAAGTAAAACAAAAAGCAGACTTGCATCAGATGTCATCTACAATTACAGTACAAATGTTTTTACAGGCGTAATCTATTCACATCTGGCAAAATATAACATCACGAAAAGGGAATGTGATATGATTTTTCTTTCTGTCACCTTAATTAATTGAATACATGATTATAAATGAAATGTTTTAATTAATTTATATTTATATATGTAGTTATGAAAATAATAAAAATATCATTAAAACACTTAGAGCCAGAAATAAAAGTATATAATTGAGTTTTATATACACTTTTAGGTAAATTCAGATACTGAATTTATATTATACAGTGATATATAAAAATTAAATGAGTGCAAATGCATTTTTGTACAAGTATTGAAATATCATGAAGTTTAAAAAAATCAAATATAATTCCTTATATAAAAAATAACTTCAAAAGGAGAGTTATTAATAAACAAATATTTTTATTGCATATATATAATCAAATATAAAAAAAACATTTCAATAATGAGATTTATTTTTCAAATCTGATTATAATATATGCTAGAAGTGTTACTCCTAAAAAATAATAATAAAAAGAATCACATAAATTTGTATTAATTTTTCTAGTTTATTGATGTTTTTAATCTCAGTCAAAAAGTAGTTGAATTAAACATTTGAATAAAAATTAATGAAAGAAAAACTCAATTAAAAATTATAATGAAATTTCAATAAAAAATGAGTTTCCAAAAAATGACTGATAAGTTAATATTTTTAAAAATAATACAGATAATAATTTAAATCAATATTTAATTTCAATATAAAAATCAAATTGATATATATATATATATATATATATATATATATATATATATATATATATATATATATATATAGTATTTAAAGTAAATAGACCGCACAGGATGTAAACATTTTGAAAAAAATTAATTATATAAATCAACGTGATTAAAAATATTTCAGTTTAGTATCAAATTGTTTCTTAAATAAGCAGTGATTGCGAAAATATATTTTAATGAACTATTAGATACCTTTTTTGTAAAATATCATATTAGTAATGATCAACTGACACAAAAAAAGATTTTAACGAAATTTTAAACTTACAAAATTCGTTTTCTCTGAAATAATTCAGTACGAAATAGGGCTATCTCAATTAAAAAATTATAATTAAATAGTAAATCAAGCTATTTAATTAACGTAATTATATCCTTCAATAAAATGTTAATATTTTTTTTTATTTAGCACATTCTTCTAATTATGTATTGCCTAATATTTCGTTCACATGCAGAGACGTTTATATATTTTATATATATGTGTGTGTGTGTTGACTTTTTCATTTAATAATATTAATTGGCGATTCAATCAAAAAGTAGCTTGTTTTAAAAAAATTAGGTATATTAAATTATAGATTTTTTCTACTTGACAAAGATTTGTTTAATTAGTTTAAATTTATAGTAATAGGAAAAATGGATAGAAAAATCAATAGAATCGATAGATTTTTTTAAAATTAATTTAAATTTATAGTGTGGGAAAGATAATATTTTCACAATTTATTTTCTTCAGATTATAGTAATTTAATTACAAATATTCTATATCAAAATGTGAATGATTTTAACTCTCACCGAGATTTATATGTGTTCTGTATGTATAAAAATGATATAAATAAATAAATATTTCTGTTTTACAACAAACATTTTCCCATCTAAAGAATCTAATCGATTATCAACTATAATAAAAATATTAAATTCGGGTAGTTATTTTAATATTAATTGTGATTTCGTATAGATATATAATTGTTTAATAACTATTTTACAAAAAATATTTGTAATAAATAAAAAATGATTGTAAAATAACGTGTATTCATACAAATACAAATTTATATTCATTGAACATGTGTTTCCAATTGAAAATAAATATATTTCAAGATATAATTTAATTAAATTCAAAAAACTTGAATTCTTATTACGTCAATTAAAAAACGACATATATTTTTTATACCAAATTTTATCACTATCAAACCGTATACATATAAATATTTGTAAAGTTTTTTATAAATTAACTGATCTACTTTTTTGAAATATGCTAAAATAATGATCGATAAATAGCCAATGTGCTTCAGTAATAAAAATACAAAATCGTATATAATTAACTTTATATTTTGAAATCTATTTCGTAATTCAAATTAAAATCTGATAGTTCGTTTTTTTATTAAATATTTTTTTTCTATTTCGTTTTATTTAACTCCAAAATAAATCCGAATAAAATATAAAAGTAGGTTAACAAGAAACGTGAATCGTTCTTACAGCTATCGTGTCTATTGTCAGCAAAAAAAATTAAACTTGAATACGATTTATAATCATTTAAATCAGATTATAAAGAACATTGTCGTCATCACTATTATATCCAATCATGTTTTATGGTGAGATGTGATTTTTTACCTGTTAATATCTCAATAAACAAATCGTAATATATATATAGTATTCATTATTATATTTGAAGAAAATATTTTATTTCAAATAAAATGAAAGACAAAAATAATTAAAATAAAAGTAAATAGGATTTTTTTATTATTTTTTTTTAGACAATTAAATACATATGTATATTTTTTTAATATTATATTACATTTTCACAGATGTGAAATGTCAAATAAATTAAAAATACTTCAAACATACACAATTATTAGTGTGTTTCAATATTTTAATTGTAATTGTTTTCTGCAAAATGTTATACAGTTTTACTTTACAATTATATTTTTACAATAACAACAGTTGAGTCACTATTTTCAACTTCGTAATAATATTTTTAGTTAAATTTTTTGATACAACGACGTTTATATAAAAATGAATGAAGAAGATAAAATTGAAATTTAATTCAGTTTTTTCAAGAATTTAAGGTCTTTCCCAAGATTAATTCTATCTAAATATACAATCTAATTAGATATACAGAATTTGTAGTTTCGAGTTGAATTAAATTATATTGTTATAAATATCTGTTGAAAAATCTGTTCATTTTTTAATTGTAATTTTATTTGTATTATTTTTTTCTACACTGAGAAAATAAATAATTTATAAATTATTTTTAAATTGTCTTTATTAAATATAAAATGTAATTTAATTCTAATATTTTATTTTAATGGAAAATAGGAAATGTAAATGAAATTTGACTAATTTTATAATTACAATAATAATAATAGATGTGTATAAAATTTATACAAATGTGATTTTATCTTTACTTTTACAGAATAAAATGAATTAATAAAGTTATTTTTATTTGTAAACCAAATGAAAGCATTTTTCAATGTATTTAAATTGATATCATTCTTATTCAAAGAAAAATATTTTCTAATGTTTACCCACAAAATATGTTTATTAAAAAAATATATAATGTTTAAAAACATTTACGATCAAATATATTCAACTGATTGTTAATATACTAAATTATAATGTTATATTCATATTTTTATATGAGAAAGAAATCAACCTGAATAATTAAATTTACACATTTTTCCTGTTAATCTAATCAATAGATCTTATTACATTTAATCTAATAACTTTTCGATAAGTTGTTCGTGAATGGTCGAAATTAAACCTGCGACCTACTAAAAATATTTCTTTAAAAAATAAACGAATATAATGAAAATAATTCACATCGAGACGTATTGACTGTACCATAATCTATCACGAATTTGAGTTGTAGTATAATCACCTGATCGAAATTAGCTGGCAGGCATAGTGAGAGCGTCCGTCATGTAACGCACATAATAATAAGAGCAGACAGCTCACGCTTTTGCCGGTAATATTTATCATTAGTCGCTATTTCACGACTTCCGTTCCCACCCTTTCTAAAATGTGGAATTCGTTCAATGTGCGGCACACACACACACACATTTGTATTTAAATTCCGTGCACTTTATCTGAATAGAACACATGTGTAAGGTGTAAAGTGGTTTACATTTTAATCATGATCCATTAATATACGTTGACCTAGTAGTCAAGTGGTTTAAAACAATAATCTTATTATTTTACGCATATTGGATTACATTCCAAACATATATATATATATATATATATATATATATATATATATATATATATATATATATATATGATCATCCAAATGTAGGCGTCACATTTGGATGATCTTATACTTTTAAAGTGAAAACTCCATTTTCAATTCGATTTTTTATGAAAACTATACATATTTGCTTCTTAATTTTATATTTAATCATACAAACATAATCGTTTTCAAATTACATTATAAATATGTTATTATAATAAGCACATTTAATATTTTAAGAAATATATATTTAAAAAAAAATAAGAATATTCATAGATTCTAATTAAATATTAAAATAATCAAAATATTATTTATGTAAATTTGTATATCAAAAATAAATTATTTATAGTTTTATAAAATAATAAATATGTTTAGATGAAAACAATTCAACAATCGCTGATGACCTTATCAAATAAGATGAACAAATAATTAATATGTATGTATATAAATGATTCATTGACATTTAAGGATTATTTTACAAAGAATAAAATTGCATTGTTTGCTTAATTTCGTCAATAATATTTCATGTAGGCAGGTATATAAATAATTATTTATATATCTGTTGCGCATTAGATCCGGAGGTACGACGACTGCATCGTCCCACAAAGAATATTTTTCAATCTCATCTCTAGTATGTAGATTGATACATAATAATTAGCAGTTATCTTTAATTTAAATATGTTAATGTGAAGATTGTATTAAATGTGTAAATGAAACTGTAATAAGAGTTATATGCAAACGATGCATGTATTATTTAAAAAATCTCATAACATGAAATTAGGTAAAAAGAATGCTCATTTATTATATAATTATAAATCAACTGGAACATTTCTTTCAATGCGAGTATTTGATATGTGATTCAATTCTTTTAGTAATTCAACACCTATTATAATGAATTACAATCTCACCATATTCTCAGCATATACTTTTTTTAAAAAACTAATTATATTACAATTTAATGATAATATATACATATAATTATTCTTGAAATATATAACATATATTTCTAAAATAGATTTCAGAATCTTGATACACTTTCCATGTATATAAATATTTTGTAAGAAGAAAATTTTTTGAAACAAACATTTAATTTTTTCTAATAATTTAAATTTAATTATAAATAATAAAATCTATAAAATATAGTATTATTTATAAAATGTGTATTTCTTATAAAAATTCCACAATGAAGGTAGTATTTTTTGTATTGTTTATTATTGTGTCACTATTTTTATATTTTCGAAACGAGTTTTGTATATAAAAATTATTCACCTAAATGAATATTTTATAAAAATATTCTGTCATTTTTTATTTAATTGTTAGAAAATACTGTTTATTTTTAATTGCTTTAAAATATTAATCACCATTTTATTTATCAATGTAATATATAATTGTTTTATTTATTTATGTTTTCTAAAATATTTAATTTTTGTCTTTTACTTTACATTTTTATTATTTTCATAATTATTTCCGTTATTAAAATTATTTAGTTGCTAATATTTGTTTAACAAATAATGAACTATTTTTCTGTTTTATATATATATATATATATATATATATAACATGTGTGTGTATTACATATGAACAATATTTATAGATCCTGAAACGAAATGAACTGTAGGCGAATAAGTTTGAATCTAAAATATTTAATTTTTTCTTCGTCGGTTCATATAATATTCAAAAAAGATTGCAATCACTCGTTTTATTTTCAAACAAAGCTGTTGATATAAATCACTTATAGTATAATTTAATTTAAATATATATTATTCTACATTTCATGGTGACTGCTTTTTTGATAATAAGCATATTATCGTCGATGTAAATAATCCATTTATATTCAAGAATAAAGACAAATATCTAACAGTGGAACGATTGCAAAGATAGCAGTCTTGTGTTGTTTTTTTCATATAATAAATTTGAAGCTGATTTTTTTACTTTAATATATACACATGTGTTTAATGTATTTTATTTTGAGTTCGAATATAATTGTACGAATTATTATTCTATATTATCTATAATACTCGTTTTATTTTATTTATTTTTTTTAAAAAAACAGTAAATACTCTTCACAGACTTTATTATATATATTTATATATTTGTGTGAGTATGTAAGTATATGTGTGTGTGTTTTAACTAATTTATGTAAAGAAAATGGATTTATTAAATCGTTAAAAATAATATAAGAAGAAAATATTTGTAGTAATGATAACAATTCAGAAAATAAAATATTCAAATTTAGTTATACTTTTTATGTCAACAGTTGTTTTAAATTTAATGACTGTAAATTAATGGTAGTTAAATCAACAATAAGAAGTAACACGCAAAGAACAAACTCTATTTAGAAACATTTTTTTTTAATTGGTGTGAAATAATGAACAGTTATTTGCATATCAAACACACATAAACATATATATATATATATATATATATATATAATTTTTTAAGTATTCAAAAAATATAATTAGTATTTTTTTTTTGAAAAAAATTAATTAGTGAAATTATATTTTGTAAATGTATTCCAAATTAATGTTTAATTTTGTAGTGTTTCTATTTTGCATAATTACAATCATTTTTTTTTTAAATATTCTGCTTCAAGTATTGATACAACAGTTAAAATCATAAAAGTAACAAAGGTAATATTGAATATTTTTTACAATTTTCTACATTATGTAAAAATAAATAAATTTAAAATTGTTTACGAATTGTATTCATTATTATAGGACATTTGGAACTTTTCTCTCTCTCTCTCTCTCTCTCTCTCTATATATATATATATATATATATATATATATATATATATATATATATATATATATATATATGTTTATGATATTCATTTAAATTAAATAAAATTTAAAAACCAATAAACATATTTTATTATTAGAGATATTTGAAAATCGAATTCTTATTAATTTATTTACGTTATAAATCAGTATAAAGAAATGTTATTAATATTATTTGTGAAATAAATGTTATTTATCAACTAGTGATTGCGTCGAATTTTTTTAAAATAAAAATACCTCATACATTAATTCACTGAGATAAAAAGAATTCGATAGACAAATCACTGGGGCTAGATATCAAGTCGAGAGGAACACCGGGTATAAAAATTCTATTCAAAAACGTAGTATATATCAAGACGATAGGTCATCCCGACAAATATGTTTATCTCCGACATATATAATTAATACTAGCGTGTTGAAAAGAGATAGTAACGTGTGTAATTCCACCTGGTTGACCTTGTACATTCCTAAATACAAAACCTGTTAAACATACACCCAGGGACTGACATGGTGCCTATACGAGATAGAGATGTCACTATTCAATTATTCCGATGGATACAAATTGTTATCTCTGTCGATCAGCGATTTTTTCGTCCTTTGATTTCATTATAACTTTATATAAAAACGTATGAGTATAGTCAATTATTTATTAACGGCTATAAAAAATAAACTTTGAAAAAAAACTCGCTTGGAACTTGGTGAGTTGAAGAGAGTATTTGAAAATGTATTTTGTATGATATGGCACATTATTTTGTACCCATTTGTAATTAGGTTAGTAATTTCAGTAAGGTGTATATATATATATACATTGGTATCTACATTCAGTATTAAAAATACGAAACATAGAAAGGAAATTCTTTTCGTGTTAAATAGATATTTCAAAATGGACAGTCCTAAAGAAATGACTAAGCAGTTTGGTTGGAAGAGTTTGGAAAATAAACAGATGTTTGCAACTTTATCTTATATGTTTAAAACTTTTATAGAGTATCTAACCTGAGATGATTTAAATTCAATAATAAATTATTTTTTTATGGTAAAAATAATCACACACTAAAAATTAAGTTGAAAATTTATGAAAAACAAGTTGAGAAAATTGAATTTTTCACAAGGGAGTTCATGTTTGGAATACTTGTCATTCCAGGTTTTTTAAATACACTTCCTTCATCAATTAAGGGATTTAAAAATCAAATTAAGAGGAATAAAAATTATTAATGCAAATATTTGTTTCAACATTTGAAACCTTGTAATCAGACTTGCTTCCTAATATGGCATATTATTATTATTAAATAAAATAAATTAAAAATTGTGTTAAAAAATCCTATCATTTGTTAACTCAGAGTAATTAATACACTTTATTGACAAATATAGAAAACCAATATATAAATATATTCTTTATTTAAATCTTTTATAAAAATAAAAAATATGGAATTTTTTTTAAAAAAATTACTCAGAAGAAGAAATAAATACCCAAAATATTATTTTAACAAGTAATAAAAAGTACAAGAAACACAAAATGTTTAAAAATAGTTGTAATTTCCCCACAAAATCTATTAAAAGTAATTGTTAATTATGAATAATTCTGTTCATTTTATTTGTTTGTTCAATGAAGACAGACGTAATATTCATATTACGAATTTCATTGATGAAGTATCTCCATTAAATAGTATTATATAAAAATGTCACAAACATTAAATAAAAAATGTCAACTTATGTAAATAAATATTTAAACTCAATATCAGCCTTCGGATATTAACAACTCGTGTCATTAGCATGTAGCATGTTAACCTTGATTTAAGTCAATATAATTTTTTAAATATACACATTGACATCGATCTGTTACATCGTAATTTCGCAAATCTTCTCGTTTCAGATGAATGTCTCTGATCATTTATGTTTTGTACAGATATACACAAGAGGATGTGATGATCCATATCAAAAAATGTTATGTAGGTCTGCATTCTCGTTTACCTGCACAAGTTGGAAATATTTTCATCTGCGGTTCTTGACGACCGACTCACTGTTGCATACAAAATTATGTTTATCTCCCTACCTGGCCAGTTTGTTTGTAAATAAATATTACGTAATGGTCTAGGACAGTCTACAATCTTCAGTGCTCTGAATATCAATCATGTATTTTTGTCACTTATTATGAATAAACTCATTTATATGTTGAGTTTATCGTAATATTTATCATGTTGTATAAGGATAAATTTATTATTATTATTATTTATAATAATAAGACTACAATTGACAATATATACGTAATGAACATAAAAATAAACATTACTCATCTATAAACAATTATAGTTTAATTTTAAATAAATAAATAAAATAATTCAGTTTCACTAAATAATGGATCTAGGGGATAAACGAAATTTAAAATGTATGTTCATACATACATTGAAATGTAAAGATTTTTTTTTTAAATAAGCATTAAAATTTCAGTAGAAAATTATGAAAAAAATGATTTTAGAAACACTTGTTTTAATCTTTTCAAAGTATGAAATACTAAAAGAAAAATTAATTTAAACTAACTGATTAAACATTTAATACTCTGTAATAACTTTGTTCGCATAAGATTAATTATCACGATTAAATTACACGAAGGATTAAATTTACATAAATTCTTGAGGTTTTAATTCAATGATAAACACGATAATGATCTTAACAAAACCTTAAGTTTCACACAAATGAACTATCACCCCAAGAACTAATTTTGTTAAAAGAGGAATATTAATGCATACCAGTGACATTGAAAAATGATAATTGTAATTAAATGAATGTACAATTTATGAAACGAGATTATTAACACGTTGTTACAAATAAGTAAATAAATAAAGAATCCAGTATATGAACATAATAATAAATATTTGATGTTTAAAGAACCGTCTAAGTATTAAAGTGATATAGGGTACTTGAAAATGTCTATTTCGTGTTAGTTTATGGTCCAGTACACCCCATGTCTGTGACGTTCACATGGCTAGAGACAACGAACAGCCCTGAGATAGCATATAAAACGGACTGTTGTTTCAATTTTTTTCTCACCAATGTCAAGATAAATGCCTGTTGTCATGGATCAGAGAGCATAGCGTTAACAAATACACAAATATATAGTATATTCCTGATTAATTTTCATACATCTTCCTTCCGCATTTGCTGACAATGCATCTTGCTTTTATAATAAAGAATTGAATATTTGATTAGAAATATGAAATATTTAAATTACATTTTTTTTTTAAAAAAATACTAAAGTTATTATACAATTGATTTAATAAACAATTTAAAAAAGGAATGTTAATTCAAGTCGTATATTTTACTTATCTTGATTTAAAAAATATTCAACTAGGTATTTGAAGAAAAAGTATTTAAATATGGGAACTTTGAGAGGAAAATGAATTTTAATAAAATTTAGGATATATAAAAATATATATATATTTTGTTCGTTGCGAAAATTTTAGAGGACAAATACATCCATTAACTCTTTCCAAATTCGTCATTAGAATGAATAATTAGAATGAACATTTTAATATTTTATTTCCACTCAATAGAATTTCAATGTTTCCTTGTTCGTCTAAATTGTCTTAATTATGTTGGAAATCTATGTGTTACTGATTTAATTAATGTTATATTATTTTTTTTTTATTCAGTGAGGTATTTATTTTAAATATTGTTAACGACTTTTACCCGAATACAAAAATCTCATTTTTGTTAATAATTTGATAGAAATAAATTTAGTAAGTGTTTCGATTTTTGTTACTTTTATTTCAATTTTATTAAGACAAACATACTAAAAACATTTTTTTTTGTGATTCATTTTAGTTTCAAAATTTTAACTGACTTCATCTAATTTTTTAATAATTTTTTCGATTTTTCAGACATATATAATATAAACTATTTTTTAAATAAAACATTTATATAAGATTTTATAATACAAGTAACTAACAATGATGACATGATTATTGAAATGCGCATCAGCTAATAAAGTAAACAATTAGTGATTACTAAACAAATTAAAAATCTTATAATGTTGAACTGTTTGATTTATTTGTATGAAAATATTTATATAACTCGTTAAATTTAAAATATGTGACTATATCCAAGTGCATGTTAAGTTAGAACAAAATTATTGTAATGTTGATAAAGTACAAAAAAATCTATATTATTTTTGAAAACAAACTACATTATAATGGAACAAAATTAAACATAATCTAATTTGAACTTTTTTTTAAAAGAGAAACAAAGGATAACTAAAAGCCTGATGAGTCAGCTAATATACAATATCTCCAGGCAAATATGAATAAAATAGAATATAATTAAATAGGAAGTTAAGAGCAGAAGTAATCATATAAAGATTTGCATGAGAGTATTAAAACTAAGAAAAGCATTAATTAATTCGAACGTCTATTATGTTTTACATATTATATATATATATATATATATATATATATATACATGTGTGTGTAAAATGTGAGAGTACAGCTACTACATTTGTTTAAGTTTTGAACATATAATTTGTATTAGTTAATTATATAAAAGTATGTTACATATATATCATGAAATAGAACATTTTATACAAGATACAAAAAATTAATATTCTCATTTTTACAACTGTCAGTATTTAAAAAAAGATATAAATAATTTGTTGTTAGAAGTATATAATTATAATACTATTTTTTAAATTTATTTGTATTATGTTTTCTTCGCAAGTGTTTTTATATAAAAAAAACTTGTGACTGTTTTAGAATTAACTACTAATTTCAACGGCAAAATTTATATTCAATACATTTTCAGTGTTTATTTAGTATTTGTAAAATAAGAAGAATAGAAGAATAAATGCAATTTTGGAAGGTTGTTGATCTTAAATATTCTTTTTATGTTTCTATTTAGCATTTTTCTCATTGTATGGTAGATCATCATTGAAACAATAACGCAAACAATGTTTATTATGGGATTTATTTTTTATGACGTTTATAATAATTTATATTTTTTTAAAAAAATCAAAAGTTGAGTAGCACCTGTTTAGTTTTTACAACTTTGAATATTGTTGTTCAAATAAATTGTAAACATAAAGATTAATATTTTTAAATGTAAAAAGTAAAAAAGACGTTTTATAAAAAGTTAAATATGTTCAATTATTGAAAAATATATATCTGAATTTATAAAAAAATACTAAAATACTTTTCAATCATATATATATATATATTTCTATCTGCAAACTAAAACGATGTTACATCCTAAAGAGATAAATTAATACTAGTAACCATATAATTTAGGATTCACGATGTGATCAAATGAATCATGATATAAAATAATAGAAAATGCATACCATGACCCATCAAGTCTTACTTCAGTTAATCTGTTAAGCATACGGAATGATATTACTTTTACGCGTATACGTATACGTTTACACCTGACACGTCCATCAAACGAAACACGTCAATATTTTTTTATATTTACCGATGAACATTCTTATATTATCATGTGATGCATGAAACAAAATTTTTAATATGTACGATTATAAAAAAGATGGTAATACAATTTTAAGCGGCAGCATGAAGGATTATCACGCTTACACGGTGACAATATGAGAAGCGTCCGACTTCAATTAACATTCTTGAAATGCAGTCTCTTGAGGGCGTGCCTTTGGTATGTTCGACGAATCTCTTAGCCTCGACACATTATGATCATTTTGTTTATTACGCAGCGTTTATTCTATCGTTTGTTTTCTCAAAAAATATGTACAAACACACACACACACACACACACACACACATACATATATATATATATATATATATATATATATATATATATATATAATAAACAGAAAAAAGTTACTGAAAATAATGTCAAAATAGTTTAGAATTAAAAAAATCATATAAAAAATAAAATATTTTTCATTGTACTCATTTAATTACATAAATGTTTTGAATATTTCATTCCTAATTTAAACAAAAACAATGTTATTTAAGAGTATATATATTTTATGTATCCAAAACTGCATAATTTACACTACAACAAATTGATACTCAATCGATTATGAAAATTAATTGATGAAGACAATTTGCCTAAGGGAATAAACCTTGAATAAAAAAATTCTCATCAATCCGCCTGGGCAATGGGTGATTATGAACAAGTGCCATGGTAATATTTATCGAGTCTTTCACCCACCAGTCAGTTGATATGATAATGATGAAAATATATATGTGTGTGTGAATTTACAGGTAAAATAATTCTTGGTTGCAAGACATTTTTTCAAAAAAATGAATTCTATTAAAATAAACACAACTTGAACAATAGTTCGAACAATAATATTTAATTATATAATATCAAGTACAAAAATTAATAATTCTGTACTTTAAATACAGGAAAAATAACAGACAATATCCTTTTAAATACAATGAAAACAAACAGGGGTTCTGTAGAGAGGGCGTTGTCAGAATGTACTGAAATGAACTTTGCGTGTTTTATCGAAGGTCTTTTAAGTCGAAACGGAGATCAAGGTCAGGCGTTAAGTGTTTTTGTTTAGATTTTTTTACTTAAAAAGAATCATCAATTAGGACTGACAGTTTCGTATATATCTGACTTGAACGTCTATGAATTTATTAATTCAAATTTAATTTCAGCGTGATTTTGTCATTAAACGTTTTGAATGAATATTGTTAAATGTATTCATTTCAGATTAGAACGATTTGTATTGTTTAATGATATTTAAATCGCAGGTAGGAGTACAGGTTTTAATGACATTTAAGCGGTGTAATAAAGGATTTATATATATATATATATATATATATATATATATATAGAGAGAGAGAGAGAGAGAGAGAGAGAGAGGGAGAGAGTATACTAATATACTAAAAATTTGTAACTAAATAGTATCTTAATCATTAACTAAAAAAATATTTATAATCATCAAAATGATTTTTTCAAGTTAAATGACAAAATAATATTTTTAATAATCAATTCGTTGACTTATTTTAATTTTAAAGTAATTTTTTATACAAGATATTAAATTCTTGTCACTTTAAATTGAAATCACTTTCAGTTTCTTTCTATTTATTATCTTAAATTTTGAATCGTCTATTCAGGATATAAATTTTTTGGTTCATTTCATGTCAGAGCATTTGGAATATACATAAAAGCCAAATTTTAATAATATTACAAATAAATTAATTCTTCTTAATTGCTTACACTATCATCTTGTTATAACTTTATATAACAAATATAAAAATGATCCAGAAATAAAAAATCCTGATACAATCTTATTGCAGATGTAGATTGAAAAATTGTACTAATTTTAGTTTATATATATATATATATATATATATATATATATATATATATATATATAAATGCAATAAATACACATTCGCGGAAATGTTAACCGCAATAAAAAACCATGCATGTTAATTAAAATTGATCAAAGAATTATCCATAATTTATCTCACGGTGTTCGATATGTTGTTTATTGTCAGTACTACAATACATCTATGCAGACTTATGTTAACCTTCATAGAAACAGAACATTCATTGATTTTGTAATGAGTTCTTTATAAATATAATTCTTGACAAAATAATGTTGTCTTCATTTATTATTTATTCGTTTGAAGGACGTAATTGATAATAAATGTTTAAAAACGATCATGACACATTAAATCAAGTAATTATCTTATACACACACAATATATATATATATATATATATATATATATATATATATATATATATATATATATATATATATATATACAGAGTGAGACGCGCATAAATCATGGCACACATAAGCAATTTATTGATATAATTCAATGAAGTGTCATTAAATTAAAAAAATATATATTTAATGGGAAATAAATATAATGAATATTATATTTATTTTCAATTAAATAATTGTTTTTTTAATTTAATGACTTCATTGAATTATATCAATAAATTGCTTATGTTACCCATGTGTGCCATGACTTATGCGCATCAGTGTATATGTATATATATGGACGATAGAAACTAAATTATTGATTACTAATTAAAAACAATATTAATTTACGATCAAATTTTCAATATTAATTTTTCTGTTTTATGAAAGATGAATTTTTAATTTATATGGCATAAAATTAATGGTTATAGGTGTGAAGTGATGCACTATATTATTAAGAAAATATAAATGTACTTAATATTAGTAAATTTAAATATATTTTATTGGTTTTAATATTTATTTTCTAAACTAAAACAGAGCTTTTTTTACAAAATGTTACATTTTTAAGGCTCGTACATTAATAAAAAAATCTTCAATTATATTTGTCTAATTGTAGAAGTAATTTTATTCGAAGAAGTAATTTTATATAATAAAAAAGTTTATAATGTATAATTAAAAGATTTGATTATTAAGATTGATCTCAATTTCTTGAACAATGGCATTTTATATAGGGTTGTAAAATAAATCTTTAAAAATTATAATTCGATATTCAAAAAACAATATCGTTGTTAATTTAACTAACTTAAACAAACAATTCAAGTATAAGTATTTTTTATGTATATACATGAAATGAAAAAAATTACTTTTTTTACAGGAAAACATTTGGTGTTGGAAAGTGACGCAGAAAATGTTGGAGATCAGTATGCATTCGATAATCCATGTTTTAAAGGCAAGTATGCATTTAATTAAATTATGTACTTAAGAAATATATCAAAATTTTTATTTAATTTTAAATAAAGTTTAGTTTCAATTAAATTATTTTTTATTCATAATTTATATTTTATGAAAAATATTTGGCTTCATTAAGAAAAAAGCCTATATATTATATTAGTCAATACAAATAATATAACTATTAATAATTAAATAAAAATAAGAAATTAAATACCGTGTCATAAAGTTCTTACAATTCAATTTATACACACATATGTATACGTTATTCATTTTTAGTTTAATGTTTTATTGAAAAATATAATAAAACATATTCGATTTTATAAAACATCAAGTCAGAAATAAAAGTGATGAAAAGTTTGGTAAACATATTTCCATGGCGTAATAAAGTTAAATAGTGATAATTTTATCATAATATTAATATTTAAAATTCTTGTCGTTTACATTTACTTTCCTGTATAAAGATTAACAAACAAAATATTTTTTTCGATGAAAAATCATGTTTTCTTGTCTTATCTACTTAAGTAAATTTGTAAATTACAAAATAAATAATATATATTAGTTCAAACAAAATAAATGTAAAATCGAAAATGACTAATTATGAAAATATTAACTGTGAATTTAAACAAACTAACATTATTGCAACTCTTATTTATAATCAATGGAAAAATTGCAATTTTTTATCTAACATTTATTAATTCATACAAATAAAATTTCGATTCCGTGTCGTATTCTAATCTATTGATTCTAGTGAATGTAATTTTTGGTATTTATTAATATTTTTATTTTTAATTGAAGTTATATTTTTTTCGATAAATTATTTGGTACAAATTATTATTGTACATATATAATTTATCTAAATGGATAACACACATATACATACATACATATATACGAGGGTAGTTTGATAAGTATGGTAAAAAGTAAGAAAAACTAAATTGAAAAAGTCAATTTAATTAATTAAATTAAACAATAAATAAATACCATATTATATATATATATATATATATATATATATATATATATATATATATATATATATATATATATATATTAGTAAAAAATTTCATTTTTTTTTTTTTAGATGGGAGCATTCCACAACATCAAATCGAAAAAAATGGAAGTAAAACAGATGTAACGACGTCAACAAAAGCAAAATGGAGTTGGTCACCTTTAAGTGCACTTTCAATGAATAAGCACGAGAAAAGACGAACACTTGATGACACTTATGCAGATACTAGACAGGTGTGATTATATTACATATAAGATTAATATTTTATATCATTTATACGTTTCTACACAGTCGTTCAAGCAAATTACGTATGCACTTCGAGTAAAGACTTTATAAATCATATAATTTTTCATTGTTTATTTTATAAAAAATATATTAATATTAGATTTTTATAAACTATAATATTATACAACTTTTAAATTAAAATTAATAAAAAAATAATTCAGTTTATTTAATGCAATTTAGATACTATTTTATATTAAGTAATCAATTTGCCGAGAAGAGAGTTTCTATTATATTTTTAATATTTATGTAATAGGAAATCCCTGAAATTTTAATTATGACTTCAAATATTTTTTTCATTAAAGAAACTAATTGATTTTATTGAAGATATAGCGAATTTTTGAATTATGAATCCAACTCTATCTGAAGATTATTTATCACAATTGAATCAATATTTAGTGATTAAGAGATGATGTTCAAAATTAACTTATATTATACATTAATTAATATTTTACAATTAATCGTCAATGAGTATATTAATGGCCATTCTACGATCATTAAAGCACCATATTATAAAATCTATGATTTAAATTTTCCAGTGAATAAAGTGGACAATAAATAATTATTGAATATTTTTATATAATATTGAGGTGTTGGGTATGGTTTATTTCTCAAAGTATTAGTTCAAATAAATAATTCGTCATTTATTTTCCGTTTGGGACCAATATATATAGTATATATATTCTAAATCTCGGAATTATTATTTTGATCTTAAGTATTGTTTGTAAAACTTGAAGATTATATTTGAACTTTATAGAAATGGTTTATTTTACGTGAAATAAAATGAAAAAATAAATTATTTTAACTACGCACATATTACACGACTTTTTCACAAATACATTAATTCATGATTTGCTTCTTCAATGTTTTTTTTAAAAAAAAGTATCAATCCATTATGAACATTTTTGTTAATAATAAATATTCAACTGTATATGACTTTTAGAACTTATTTTATATTTAATCATTTATTTAACCCTTAGTCGTTTTTTTGTGACTCTCAAGAATACCGCATTATATTTGTTTTTAATAGATAGAGAAAAAATTGTCTTATGTGGGTTGTATATCTTAAATGAACAAAAATATCTCAGAATATAATTTTCTTGAGACAAATGCAGTTTGAAAAATACATTATATATATATTCTTTCTAAAATATAATTCAATAATAAAATATCATTTCCTTTTTATATAATAGTAATCATATTTATTTGAAGTATGAAAATAATCATTTAATAATTATACAAAAATTATTACAGGTAAATTTAGTCTCATTGCGAAGTCACGACTTTACGGGGCTAGGTTTTAATATTTATGGAAATATGCGTGATGGTATTTTCGTTAAAGATGTATTACATAGAGGTCCAGCTTCTGAATCAGGAAAAATAAATCCTGGTAAGAAATATGATTTTTTAATAATAATATTACATAAAATTAATAATGTATTATTTTTGAATATTCAGTATTTAATAATGCTAAAGTAGAGATATGTGTTTGTAAGCATGTTTATGTGTATATGTATAATATACATACACAAATAAATAACTAAATTACATATCATTTACTTATTGTTTATAAATTAAATTATTTTTTCTATTTGTATTCATATATTACAATATAAATAAACATATATATTTATTTTTGTTAAGGGGATCGCATAGTAAGTGTACGGATTTCTTTTGCTCATATGGTATATGAAGATGCTTTAACAATTTTAAGTTATGCAAGTCCATATGAAGTTCAACTTGAAGTTGAGAATGGAGGCAAAATTCACTGTAAATCACCAGGATCTAAAGTAACCAGTGTCGCTCATCCTATTTATAAAAGTGGTTCTAGTGGTGATTTAACTATGGTAATTATTTTTTAACTAAAAATCACTTTCATTATCCATTAGAATGTTCTAGATAATTTTTATATTTTTTATTGAAATACAGATTGGGAAATCAGTTCGTCAACGCTTATTCCAAACTCAACCCAGTTCAGATGATTCTGTTGGAACAGATTATTCAACATTAAAACTTTCAAGTAAACCAACAACATTAGAAAGACCACACTCAAAAATAATCAACGATGATGATACTCTTTCAAAACCAGAAAGAACAAAAAAACCTAAACTTGTAACTCAGTATTCACCTTCAGCTTTGAAAGCAAAACTTGAACACAGCTTAAAACAAAATGAAAATAAACTTATTGAAAATATCAGCCATACAGACGATGATATTAGAATTAATATAGAAAATTCAGAATTGAATAGAAGTAATGTAATGATAGAATCTGAAATACAAAAAACGTCAGCAGATTCATCAAAAAAAGGATTTCAAAAATTTGGAGTTCGTGTATTACCCTTACCATCAAATGAACCTGAATCTCAAGCAAACAGTCCAAAACATGCAGAGTCATCACAAAATGAAAATAACATTAATTATGAACGACATCTTATTTCAGAACCTGCTTTATCTCAAAGTAATAGTCCAGATGTTATTGATCACAGTTCATCAAATATTCTTTTATTGAAGAAAAATGATGAGATCACTAATCCAGTAACATCTATAATTAATTCAACAATAATTACAAACGCTACTGTTGAATCTCAAGAATTTAATAGGCAGAATAGTAGAACAGGATCTGGAATAAAACGAGATAAAGCAGGGATACCTCAAGAAATACCAGATCATATGCTGAATGCTGCAAATGCTGCAAGGAAAAATCGAAAAAGTGTTGATGTTACTGAACAAACAGTTGAAATCACTGATAATGTATTAGCAGAAAAAAATAAATCATCAAAAAAGATGAAGGGTAAAGCGCCTGCACCCCCTAATAAAGGTGCGATGGAAATTGGTTTTGATGTCAATGCATCCAATATAACTTTAGATACTACTTTAGAATCATCACTTGATTCAATAGAGCAAGTTATGAATTTCACAGATGATTTTGAACCAACAATGAATAGTATTATAAAAGAAAAGTTTCCAAATAGCTTCATCACAGTTGACTTTAAAAATGATAACAGTAATCTAGAAACCAAAAATAATGACTTAAATGATGCTCAAGTAACTTTAAAAGAACAAATTCCAATAAATACACAAAACATTGAAGAAGAAATAATAATAGGTAATGATTTCAAAAGTAATGAGCCTTATGAAGTAAATACAAATATACCAAAACCAACAATTACAAACAATTTTGATGCAAATGAAAAATCAATAGAAAGCAATAATTATGATTATAGTTCAGATTCCGATGCTGATACAGATCAGAATTCTGTAATCAATAATATGATAGAACTAAATTCAAGTGATATTACTATTCATCATTCTTCAGGGGAATCAGAAAACACAGAAGTCGGTAATGAAAATCGCAAAGCAGCCAGTTTAGGAGATTTATCAAAATTCGAGAAAGGAAGAATTAGTAATTCAGGAACTTTAGAAAGAGCGATGAGTTTAGATATTACTGACACAGGAATACCAAATTTGTGTAAAAAAAGAAAAGCATCTAATAGACCAGAAGAAGAAATAGATGATAATTTCAATTCTGATGAATACATTTATAGTAATAGTTTGTTAAAAAATAAGGAACCAAGGCTATCACTTGCATTAGATAATCTATCTACATTTCAAGGAAACAGATTAAAAAAATCTTCAGAATGGGGTAATTTAGAAGATGCTATTGTTAATATAAATTCTGATACTAACACAAATATATCAGCAAGAATAGAAGATACTGATGCTGAATTATGTGATAGAGAAGAAATGGGTGTACAACCAATAATTAAAAAGAATATTAATAATGTAACATCAACTACTGTGAATAATATACATAATGAAGAAGTAAAAGTAGAGTTGACATCAGATAAGATACGAGTTGAAACAAGTCCAGAAAATAGAAATGAAATAGAACAAGAAGCTACAAATAAAATTGTTCTAAACACATCTCTTAATGAGATAACTGACAACATAAGACATAAACCGAAATTTAATATAAATATTGGTTCATATCAGGGCTCAATCGATCTAACTGAAGAAAATGTTTCTCTTACTAATTTTGGAGAAAACTCAAATACCATAAATATCATTGAAAATTCACCAAAAATAGATATGGAAATAGAACCAGAACATATCAGTAATGTGAAAACTGAGACTAGTGTTACAATTGATGACGATTCTACTTCAGAAAAATCAACATTATTATCAAACAGCTTAGAAGATACAAAAGAACGATTAGAATCATGTCTAAAAAATACATCTGAGAGTTTAAGCTCTAATGAAAACTTCATAAATGAAAAACCATTATTAACAGAAAAATTATCTCTCAGTTTTACAAATAAACTTTATGAAACTAATGTATCAGATGATATCAAAGTATCAAGACATTCTTTAGGAAGTCTAGAAAGGCCTAAGTCAGATGTTCTAAAAAATGTTAATAAATTAAAACAATTACAATCGATGATACAAAGTGATCAAGGAGGAGTCAGTAATGTTACAATTATGATGGAAACAGACCAAAGTAAACTTGAAAATAATTTAAGTAATGTTTCAAAATCCATACAAATTATTAACAATTTTTCTCCAATTTCAGTCCCCAGCAATTCTATTGATATGGAAAGATCAGAGGTTAAAATAATTGACAATAACGATAATAATAGTATAATACAGTCATTTAATATGAAAGTCAATATCGAGCCTGATTTAATAATATCCAATAGTAAAAACATTTCTCATTTACAAATAAATCATACATCAGATGAATCAGAAAATAATACCACCGATCTATATACAACCGCTATAGATACAAGCTTACCACATGAAACTATGATAGGACATTCAATGACTGAAGATGCAAAATTAATAGAAGTATTGTCAAAGTCTGTCAGTAGTGACAGCGATGAAAAAACTATTATTAATATGGACAGTACACCTGAATTACCAACTTCACCTATTCCTGATAAAATTACAATCCAGAATGGCACGGAAGGTCCATCTTCTCTAGGAAGTGCAACATTTGTAACAGAAATACAAGTTACAACTTCTAGTAGTAATAATAATAATAATAATAATGACTACAATAATATAACTGGAATAAAAATCAATAATATTGATTTACAAACTGACGAAGAAAGTGAGAAGCCACCAAAAAAATTAACAGAAATGAAATTTACAACATCAAGTTACGAAAATACAAAAATTCCTGAAAAGAGAGCCTCACAAATAGAACTCTTACGATCTACTTTTGAAAAAAATTCATTCGCTGCCGGAAACAACAAATCATCTACCAGTCCGACAAAATCAAAAATTCCTATAGCTACTTCAAAATTAGATTTAAAAATTTCACCTGAACGAACAATCAACTTAAAAACACCCGAACAAGAATCTGATGAGCGAGAAATCGTCGATATAACAAAATCCTCTGCACATTCCACACCTTTAGTACAAAAATATTCATATACATCGAAAAGTATTCCAGTAAAAGCAGTAAATAATAAAAATATTACAGTCACATCTATAAAAACTAGTTCTAAAATACCATCCGGTCACTCTAACGCAGGTAATTATCCGAGCCGTCCACCAATTCCTCCGAGACGAGCAGAAAATACACAAATTTCATCGTCGTTAAACAATGAATTTAAAACAAATAACACGGAAAGTAGTTTTCAACAATGGGTATTTAATCCCACAGAAACAAAAGGTGCTAATGTTATATACGAGAGGAAAAAAGAATAAATCAAGATTACCATTTAAGAGTGTATATTTTTTTAAATAAAATAATACTAGTATTTACTATAAAAGATATTTATCTTGCAATTTTTTTTAAAAAAAATATGATATAAACATATTTATAAAATAATTCTTAACATCTTAAATAGGCATAAAAACAAAATGCCCAAGGCAAGTAACATTAAGATGAAAAAGACATCTGGCTGGGTTTAATATTTAACAATAATATTGTGATATTCAAGAAATTTATTTTTATATTTTGTTACAAAAGAATTTATCGCAAGTTCAATATATACACATTCATTAATGTGTGTATTTGGGTATATATATATATTGTGAAGTATGTATGTATGTGCATATGTATATGTATTTAAAGCTAAGTAAAAAAATGAATATTAGTATGTATGATAAATTTATTATTAAAATATGATTGAAAGAATGAATGGAAAAATATAAATTTGTTATGGAATAACTGACAAAGTGAAAAAATGTTATTGTAAGGTTAATGAAATTTTTATTTTATATTGTTACAAGTTATGTTTTCTAACATTTTGTACATAATGTATTTTTCTAACACAATAAAAAATTTATAATATAGTTTTTATTTATATTATTACCATATTAAATACATAAACATCAGACTATGAAACATGACTTTCAACATTTAAAATTGTATATAAGAATATAAATAACATTATAAATTGAAAATTCACTTACAGCAACAATACATGAATGAAGACAAAACGTTCATATTTAACTATTACTTTTAGAATTCAAATCTCTTTTCTAAATGCATTAGATATACTGTACAAAATATTAATGCATTCATATAAAAAGTTTATATATATTTTACAAATAACCTAATTCCAACATAAGATTTTATTAATGTACAGTAATTACTATTACCTTTTACTATTTATAAGTATTTTAACAGCATATAATCTGGTGTTTTAAATGACTACACTCATAAGATGATGACATTGTCAATAAAATACTATTAAATAACAAAATGTGTACAGTAATTACACAACACTAATACAATTTTTGAGGTTAGAAAATCAGTTTTTTGAAAAGTAAATTAGCACAATACCATATTGTATTGTGATAATTTTCGTATCTTATTTAATACAAGTAAAAAAATAGAACACTTAAATAGTATAATTTTTGATATGCAATTACAATATAGTATCACAAAACAATATGTTTCTTTAAAATATATATATTTTTTCAAATAGACTATAGTTATAAGTGCACATAACTAAAAAGAAATTTCAGAAAAATAAGATTCATTTCAAAAAAGTACACAATTAAATAAATATATACATCTTCATTTTTAATTTAAAATCAATAACTGTTCTAGTTAACTTTTTTTAAAAAAATATAGTTTATATATTGATATATATTTCTATAATCTTGTTAGCAAATAAAAAAACACTGACCAAGTATCTGCTTTTAAATACAGTCATTACGCAGAAGATTGTTTATAATTCTTTGTATTTAGTAACTTTTTCCCACACATAGCACAAATCCCTTTTTTGTACGCACATGCTTGACAGTAATGTGAACCAACTTGATGTACTTTTTGTCTACATATCCTACAAGTTTCAAACTTTGTTGTATATGGATTAAATCTTGCTTTATTTGCTGTCACTGCTTTATTTTCTCCAATTTTGCGACCTCCACTCTCGGTTGTATTTCGAGCACCTGCTTTCCATGGATCTGGTGTGATTACCTTTCCTAATTTCTTTTCACATTTTTCACATACCATTTTTAATGATTTTTTTTTAATATTTTTATTGTATATAAATAATACAATAAAACGAATCAATTAACTGTCAATAATAATGTACATAACAATTTATTAGACATTATAAAATAAATGAGACCAATATTATAAACTAAAATACACTAAATTCTGTAATACAAATATAATATGTATTTATTGAATATTAATGAACAAAAATATTAAATACATATTTGTTTGATAAGAATGATAAAATTATTTATTGTTTAATTGAATTAATTAATTAAATTAAATTTTTCAATTTAGTTTTCTTACTTTTTTATCATACTTATCAAACGACCCTCGTAAATATATATATAATTTGTATAGATAATTTATAACTTATATATTTGATACCCAAGAAGATATTTTTTATAATTTTCATAAGTTTACTTAATTAAACAATAATTTTGTTACAAATTATTTAATTAAACAATAATTTTGTTACAAATTATTTTTTTAAAAGAAAAACACATTAACTTTACTAATATATAAGATTTTTAAAAATCATATTCTTAATTTTCAATAGCACGCTCTACAGTTAGAGCAAAAAGTTCCGAATTAAACCTCTAACACCAATAATTAGTTTAAGCGCTAATTATATTTGAATAGGATTTTTGTTATCAGTGTTTAGAAAAATTATTAAGTGTTAGGCATTTTCGACGCTTTTGAGAAAAAGCCGTCCACTTAAGCTAACATTGCGCAAATTGGAGATTGTGCAATGATAGCAAAAGTAGCCAGCGTTTTTTTCATAGGCGTTTCGAACGCTAGAAATTTAATCCAGCTGTGTGGATAGAACAATACGCTCCAACATGCAAATTTTATGCACAACAAGTTGCAATATATCTGCGAGAATTAAAAGAATCGCATTGTATTCTTCATTAACACGTTAAGCGCCATGCAATCACTAGTGATTGACACCGAACTTTACATTCTGCCGCGTCAGTAACCGGCCGCCAGCATTTCGGCCGATGACTTGGACATAGCGGCCTAAACGGAAAGGATGACAAATAGGCTTGGCGCTTAACGTGTTAATTTTGCAAAAAATTTTTATCAGAAATATTATATTAATACATAAATATAAAATATTTTTAAAATTTATTATATATGATATATAGATAATTATAATTGATACGTCATTTCGGGTCTAATAAATGATATTAATTTATAGTTTTCCATATGTTTTACTACTAAACACAAAAGTATCAATTATTTTTAACAGCATGATAACAATTTCACAAGTACAAAAATGTTAAATTCATATACCATTAATTTTCAATAGCACGCTCTTTACTTAGAGCAAAAAATTCCGGATTAAACCTCTAACTAAATATTTATGTTTGTGTGTATTTTGATTTTTTAGGAAATATTGTCCACTTTAGCTAACATTACACAACAAATGTGCATGCAATGATAGCAAAAGTAGCCAAACAAATTTCTTAAAAGAATCAAAACACTAGAAATTTAATCCAGCTGTGTAGATAGAGTAATTGATCATATGTGCGAATTTTAAGCACAATAAGTTGCAATATATCTGCGAGGAATAAAAGAATCGCATTGTATTTTCTTTTCATACCTTTCATTAATTTTATAAAACTTTTTATCAGAAATATTTTTAATACTATTTTTTTATAATCGATGGAAATATATTTCAAATGATTTACGATGATATATATCATTTTATCTAAAAAATATAATAAATGGTTTCCGTTTCGATAATATATTATGCTTATATTTAGAATTTAATAACAAAATATTTTTTTTTAATCTAATCAGTTATGTTCTATATTGACTTAAATTCTGTAAATAATAGAAAAAGTGTACAATAACTAATTATTGAATACTTTAATAAATTATAATGATAGAAGGGATTTATTGGTATGGAATGAATTAATTTATGCAAATTATATTATAATAAAGTAATAATGGAAAATTTATCATAAAACTAAACTATATTTAACAAATCACATACAATTCAACTTTTACATGTATGAACATTATTGCATTTTTATTATTATTCTAATTTAATTTTGAACAACATTAAAAATGATGAGGCAATAATTAATTTGTATATATATTCTATTTGTTTTCTTTAAGTGTATTTGTAAAACGACTTCGTATTAATGAAATAAAATAATTACTGTATTTTTTATGACAAATTGTATTTGTAAATTAGTTTGTTAATTTTTTAATATTATATTAATATTTAAATATAAAATATTTTTAAAATTCAAGAAAAATATTTTAGCTAGATAACATTTTTATTGTTAGTTCATGTATTGTTTCAAATATATTTTTTTAAAAAAGATAACTTATCAGTATCAATTGTATTGTATCTAAAAAGTAATTAAAAAAGATAACAAGTATATTTTAATGGCTCGTTTGAAGTCGTTATCTAAATTTTGTGCCAACTAGAATATTTGATTAAGTTTATATATATATATATATATATATATATATATATATATATATATATATATATATTCTATTTGTACGGCAGTAAAATTGATGTATTTATTTTAAAATAGATATATATCTTCATTTTGTATTATAAATATATTTATATATATATATATATATATATATATATATATATATATATATATATATTTCATGGAATATTCTTGTTTATATAATTATAGTAATATTACTACCAATAAATTTTAATCATGCATGTATATTTCTTTCTTCTCTTACAGGCGTTTTGATGTTATTATCGTACATGTATCAATTTCAATTAGATGGTTTACAATTAACGTACATTAAATTCATTGTATTATAATGAATACATGCACATGTGTGATATACATCAATAATTGAAAATAAACGCCGAATAAATTATCGACTTCTTCATATTTTCAATAATATGAATTATGTACTGATTTCTTTTATTTAAATTTCTTTTTCCAAGAAATCTTCAAATCGTTTTCAAAATATAAACCATCATATTCTTATGTTCAATATAAGTAATATCTTCTTTCAAACCATCTACCCAACTGTTATTTAAATATTTCCAAACATATTCCCTTTTTTAAGACTAATTACTTATTGTACTTATTGATTCCGTTCTGAGTTCAATCAGTTCAGTAAAATTATCTGATCCGTGTAATAAAGGTACATTATCTGATGCATCACATTGTGAAATTGAATTTTCTTGAATTGAATGCAAACATTGTTGTTGATTGTCATTCAAAACAGTGGAAGAACTTTCATTGATTCCCATTAAATTTTTAAAATCTGGTGATAAATATTTGGATTTTGCGAAAATATACCAGTTCTGAAATTGAATACATAGATTGTATTAGAAATATATTTTATATTTAAGCTTAGAGCAGAGCTCATAGAATTACAAACAATATTTTTTTCTGTTGATCAAAATTTAAATTTCGTAAGTTTTAATTGTATTTTAAGAAATCAACGTTGTAAAATCTTATGGACAAATCGAAATCTATAAAAAAATGTGATCTAAAGCCAACGAATGCTTAATGAATTTTAATAAGTTTAAAATATTAATATTGTTCTTAATTTAGCGAGCATAATATTGTAAAATAGTGATTATATTACCAAAATACAGGAACATATAGCGTATATAATCGGCATTACAGTACTATATGCTGCATTTTCTAATGCTAAAACAGCAATGAACCAGACGACAACATAACTAGTTTGTACGATTGAAAGAACCTTTAAACATTTTTTACAGGCATACAATGCAGATAAATAAATATCTTCTTCCTCAGATTTTTCAGATATAACGACACCAGCGTTATCACCAGTTATTTGGATATCAACATGGGCTATTGTCGATTTTTCGAACAGTTTCGTTTTATTTTCCAGATCAATTGTTGTAATTATTGAATCAGTGCTAGACAGTTCGTATTTCGATAATTCGAAATTGATTTTTCTAATGCCACTTAATGATATTAATGTCGTAATAACTATCAATGTAGTGACTGGAAGCATATAATTTAAAAACATTCCTTTTTTTACTGACATCCAACAAAATTTCTTTGATTCATAACTATTCGGCGATACGCCGTAACAGAGCTAAAATTGAATAAATATATTTTCATGCGTTTAAATTTGAATTAATATATATGCTATAATTATGTAAATTATTACTAAAATAAGAACAGCCGGAGCACCGTATGATAAAATACAAAGAAAACGCAAATTTGGTATATATTCATTTAACAAACGTTTGAAGACATAGTAACATGTTGTGAATATCCAAACGGCAGTTACTAAATGCAAATAATGTAATAAGACTGCAATTATTTCACAACGGGTTCTATATTTTGTGGCCTGAAACATTAATAGTTGAAATAATAAAATAATACATAAATTAATGATATGCCCAATGTAATTTATGAAGTTTTATTTAAAGTTATAAAATCAATTAAATGAGGCCTTAAATGAATAAAAAAATAAATAAAATATATTAAATTGTAAAATTAATAAAATGTATCAATTGAAATCAAGTCAACGAATTTTTATTTCAACTATGAGCTATAAAATATGTAATTTAATTTCATAGTTATTATAAAACTTAATTACTTTTCAAATTGTTCACGATTAAAATATTATTATACTTACATGAACTCCTAACATAAATAATAAATTTGCTACGCATAGGCAGAAAACTGTATTAAGAAACAATTTCGAAGTTTCATTTTTTGATTCTTTCCTTAAAAAAGTACAAATTATTGTCAAAAATTGAGCAGCACAACTCAAAACAGAACCGATTATGATGATTTCAGCACCAAACGTATATCCGTTTTTTGTATGTGTTCCATAATAAATATACATAAGATTATCAATAAAATCGTGGTCGTGTAAATCCGTGTCTGCTAAAGAATTGTCTGGTATATCCACATTTGGTAAAATATCAATTGTGTCTGTATATTTGGCTTCAAACGATTCGGGATTTGGTAACAATACAGATTCTGAATCTAAATGTTCTGATAAATTGTTTGATAATTCGTAATCGTAATTTTGGTAATAATCATTAACGTCATTTGAAAATTTCATTTCATTTTTACCAGTGTTGTTAATTTTATGCGCGCCTATAAAATAAATATAATTACTCTATTTTCACATATTTAATATCTATTAAAAACTGAAATGTTTCAAAATATACTAAAAATATTTGAAAACAAGATTTTTTATAAATACTAGGAAAACTAAAAAGGAATATATTATAAATGATTAATTCATTAGATAAATACATTATTTTATATTATTATTTTTTATATTATAATTAATTATTAAAGATTTTTAAACGGCGGAAATTACTTTCAAATATTTTAAATAACAATGTAGTATTTCCGAAAAAACTTATATACTTAATGAATTTAGTGATAATTTAAGAATTGTTATTATTATTTGAAAAATAGCTGTATGGATTTAAAAATATAAATATTTTTTAAAATAAAAATACATGATATACTCATATAAATTAAATAATTAAATGTTTTATATATATACACATACACAAATATATATATATATATATATATATATATATATATATATATATATATATATATATATAATTGAATACTATTATAAATAACTTTAGGCTATTGAAATACAAACAAGTTCAATAAATTTTCTCCTCATTGCAAAAAAACAATTACAAAGTTACTTACTTGTTAAGTAAAATGAAACACAAAAGAATACATTTTGAATGAAATAAGTATATGCCATTTTAATGATTATTTTAAAGCACAGAATAAATATTTTCATCAGGAGGAATGGTCCATGATGGTTGGTTGCACCCACAGGCGGGATGCTGGAAGCTCCGGATAATCTAAATTAAAATTACAATTAAAAAGAGACAGCCATATACGTATAACGTTGTGTGCATCTTTTTACACACACAATGTTTTATGAGCTGTTTTCGTATTGGGAATTGCTGGAGAGCAGTATTAGCCTGCGCAACGATAATCAATATTTTTTAGCGGGAATTACTTACACTATTCCCATTTTCTTTACATGTGTTTTTGTAGAATTAAAACTATATATTTAAAAACTAATTAGCAAAATGTTAATAGAAAAATTGTTAAAATCTAGTATAGGTTTATACGATTAAAATTTACATTCCTTATCAAATTAGCACAGAAGTTTAAATGTATCTGAAAAATGTTTACAAATTGTTAACAAAAACTGAGAAAAATTAAATAAAAATTGTTTATTCAATTTAAATTTGAATAACAATATATATTTATAATTAAATAACTAAATAAAAAAAAAATAACAATTTTAGTACATAACTGTAAAAAAATATTTAAATCAATAATTACCATATTGTCATTTGATACAAATATTTATTATTTTATTATATATGTATATATAATATATATATATATATATATATATATATATATATATATATATATATATATATATAAAACAGCTTAAATGAGACTGAAGAATTTAGATATAATTACTTTCTTACTATAATTTACTATCCTTCAGGTTTATTTGAATTATCATATATGTATATATATATATATAAAAAATTTATAATTGATTTCAAAACTGATCTAATTTTTAAAAGGGTTGGTTACAGAAAAAAAGTCACAACAAAATGGGAGGGATTTATTATATTTATTTAATAAAAAAAAAATGATACAGTGACATACAATCTATCTGTCTAAATATTATGTATTGTACAATACAATTACTTTTCAATATTATTCTGTATTTTCCATATACAATATCGGCTTATCCACGGATACCTACACAAATATAAATTATTAAATGCAATATTTGTTGCCATAAATTTCAACTTTACAGTTTTACAAATGCATTCAAGAGTAATTATTACTCAAGTAATATTCTCATTAAAAAAAGTAATGTATGATTTTAAAAATATTCAATTTGAATCACAGAAAAATAATAAGAAAAAGACATGAAGTATTCTTGAATATACCATTATATTGTTAGAAATGAACTATTTATCTACTACAGTTAATATAAATTAAAAACTAATAATTTGTAATTATGTTCTGATCGATGAATATTTATTCGGTTGGGATTTATAAAAATATAATATTTATAAAGAGAAATTTCTTTACGTGAAACCTAATCTAATAATATTCAATTGCCAACCGATAGATATTATCGTAGAACAAATTATCAATTTAAGTAGCAGAATAATAGCTTTACAGAATAACAATGAAAACACTAATACATATTTTAATATTTAAATTACATGGATTTTAATGAGAATAATTGAATGATAAGAATGATTTGTGGAAAGACAAATGAAGGTACACATATCAAGCCAAAATCACATAATTCACTGGCTCACAACTAAAACACATCACTTTGGTGAAATATTTATTTACAGAATTTTATATTTATATATCTACTACAAAAAAATCCATTAATTATTTTGAATATTTAATAACAAATTATAATGTATTTCTTTTTTTTAAATGATGACCATAAAGAACAGCAATTTCATTACTTTTTTTTACCATGAATTTAATTGAGAAGCCCATTTAATTAATTATTAATCATTTTTTTTTGCGATAAAAAATCATATACAAACAACAAATATAGGCATTGATATATGAATATGTAAACAATTTGTATGTCACATGTTTCAGTTATGTTGAATTTCCGAAAATTATGAATAAAATTTTACATATTTTTTAAATCAACAGAAAAATTATATCAATATACTTAAAACAAAAATATAATATTCAAAATATGAAGTTATAATTTTAATGTAGTTTTTCAAAAATAAGAAAATAAATAAAATTAATTATAGAGAAATATGAAATAAATTTAAATAATATGTATCATTTATGCATGTGGGTAAAAATATATGTGTGTATGTATACACATAAGCACACACACACACACACATATACACTCAAAACATACTCGTATATATATATATATATATATATATATATATATATATATATATATATATATATATATATATATATATATATATACATACACACACACACACATGTAATAATAATACATCAAATTACTTAGTATCTTGAATTACATAAATTTAATAACAATCAACAAAAATGTTAATACATTATTTATATATATATATATATATATATATATATATATATATATATATATATATATATAAATATGCAACTGATTTTTACTCAAAATTCTATTTGTAATTAAAATGATTTTTTGAACACTTCGTATTTTTATATTTCTATTTCTTTTGTACTTTAGTTAATTATTTAAAATGTCAATATAATATAGAAAAAATATATAATATATATATATATATATATATATATATATATATATATATATATATATATATATATATATATATATATATATATATATATATATATATATATATATATATATATATATATATATATATATATATATATATATATATATATATATATATATACATATACATATAATTACTTTCATAATAGATTTTTATCACATTATATTGAATGACAAATAAATTACATGTATCTAATGGTTTTTCTAAAAATGAACTTCTCAATTAATGGTAAATACATTCAAAAATAATTTGAATAGTATATATATATATATTGTATATAAAAAAAGTAGAAAACTATTGAATGAAGAACATTATTAAACATTATATTTACAAAAAGAATCATTTCTTATGTAGCACACAATTGTACAAGAGAAACCATTCACAACACACACCTTTATAATACATACGTTTATTTACGTGATGTCAAACTCTGAGAAGGAAAGAATGAAGTTAGTTTTTCTGAAAAAAACTAATAAATAACATAAAAATACACTTTTAATAAATATATTTTTTTAAAAATTTATTTGCATATTTAGTACAAACAAGTAATAAAACTGTTTCAAAATAAAAATAGAACTCACCTATTCCCAAGACTTACAAAAACCAAGTAGAACAATATGTACATGTTTCAAACATCAACTCTTAATATTCTTGAAATGAAGTAAATTGAAACATTTGTTTACTTATATGTACTAA
Organism: Neoneuromus ignobilis; assembly: GCA_029203775.1. Classification (NCBI taxonomy): domain Eukaryota; kingdom Metazoa; phylum Arthropoda; class Insecta; order Megaloptera; family Corydalidae; genus Neoneuromus; species Neoneuromus ignobilis. Next base: position 5,921,179 of record CP092093.1, on the reverse strand, counting down.
ACGGAAAATTGTAATTAATTCATTTTTTTTTTTTTTTTTTTTTTGATTCATTAACCACTGAATCATTGTAATCATTTAATTGTCCATTGAAAATATTTAACTTCATATATTTAATGATCCACACTCGATGTGTATAAAAAATTAATATTAATATACATACGTATATATATATATATATATATATATATATATATATATATATATATATATATATATATATATATATATATATATATATATATATATATATATATATATATATATATATATATATATATATATATATGTATATATTATATATAGGCACACAACATACATACATACACATATGAGGTTGCAGACTTTAAACAAAAGAATTATTATTTTATTATTTGAAATCAAATAATGTAATTTCTTTAATTTAAAATCTGATTATAATCATATATCCAAATAGACCTCAAATTACGCTGATTACAATGTATCAAATCTAAATTAGGAGATTCACACTTACTCTATGCAAATAACTGTCGGATTTTACGTCAGGTACAAACATATTGATTATGTTGTAAGGCGTCAGTACTGTCAACGTTTTTTGTTATTTCTGTACTTGTAGAAATGGATGTTTTGATTTCAGGATTTGAAGCATTTGAATTGCTGTCTTCTATATTAAAACTGCTACTCGAATCTTCATTGCAATGAATACTGATTGAATTATTTGGGCTTTCTTCACACTATAACAATTTACACACTGAAAAATCTTCTCTATTCAATGTGAATATATCATAAATAAATTTAATTAATTCTATTTTCATCCATAATTTTTTTTAATATAAAAACAAGTCTATTATAATTTAAATCTACATATAAATTACTTTTATGTAAATTAAAAATATTATTTTATTAAATTCTTTTTTTTTGATGAAATCAGTTTTATTTAAATGAATAACTGTACATACATTCGGTGTATTTTCTTCTGAAAACCTTGCTTTTTTATTTATATATTCAAGTGAACTATCTGATAACCTCTTTCTCTCTGTGCCATTCTTTGTAGGGGCTGGATTATTTGAGGATCCGGTTGAAATTTTTCTTTCACGTTTAATCAAACTAGGTGATAAGTACTGATGTAACTGCTTTCTTCTCACATGTCTGGCTTCAATTTTCATACCTTCTTTAAACATTTTTATATTTGAAGCTTGCCAGTGAACTGCTTCAGTAAATGTTTTAATATCATAAGTTAAATCTACATTTAAATTTTCTGATTTTGCAAAAACAAGACCTATAAACCACATTGCACAATGACCAAAACCTTCTTGTTCAGGCTGAGTAAAACATTCTGGATTTATATGAGCCAATGTTATGTGCTGATTTCGTTCTAAACTACCTGTTAATAAATACAATTAAAAAATATATGAAAAAAAATATTCATAGGCTTAAATACCAGTTTAGTAAATTTGAATTTATAAATACTACTCTAAAGTATAACTTATGAAGGAATTTATACAATACATAAATTTTAATTTTACCTATAAGATGACGAATTTTAGATTCAACAAGTCCACACCATTCTAAATGTTCATCTGATGTTGTAGCACTTGCAAGAAGAACAATAAAATGTTTATATTTGGTAAAAAACATTGGTGCTTCAAATAATCGTGACCATGGTTGTCGGCCAAACATTATTTCTTCTGTAAGATCTAATCCAGCTTTAAAAGCTTGTATTATAATTGTTCTTGTTGACACAGATACATTAAATGTTGAATTTTGTTGAGGATAGGCAGGTGTAATAATTGGCATTAAATGGTATCGATCATTTATATTTACCTACAAATAAATATCCAATTTGATAAACAAAACTGGTTTTATTAATAATTTAAAATTGATATTTATGTATTAAATTTGTTAATTTATAAAAATTTACATACTCTGGGATCCCATACAGGATAACCAAGATTAACATTATCTGGCTGCTTGAGCAAAACAGGTTGAGGCCATTTCCACTGAGAAAAAACTAAAAAAAACTTATGAACAAGAGTTGCAGCTGCTGCATTAGGATATAACTGACAAGTTCGAGCAACTAACATTGCCCAAGAAACACCACCTAAATATCCTAAAGCATTACTATATATTCCATGTTCTGAAAATATTTAAAAGTAAATAAGTAAAATAAACAACATTTTTATTATAAATATATAAATATTTGCTAACAGTTATATTTTATATACATAAATAGATATGTATGTATGTATGTATATATATATATATATTACATTTAAAAATTGCACTATGAATATTATTAATTAAAAGTCTAATTGATTATGTGAGAGATAAAATAAATAAAATGTTGATCTGAAGAACTAATTCTGAAATATAAGTAATTTCCTAACATCACATTATCAGTTATATTATAAAACAAGTATTACGCACTTTTAGCCCATAATTTTATTGCACGCAGAGCTAGACGAAAATTTTCTATATTTGGAACTAATCTTAAAATTTCATCAGTCACCCTACATCCATTTAGACTTCGAACACACTTTTGGTCTAAATTTTTTAATAATTGATCATCTTTAAGATCCATGTTATCAGGAATTTCTTTCAGAGCAAGTCTTGCAAACAGCATATCTATTTCAATACCATCAAAATTCATTTTTATTACTGGTACAAATGCTTCTTCTACTGCCTATAAACAATTGCAATATATAATAAATATTGCATTTTTAAGGAATATTAATTATTAGCAAATGATATCATACCCTAAGATCAGAAACTTCCGACTGTGATTTCAGAAGTTCAAAAAAACTTGAAAAATAATCTGATCTTTCTATGTGCCGAGGTGCTACACATAATGCATCAATATCAGCACCTTTATGATGTACCTAAAAAATTAACAATTTACATATATATATATACTGAACATACAAAACATTTATAAAACTTACTCCAAGTCGATAACTTCCAAATGTGTATATTTTTCCTCCAACCCCTTCAGCTACATTTTCTGGCATATTTTTACTAATACTAACATTCTTAATCCATGTTTTTACTAATTGATATAATTTTCCTAGAATTTCCATCCGATGTGTTAATTCTTCTTCAGTCTCAAAAACATCATGTGGTCGTAAACCATCTTCTAATTCTGAAGTTCTTTGTAAATCTAAAGGACGAGGACTAGCTGTTGAAATTGCTGAAGTCATACCTAGTGTGCGAAGTTGAGAATTATTCTGTTGAGAAGTTGCTGGATTTGACGGCCACATTTTTTTGTTACTAAAAATAAAATTAATGACCAGTAATACAAATGATCAGTAATACAAATGACCAGTAATATAAATGACCAGTAATCAATTTACTTTTAAACAATCATTACTTACATATTTGTAAAAAGTATATAAAATCACTTTTTATTGAAAATACAAACTAAACGAAAATAATGTGTTCAGTTGACGCTTTTATACGATTTTACTCTATCATGATTCAGAACTAAATGGAGAACGAAATATTTTATATTAGAAGTTAATATTTTTTACAGAAACACGTGTATTTATTTTACATTAAAACACAATAAGATATCTTAGGTCATAAAAATAAAAACAGACCCTAGCCTATAATAACAAAACACTTTTGTGGAATGCTTTTTAATTCCAAAAACTAACAAAACTTGTATGTTTTTGACACAAAAAATAATTTGCGTTAGAAAGTTACTTAAATAAGCATTCAAAAAATTGCTATTTTATGTTAAAAGCATATTTGTTTCTTGAATGCGACATTTTTTCTTTAATTTATTACTACACAAGAATACGAGACAATAAAATAACTAGAGTGAAGGAAGAACCGTAGAGAATTGTATCGAATTTACGAAGAAATTCGTTTACTATTTATGTCTAATCACAATTTATTTATCTTCAAGAATTGAGAAATTTTATGTAATTATATAAACAATATATGCTATTTAGCATTTTCTTTGTTCATGAAATTGAAATATATCTATCAAATACATTATAAGTAACCTATTACTTAGTATAATTTTTACTTTACTGTTTTTTTGGTATATTAATAGAAAGCAAAAATGATTATAAAAGAAATAATGTGAAATAAAAAATAAGTTTTAATAATAATTTTTTTATTGCTTAAAAATCTAATATCTAAATAATAATATTTATGTTTTTAACAAAGGCTTACTCTTTTACTTATTTTAAATACATCACAGAAATTTATTTCAATGGAGAAATTAAAAATTAGAATAATAAAATTGCAATCGCAGATATTGGTACTATTGAAAATATAGTAACCTTGAATTGTAAAATAATGTTATTGTAAATTGTATTTGTTATTAAAAAACAAAATGAATTGTATTTAAATTTTTATTTTAGTTTTCAAGAATTAGCACTGAAAACTTATGAAATTTTCTTTATTGTGTCGTAAAGTTCTAATTGGCATTCCAATTGGAATTACATTTTTAGATAAAATAGGTTTGTAATTTATGTGAGAAAAATAATGTTGAGGTAGTAATAATTTAGTAATGATTAAAGATATCTGTAAAGGATATTAATTTGATGGATTTAGTAGTATTTTTTATAATTTTTATATATATATATATATATATATATATATATATATATATATATATATATATATATATATATATATATATACACACACACACATTTAAATTTAAATATATTTTAGGATATGTAGCAAGAGTGGATGGTATTTCAATGCAGCCAGCCTTAAACCCTGATAAAAATACAACTGATTATGTTTTTTTAACTCGATGGTCTGTAAGAACATTTGAATTAGAACGTGGAGACATTGTATCTTTGATATCACCCAAAAATCCTGAACAAAGGATTATTAAGCGAATTGTGGGATTACAAGGTAGTTCTTAATGTGAAATATATATTTATATCTCAGAAAATATCTATTGGTGGAATGTTATTTATTTAAGTTTTTTGTACAGGAGATATTGTAAATACCATAGGATTTTCAAAAGCATATGTGTCTGTACCTCAAGGACATTGTTGGGTTGAAGGTGACCATACTGGTCACTCAATGGATTCAAATTCTTTTGGGCCAGTATCACTTGGTTTAATTACTGCTCGTGCTTCATATATAGTTTGGCCGCCATCAAGGTGGCAATATCTTCATTCTTTAGTTCCAAAACATAGGAAGTTGATTCATCGAAAATAAATAGTATGTTGATATATTTGTTGTTTGTGTATATATACATAATTTATATATATAAATATATACATGTGTGTGTGTGTGTATATGCAGATTGTATAAAATTTAAGGATTAATTAAGTGTATGAAGTCAGTCAATATCATCAATATGAGAGCTATATGTTTAGTTAAACATCTTGAATTTGATTTTTCTGCACGAGAAGGGATGGTTCGTAATGCATTAGTTATAGGTGATGTAGATAATGATGGATGCAGTGAATTAGTTGCTGGAAATACAAGTGGAGATCTGTGCATTTTTAAGGTGATATATTGTATGGAGTGAGCTAAGTTTAAGAAAACTCATATGTGTTATTCTCATTGTTAGAATACAGAGCAGTGGCAAAAAATTAATTCTCTAGGAATGATTACTTGTGTGGCCGTTGGTGATATTTTGAATTGTGGAAAAAATGCATTAGTAGTAATTTCTGGAGATGGTTGGTGTCACATATTTTACTGTATTGAATCAGGAAATGAAAATGATAATCCAGAAAATGTTAATAATTCTAAAGCTCCTAAACTTGAATGTGTTCATAAACAACGAATACCTGCAAATTCCAAGGTAAAATCAATAAAAAAATTGCTGCCTACTTATTTCTTATGCAATCATTAATATTGTTGTATTTGAGGTGAATTTTTAATATAATTCATAATATATAAAAAAAAAATATGTAATTATGTAGTTTCAGCAAGCTTAATATATTATCTTCTTTATTTAATCTTTTAAAATTAATTATTTTCTATTAATGTATGATTTCAATTTTTAGAAATATATTCTAATTTTTTTTTTTTGTTTCTTATTGGTGGGTGGATAAATTAGGTTGTTTTACTTGCTGATATTGACGGAGATGGAAATGTTGAAATGGTTCTTGGTTTAACAGATCGTGTTGTACGTTCATATCGATGGTGTAATGGAATGGATGAATCAAGAACTACAGTATGTGATATTGGATTTGATTCAAATTTTGCATCAGTATCAGGTGCATTTTTTTTTTTTGAAAATAATGAAAGTGAAAATAAGATTATAAATTCAAATTTATCAATGTATTTTTGTTACATTTTTTATCAGGAAAATTAGTTGGTTTGAATAAATGGGAAAGTGGACATCAGATCGGTGCTGTAACTTTACATCATAGTGCAGAAGGAAATCCTACATTATTAGTTGCTCAACCAGGTGGTACTTTCATGAGAATTCGTTGTCAGTCAGATGAAAACACTTTAGCATCATCAAATGATAGTAATAGGTTTGTTTAATAGTATAATGTTTTATATATGTATTCATATATATTTATTCTAGTACACATAGTGGATCTCTAGCAGCTTCTTATGTAGATTATCAGTTTCTTGGATTATCTCGCATGCGTAATCAAAATATTTCAACAGAAATCATTGGCGATTTAAAACAAAAAAAAGACAGTACAAAAAATGAATCAACTGAAAGTATGCCATATTCAGTTGCTACATTAGATGGTACTATTATGCTTGTAAGGGAAGAAGTTATTTTATGGTAAGCCTACATTTTTTTTTGTGTTTTATTGTTTATATAATCTTATTTTATTAATTAGGTCAATCCAAGTGGATCATCAAATATTTGCTTTAGAGAAATTAGATATAACTGGTGATGGTGCAGAAGAAATAATAGCATGTTCATGGGATGGTCAAACATATATACTAGATCAAGATAGAAATAGTGTACGATTTCAGCTTGATGAACCTGTTCAAGGATTTTGTTGTGGACATTATAATGTTACTCAAAATGGAGAGTCATTTCCAAGCTTAGTTTTTGTGACATTTAAGAATAAGGTAATTAATAAATTTATTTTGGAATAATATGTTATAAATTGATGGGGTTTCTATTTTAATATATATAAATTATTTTGAGAATTCAAAGTTAATTTTTTTTAGATATATTTGTATTATGATTTTCAAATATCTACAATGGTTGTAAAAAAATTGCCAATGGATTTACCAATATTTAAATATTTTGAAGAAAAGACTGGACTTGCAGGAAGTAAGAAAAAAAAGCAATTGATTGAATGGTTATTATATGGAAATCATCAGACACTTCTGTGTGATGAAGAAACTTAAAAAAAAAATTTATTTGTTTATTATATATAAAATATTTTATTTGAATGTTTGATACTTTAGATAGAAAAAATACTTGTAAAATAACATTGTTTCAATAAAGATTTTTATTATTACAAAAAAACTTTATTATATTTTTTTTGTAAAATATATTAATTGACTATACATAAGACTAGCAACATTTATATTTTATGCAATTAACATTAATATTTACAACTTTGATAATTATTTACAATGTGCTATTTAATAGACATGTTTTAAATGACAATATTTGGTCATTTTAATTTACTCCAAATTATTGTCATTAATTAATTTTGTATTTGATATTTTTTTGGTATTAATGAGTACTGAAGTGCATTTACATTTCAATAAACAATTTCATAATTTATTTTGACACAGATTTTTTGAATCAAAATACACATTCTGAAACAAATTGCAGAAATGCACAGTAAATTTGAAGTCAATATTAATGTTTCTATTTTTTAACTGAAATTTGTTATAAAGCACAAAGGTTTATTGTTTTCTAAGTAACAGTTTTGAAATGTTTGTGAAATATACATGTTGATACTATCTGTTCAGGAAATTATTATTGTATAGACCATTTGTCTTTTTTTTAATAAATATTTTATGGTTTAACAAAATTGTAACATTTTATATTAAATTAACATTTTATGTATAACTTTCCATAAAGCAATTTTGTTTTCTGTACAAGGTTATTAAAAACTTAAATCTAAATACATTAAGTGTGAAAAACGTTTTTGAGATGAACAAACAAAAATAAATATTAAATTATTATATAAGAAGTAATGTTGGTAGAATCAGAAGCCATGATGTAAAAAATGTGTATGTTATACTTGAGTCTGAAAATAAAAGAATAATTAGTTTAAATAAATTTATTTTATATTAAAAAACATGTTTCAATAAATTTTTGTTTTCATTTAAAATGATGATACTAATGAGAATTTTATGTTATCTTTATAGACTAAGCATGTGACTTTATGTTATCTAAATAAGCATGCATACATGCAAACATCCACCCACCCATATATATATATATATATATATATATATATATATATATATATATATATATATATATATATATAATGTATGTATATATGTACATATGTATTTGATATTAATGGGATTTATAATATATATTCTTATTACACATATGTTAAATACATTTTTCGTTGGTTACAGACTTTTTGGACATTTCTACATTAAAACTCACTCTAATTTTACAAGTAGAGAATCAAAAAGATAATGTTTATTTTTAATATCTCAACCGTTAAATTTTAAACGTGTGTTGTTTATGATAGGAAGATGAAATAAAATCAACAGAAATAAATAAGTTTAACTATTTTCTTAAATTTATATTTTTAATTTATTGAATATTTTATCTAATCTTTTTTAAACAGTTAACGGATTAAGAAAAGAACCACTGTCAATTTAAGTTAATAAAAATGCTTTAATTATTATTTTATCCTAATGTTAGCACATCTTTTAGTGAAATTATTATTTTCTTTAAAAACTACTTTCACACGAAAAAGAGATTTAGGAAGTAAAATAAAAGAGATTATATTTTCATGTTTATGTTTACTTTTTAGACATGTATGTAATGATATGTACGTTTTTGATATGGAAAATATATATCATTTGCTTAACACATATTTTTCTATAATATAAAATTAGTTTTAATCATTTTGCATTTGTTACAATACAATATCATTAACATACTCGTATAGTACAATTTACGTTTGTTGAATTTTTGAATTCTTTAACAAATTTCTTACAATACAAATAAGATTTTTTCTCATTGCTATGCATTTTTACAAAGGATAATTGTGTATTTATATTCATGTATAAAATACTTTTACACAGTGCACAAATACACGTATATACAACAAAAAAAGTATTGGTACAATTAACATTTTCCTAATTAAATACTTCTTATTTCGTAAACTTTAAATATTTTATTAAATTTTGTTTTGTATTTGTTTATTTATTCTCTGTTTAATGATATAAAAATTATTGACAATCATAATTTAATAATTTTAAAAAATCGCTATTAACTGTAAAAAGCATTTTCTTCTACGAAAAACTATTGTATGAAAAAGTTAGTGTAGAGTTTTGGGCGAGGTCTTTATATATCAGTAGATAGAAAAAGGCTGATGATGACAATTATATATATATATATATATATATATATATATATATATATATATATATATATATATATAACAGAGATAGGCAGTACAAATTTTACTAACTAGTTTTAAAAAACAACATTTAATTAATAAAAAATGTTTTCTAAACTTGAGTTTTCTGTCCGAATTACAGGAGCTTTAATTAAATGATTTATGATTATTTCTTTAGTAGATATAAAATATACGATAATTTAAATTTGTATTTTAATTGGAATGACTCGAATATTTCAATAAAAAATAATTTGAACATTTTTAAACAATTTAAATATAAAATGTTTGTTAGTTTGTAATAGTAATGTATTATAGAACAGTTAGTTGTGTAGGAAAATAAAAAAATAAATTTTTAAGTTTTAAATTCATACATATTTATATTCGTAAACATATTTACAATAATTTTATATTATTAATAAATTAATGTCATTAGTTTACGAGTATTCGTAATCCGCATTGTGTTTTATGTATGATTAAAAAATATTTTTTTTATGAAACTATTAAAAACGTAACTTAAGGATGTACTTAAGTAAACCATATACTTCTCTTATATTTAATTATATTCAATAATTTTAAAAAATATTTTACAGAAATCTTCCCACATCATATATATTAATGAATTTGTAACGTGGTTAATATTCCTTTCTATTCCAGTGATCTTTATGTTTAACTCTTTATATCGTAGTTCTTTGGGGTAATTGCCTTGATCTTATGTTAGAATTAGTTTATGTTTCGTAAGTCAACGTCAAGTAATTTTGTGATATTCAGGCAAATAATTTTTTGAGTATTTTGAGATTTTCGTGAATCACGATAACAATTTTAAACGCAGAAATAAACATTTTAATACAATTATATTTCAAATGTATTTAGTTTGTTTTTAATGTGCTAATTTTTTTTTTTAAATATTTATCTAAATAAATTTTCATTATTTTTTTTAATTTTATGTTCGAAAACACTTTTGATATATATATATATATATATATATATATATATATATATATATATATTTATATAAAATTATTTTTATATAAGTAAGATATTGTATTCGTTTCATGAATCATGCTATGTACATATTTATATAAGGATACTAATTAAGTAGGATTTATTTATCCAGTATATAAAAACAAATCTATCCATATGATAAGGTGAGATGAATTCATTTGTAATTAAAATTAACAAAAGTGTTAAACTGTTAGGTGCTATAGTTAGTTATAAGTTTTACCTGAAAAGTTGTTCTCAGCCGAATGAGGGCTCATTTCTGAAGATGAGCTCCCTTCAGATTCAGTGACTTGCTGGCCTACAATAGCAAACAAATCAAGCGAATGCAGCGTAGTCGTAAGCAAATCATCCCAACTTAGCTTAGTAGTTAATTTAATATAATCTTTTTAATACATACACACAGTGGCGTGACTTATGAACATTGTATAGTATATGTACAAATATTTCATATACTGTGGTAATAACAATGATAGAATCGTATAAATGATATACGATAATGAAAAGATGCATTTAATGTCTGATATAAATTATTGTTATGAATGAAAGTTACTTTATAAGTGATTTCGAAAACGTGCATATATTTTTTGCAATAAGTACGGTTTATCTTTTATTCTAAATTTATTAGTTTCACAAAAATGTGCTATAAAAATGTAATATGTATATTAATATTTCTAATTATTAAATAATCTCTAATACAAATTAGTATACTATGTTATTTTTGTTAAAAGTGTAATTAATGTTATTGTAAAAACAGACTACTATAGGTTATTTAAATTTTATAGTTTATTGATGTCTTTTGAAGATGGCATCTCCTGTTTTGAAATAATATTCTGTTAAAATGTATGATAGCTAATGGAAAATGAACAATAATAATAGAAGTATGTTATATATAAATATATATATATATATATATATATATATATATATATATATATCTGCTGTTTATGAATATGAATATTTTTCATTTGCATTTTCAAGCATTTAAAAATATTCGATGTTTAATTTAATTTAATTTTTTAAGCATGTTTATTAGAATTAAACAATAATATAATTAAGAATTTAATTAAACAAAAACGATAAATATTTTTTTATTTTTAAATAAATTACTTGCGAAATATTTTAAATATTGTAATTAACTCATATAAAAAATTAACTTTTTAAAAATACAATTAAAAGGGCGTAGTAGTATAGTTTAAAAAATTGTTTGTCTACGATGAGACTGTTGTTTAAGTATTTTTAGAAAATGTTTGGTATTCATATTCAATAATAAAAATATGAAACATAGAATGAATTCAGAGAAATGCTTTATGTTTTAAATGAATATTTTCGAATTGATAGTTCTATTGAAATGATAGGGCATTTCGAGTGAGAGTTTGTATAAAACGAACGAAAATTTATATATTTAATTTGCATTTATAAAAAATTTATGAGTTATTCATTCTAGAAGGAGTTCAATCAAAAAATAACTTATTTTATCTACGATAGAACTTATTATACATTAAAAATTAAATAAAAAAATACAAAAAAATGTTTGATGAAATTTCAATCTTTCATACAGATGCTTAGCTTAGAATTATTTTCATATGAATATTTAAAATCATCGTCTTCCTTAGTGAAGGTTTTAAAAATAAAATCAGTTATGGATAATATTAAATTAAGTGTATATATATATATATATATATATATATATATATATATATATATATGTATGTATATTCATATGTACGCCACTGTGCAAATACTGATAAATTATTTGATTATTCTTAAATATAATGCCTTTGTACAATATAATACATAATAGAAATGGTTATTTTTATTACTCTGATTCTTTGTACCATGTTGAGTGTTAATAGTAGATCACATGCATTTTGTAAATATATTTCTCGGAATTTTTTGTCGTTTTCCAATTATTCATTTTAAAACACTTTATTTTATAATATATACAAGTCAGCCCAAATAATTTATATATGTTTAGTTTTTTTAAATGTGAATGCAGTATTTTTATATATGATGCAGTATATATATATATATATATATATATATATATATATATATATATATATATATATATATATATATATATATATATATATACACACACAATAGACAGATAAATAAACTTGTAGGAATTTACATATTTACAGTAATATAAAATTTGGTTTGTTTGTATTATATATATATATATATATATATATATATATATATATATATATATATATATATATATATATATATATTCATGGTGAATATGACCAAATACCAATGAATGTTAGCATATTTGGCTTTAAAGTAGTGGACTGATGTTTGATGATGATGATGATATATAACAAATATATATTAAATACATATCATGTTATTTTTGTATAAATATTTAGTTATTTTATTAAAACACTCATGTTTTTTTAAAAATGTTATTTTTTTTTAAAAAAAACATAATATATTGTATTTGTGAAATTAAATTTTATGAGTTAAAAAATAAAATAAAATTGTTCATATATTTATATGCAAATTAGAAAAAATGTACCTGTATATTTTTGAAACTAGTATTTTTTAAAAAAAATTTTGAAATTCTTGATTTATTTTAAATTCTAATACTAGTGTGTAACAACGAATATTTTGAAGATTATTTTTGAATTTCGTGTCTTTCATTGTGTCAGTGTGGGAGAGTGGTTTTTGGTTTGTATAAAATTTTACAATATTTATTAGAAATGTCACAAACTTTATAATATGTTAGAATTTTAGTTTGAATAAAATCTTTATATAAATTACTTTTTTATAAAAAAAAATTATTAGTCATGTTTTATATATATATATATATATATATATATATATATAAATAATGTCATAATTAATGATTATTGTTAAAATTAAACGTTAAGTTGAATAAAAAATTATATGATGTATTTTAAAATGGAGATTTTTTCATATCTGAGATATTTTCTTTATTGATTACTTTGATCATTTCATTATTTATATTTGGTTTCTTAGTGGATCGGTAGAACGCAAATTCGAATCAAGTGTAAATAGTAGATGTATTTATTAGTATTGTGTTTAGTTAATGGCACTATATATTTCCATTGAGTTAATATCATAAAGTTAAAATGCATTTTTTGATCATTTACCAAAATATTTAAATTTAATAAAAACTCTATGTCTCTATAAAATAAGATTTAATTAAAAAAATATGGTTTATACCTGAATAAACAAGTTCTTTGATTACACTATAGTTGGTTTCAGGAATTGTTAACTCGCATAAAAATGTTTCTTCCGCATTATCAACATCAGCAACTACAGAAGTGGCAATATCGAATAATCCATCCTCTCTCATTGTTATGTTTTCAGACTCATCGACGAAAATTGATCTGGAATTCATAAATGACAGAAAAATATTTATTTTGATATAAGTTATTTGATTATTTAAATGCATTGAATGAATTCCGATAAATTGATCAGTATTTATTTTTTTTATCATAATTTTCAATTCTTTTTTATGATTTATCAATTTTAAAGAGTACATCATTACAGAAAATTAAGTTCAAACTTTTTTGTCTGAATTGCCTGATTTGTGCTATTATTATTTTTTTATAAAAACAAAATAAATATTAAACAATTATTGAAAATGTTGATTCGGAATATTTTTGATGTGTTAATTAATTTGTGAAAGTACGTTCAAATGCCAAACTACAAAGTTGTATTTTAAATTAATATCACTGAAGAGTATAAATATTATTAAACAATATAGAAACATTAATTTTATATGTATTGAATATATCACAAAAATATTTTTGCAAAGTTTTTATGATATACGCATGACATTTCAATTATATGTTATTTATTTTATTTTCATAGGAATACAAATAAATTAATCAAACAACTGAGTAAAAATATATTATTAACGAATTAAAATAAAACGACTATTTTTTCTTATCCAATGTCTAATCATTATAAAATATTTTATAAAGTCGAAATAAAAGTGTATATATTTTTTATTACACACACAAAGAATGATTGTAATAGATTCATAAATCCTACTTACTTTTTAGCGTCGTATATCGTGATACTTGGTTTAGGATAAATAGCATCTGCAGAACAGGTGACAAGCACGCTATTTTCATCGACTTCTTCGTATCCAAGCCTGAAATCTTCTTCTTTAACTGTAAATTAATGTTATCATTAATATTACACATAATTGGACATTAAACAAATTTCATATTTATGCATTTGTCTTACAAGTATGAAATGATAAATGTTTTGTAAAGTAATATAATGAATTGAATCTTTTTAGATTATTGATTGGTTCAATGCAGTAAAATGCAAATTAAATATTTTGAAATATGTGTTTATTTACTGATAATCCAATTTAGTTAATAATTATTTCGTGTAATTTCTTCTATGTCATCTGTTTTGTTCTTTACAATGGCTGGTTTTCATATTGTATGTTTTTATGTAGCTGGTATTTATAATTGGTTATGTATTATTTATATACAAGAGTTATTTATTATGAATAATAAAATTGATGTCACATATTTCGGGTTGATATCGGTATTGAATATAAATATGAATAATCAATTAATAAATAATAAACTGAAAAATTAATTTATTTGTTTTTTATGAATATTTTTCGGATTTAATGAGCACGATTTATTCATCAGTATAAAATAAGTTTACAATTATTAGAAATTGTGTTGCTATAAACTCGTTTGCCTTCGTTATTTAAAACGATGATTATATTCCATCTACAATCTTTGAAATGTATATACCTGAGATACAAAATTCGTAAAATGTGAATGCACCCTGTTTACTTGACATCATTTTGCTTAGGTTTGTCGCGGGTTGCCGGGCACGCGCCATCGTAGTTGTGCTCTGATGGTTTTAAACAAAGCACTGTTATGTTAGAGCATATGCCATTACACATTTATAAATAGGAAGAAAAAAATATTTATACAGCATTGTAACAGCAACAAAAACACAACGCTTTAGCAACTTTCGGTATTGGTATCTCGCTTCCGAACTAGATTGTATTAAACTCGTTTTTTTCAGAAATGACTAAACTTCACGAGTGTATATCTAGAGAATAATCTTAAATTGTATGCTCTGTTGAACTTTTATTCTTAAAATGTATACTTTATGTTATTTCTCATAAGGTACGAAATATTCTGTGTGCATTGCATTCAGTTGAAAAAGTTTTATGAAACTTTAACACTTTATACGTTTTACCATCATGTTTGGTTATATGAATTGAAATATTTTTCTTGGAATGTTTAAAAGTCGTACGAAAAGAAATTTGCAAGTTGAAGTATGTATAAAGGTTTTTACGTTTTTGAGTATCTTGTGTCAAATCGATTCAATTGAGTTTTTTATTTTATTTAGATAAAACAAGTGCTGAAAAATAAAAAGGAGAAAAATTACAGAAAAATATTTTGCTTATTCAATAGAAAAGGAACGTGTAAAAGAACAAATAAAAACTCTATGTTTTCATTTGAGAAAATCAACTTAAATCAATAAAGATTAAAATATTATCTGAATATGAATAAGAAAATAATTATATTTGAAAATAATTAAATTTTTTGCATGTTTACTGCAATATTTTGGTATTAATATTTATTAAAATTATATTTTTTTAAAAAAGTTTAAAATACAACTGCTAGTATATAAATTAGATAAATCACACTAGGGATGTTTTATGAATATTTATAATCATAATTTAATTATATTGTCAACATACATCTGTACATGTGCTTTAATAATAGTTAAATGACATAAATATTGATTACATTTTCGATGAACTTCCATGTGATTATAAGATCATTTCCTGAATAATTTCTTGTTTTCAATTACAGTTAATTCAAATTTCGAAATCTAAGATATATCTCATATGTATATATATATATATATATATATATATATATATATATATATATATATAATTAAAAAAAATCAATGTTATATTTTACAATGGGCGTACGAGTAGTTCATTAAAAATTATTTTTAATAAAAATTAAAAAAACTATTTGAATTTCGTCTGTGTACAATAAACGAGAAAATAAACTACTTATTCTTTTTCATAGACTCTATAAGAGGGTTTGCGGTTATTTCACCCAAGGGTCTCTTCATACAGAGTTACGTCACTGCTAGTTGTAATTTATTCGTTAACTTAATGGTACTGCAAAGTGGCCTTTGTGGAAACAAGGTACATTTCTTTACTAGAATATAGTAAATCTTTTAAAATAAACACAATCATTGATAGTGTAAAATCAGCAAAATCCTTTGTATTGTTAGCGTTTTTATGGATATTTGAAACGTTGATTGCGAATTCCAGGTCAATATTTTTAAGGAAAAAAAAATTAACGATGGAAAGAATTTTTTTGGATATTTATAATAAAATTAATAAAAATTTTTTTATAGTGATTTATTTAAAAAGAATATAATTGTTATCTTTAAAAATAATTTATTTTTCTAAAAATGAAAAATACTTTTTATGAGATATTAATTCTACGAAAGGTTTAATAAACATACAACATTTATTTGGAATACTGGATTTGTTTTATTTATTTTATTATAATTTAAATGAAAAGAAGTGTAGGTATGTAAACTTTTATTATATTTGTAAAAAACATTATTGCATACGTTATTAATAAAGAATTATTATTTTTACATAAAAACATACAAATGAAAAATAAATAAAACTAAAAAAACACATATATAAATTGAATTAGGTATTTGAAAGTCTATTTAAATTAATTATTTATAAGTTGTTCAAGTATCAAATAATATATATATATATATATATATATATATATATATATATATTTGTAAACATTAAAGAAAGTAGGTAAAATCCTACCCATAGATTATGTCATAACAAGTAAAAAAATAAAATTAACAGAATACCCGAACAAAATGATAAATGTTTTTATGTTTATTTATGTTTTCAATATTTGCTTTTCTCGAAATATAATTTATATCTAGATAGAAAGTGTCATAAAAATATTCTACTCACCGTAAACTACCATTTTCTTTGATTCATCGACTTCATCCGTGAACGTCGATACGACACATTTATATGTTCCGGATAAGTTATGATCGACTTTTTTAATATTGAGAGCGCGGAACATTTTTTCAGGATCGTTCGATGCCTTGTATTCCAAATTCAATTTACCTTTAAGTATTCCTAAATCTTGCGGTCGATTTTGTGGTATCCATTGATATATTTGTTGCGTTTCGTCGAAAAACCATTTAATTACTAAACCATCGTGTGTCTCCTCGAAGTCGTAATCGCAATCTAAAATTATGTCGTCATCGCTACCGTCTTCTAAAAGTTGTGGTACTCGAAGTTCATTAATTTTTAGTGACATTGTTCTAACTGAAAATTAAAAAAATAATTTAATCAGTTTCACATATTTAATTAATGTTTATTTTAATTATAAATATAAGAATTTTTTTTGGTTAAGTATTTTAAAAATTTAAGTATTAATTTATTTGATATAAAAAATGATTTATTTAATTATACAAAAAAGTCCTGTCATATTTTAAAAAATTAAAAAAATAATACCGTCATTATTTCTGATTATTTATAAATTAATCCTTGAAATTATTAACACAGATTTATTTATTGTTAGTTCAGATGACAGAAATACTTATTTTCACAAAGAATACAACACTTTGCAAATATAATTTAAAAGTTACGAATGTGACAGAAGTTTTGATAAAAATAATAAACTGAATACACACACTAACATAATAAACGTGAGATTGATGAGTTTGAATTTACAGAGCATCTATTTATCTCCATTGCGGACAGTATTTTTGACACAACATCAAATCAATTTTAGCTCGAAAAGATTTATATTTCCTTTATTTAAATTGAAATGTAAATGAAATTTTAATATAAAATAAAAATAATTACAAGTATGTAATTTTTATTCGTAGACAGCCAGACAATCGATGTAATTTGAAAAGTAATGTAAAAAATGTTGTACATAATATAATTGATATAACAGTTTTAATCCTTTTATTTGAGTAATTAATGAACATATAAAACTTGAATGAAATTATTTATATTTTAAATAAAGACGATATTTGAAAATATAAGAGAATATATATAGGGTGTCTAAAGAGGAACGCACAACTTAATTTTTAAATAAAACACATCTTTTTTTGAGTGAGTCATGATATTTTTTTGAGGGATTAAAAGTGTGTACTCTTGATGGGGCACCCTATAAATATAATGTGAATTTTTTATTTTTTTCTAAAAATTAAATGTTTTGTTAAGTAGTTTTTCTTTTCATTATTATTTGTGGATTTTTTCAATTATTAATGGAATAAATACTGGATTTGTATTTATATATAAAAAGTTAATATATATAATGATTTCGAAGATGAGTTAGTAGTAGAAAAATGCTGGTCAAAATATAAATATATATATATTGCTTGGTAACTTTTAGTAAAAAAATACATTTTTAATATTGACATTTTTAGAGAATTATTTTTGGTATATAAATTTGTCTAGGAAAGTACTTGATTAATAGAAATACTTGAGTAATTTAAATATTTTTTTTAATCTATACAACAATTCACTAAAATGTTTTAATTATTTAGTGATTATTTTTATAATCTTATGAAAAATTATTTCATTTTTTTTTATTAAAAAACTTATGTTTTGTTATAATTAATTAAAAAATATTTATAGAGTTAATTTTGTGAAAATATGTTTTATTTGATTAATACTGAATTATAATGTTCTATTTTTTTTAATAATGTATATTTTTATAAAAAAAGTAGAATATTGAGTGAAATTTATGATTAACAGAGTAATCACAATAACTGTGAATAAATTAGTTCCTTATTATATTATTTTATAACAATTTTGTTACAATTAAATAACTGTACTATTTTCATTGGAAATCAAGCGTTATTTTTGTAATAATCTAATAATTATACATATATGGGGATATGTATGTACATGTAAAAAATCATTTAAACATTGAACTTTTATTATAAATCATAAAAAGTTATTTAGATTAATCAAGTTTTCATTTTGTTAATAAATTGTAATGAATTTCAAGTATCTATTTATTCAGAGTATGAACAACGTAATATGAAATACAATTATTTTTATATCAGAATGCCTTATCGCATGTAATTAGGACATCTCTAGATACGTATGTATAACTATAAAAAATTACATTACATGTCGTTCATACCTGGCTAACTCTGTTACGCTTTAAAGAATATGTTAAAAGTTGTTGTTGTTTACGAAAACAACATTATGTTATGGCTCGAGAGAGACTACTTTTGCTTAAACACGTTCTGGAAATTATTCGCGTGTGTCTGTTGTGTGCAACTTACTGTGTACACTGTAATATATGAATATCCGCGAAATGGAAAAAAATGAAACGTATTAAAAACTTCGTGATATATGTTTTATAAATAAATTCTTTAGTTTATTTGAAAGAACGTATTTTTTATTCGTGTCGATTTTCAATTCGTACCAATTTGTGTAATATTTTGGTTAAGTATTTTTTCTTTATTTGAGTACATTTTCGTGTAGAAATTTTAGAATAAATCGGATTGGAGCATTCAAAAATTCGAATATTTACTACATAAAGACACGAATAAACAAATATTATATATATATATATATATATATATATATATATAAATAAAGGGTTTTTTAAGAGTGATAGAACTTCAAATTGAACGAACACACGGCAGAAGTTGTTAAGCTATAGATATTATATAACGTTGCAAAATAGTTGCATACATCTCTCCAATCTCTAGACCTAAACCCTATAGAACATATGTGGCATTTTCTCGAACGTAAATACGCCAACATGGCATAATTGTAAAGGAAATGTTGAAGAAAGTTATAGAAAAAGAATGGAATAAGATTAGTGCTAAAGAAACCACAAAAAGTGGACCATTCCATGCAAAAAAGGTTATAAGAGGTTCTTAAAAAAGGAGGCTATCCAACCAGTTACTAATTCACTTGAAAAGTTTATTTTACTTTATATTATTTTCGATTTTCATTTTTTGTATGCAGACATTTTCTACTCAATTTGTATGAATTTTTGTGTGTTTTATTTTTTATTTTATTTGTTATAAATTTAAAATGTTTTGAATTGTCATGTATAAATAATCAATAGTTTATAGAATTATTAAAAAAATATGTTTGTTTTTAAATTTACATTATTAAGGTTGTTTTATTGAGAAATATATCTGTATTGATAAGTGTATACAGACATTTTCGAGCATGTGTATATAAATATATATAATAAATTGACAAACCAATTTATATCAAGTAAAATTGTTGTTAAATTTAACTTATTCATCAAAAATTAACCATCGATAAACTAATATTGTAAATTCGAATGGTTTAAATCTACTAAATGACATTACTCGAGCGCATATCATAAACTTTGTATTCAACTTATTTATTTCATAAAAAAATATTTTTATTATAATAAAAGTATAGTTATAAGAAAAGTATTGTTGATAATAAAATATATTTAATTTAAATAAACTTGAATTCAACGAACATGTAGAGCGTTTCAATTTTCATTGATAAAATTCACAATTTATCTGCTACAACTAACGTTCTGTTATACCGAGTTATCATTCTTGATATAAAACTGAAACATCTATTATTTACAGTATGTACCATAAATTACAAGTAAGAATTTAATACCAGTTGTTCACTTGACATATATTATTGATTTTTATAAATTTTTTATCGACTGAAAAAGTTATTTTGTTCTGTAAAGATGTTTCTATTGAACGGAACACATTGACTGTGATTTGTGAAATTCAGAACGATGCGAATTGTAAAATTGCACATTTTCATATCTGATTGAAATAAACGCATGGCGTCAACTGTATAAAATATATGTTATTAAATTGCACACATATATAGAGTCGTCTCATTCAACCTTCGACATAAATAGCATCGCTGCGTTGACGGGAACACGAAACGCAAGACATGTTGAAATGTGAATAATTTGAATATTTTTCTCATGACTTATTTCTTCTCTGCGAAAAATAATTCACTCGGAAACTTACTCGCTTATTCTACATTTCTCTTTCTCCATATATATATATGGTTCGTTTGTGTATTTTATTTATTTTTTATTTTCGTCACTTTTATTATAAATGTCGATTGTATTCCGTTTTAATAAACACGGAAAATTTTTGAATTGATTAAGAAAAAAGATATTTATTATGTTGATTTTATTGTAATGTTGCGGTAGGTTGTGCTTATTTATGACGAATATATATGAAAGTTTGACTTTATAGGATTATTTATGAACGTTGTGTGGTTAGTTATAATTGGAAATGTAAATTAAGTTTATTCTAAAATATAATTTCTGTTTTTTATTACAAAAATTTTGATATAAAAAGAAAGTTTTGAAATAATATTATTATAAAAAATAAAAGGAATAAAAATATTTTGTTTAATAATTCTTTGAATTTTACACAAATAAATTATCACCCCAACACCAGAAAATAAAGAAAAAGATTTTATAACGCAGCTTTTTGATGATGATTGTATTGTCATTAAAAGCGAATAATAAATAATTATTGAACATTTTTTCAATATTTTATGGTGTTGGGATGAAAGTTCATTTGTATGAAATTGAATTTGTCACAGTTCGAAAATAATTGAATCATTGAGTATTTGAAAAGGTTTAAATTATGATTAAACAGCTTAAAATTATGACATAATTTTAGCATGTATGGTAGTTTCATTACATTCTGACAAAATTTAAACACGTGTCTGTAATTTATCATTATCTTTATATTTATTTTATAATAAATATTTAAATTACACTTTTTCAAAATGGTTAATCTCTTTTAATCTTTGTAAATTTAACACTAAAGTATAATTTAATTTAAATATTTATAAATATTTTTATATTAGAAAATCTACTATACTGGCGTTTTTTAACCTATTTTATGATAATATTAAATTTTGTTTATTTTACTAATTCAGTCTGTTGTATTCTTTTCAGTTATATTTTTAATACAACTGGTAAAAGTTAATACTTTAAATATTTGATTTATAATATTTTTATGGCATAGTTTTTTTTTAATATCTATAATAGATAGAAAAAGAAATTTATGATATCAGTAAAAATAAATATGAATTTATTTTTGAATGACAGTTATTTCCAATGTTTTAAAATGTAAATAGAGGTGCTAATAGTTATATTTACTAATTTAGTTTTTATAAAAAAAATAATGAAATTTGAATTTAAGTTTGAATTGAAATTTTAATTAGTTTTTTAAATAATCAAATGTTGTGATATATTTATATATATATTTGTGTGTGTGTATGTATATATGCAAATTCAATTTAATATGCTAATAAACATATTCCTAGTAAAAAATATTATTTGATTTCGAACAAAATGCATGCATACAAATGTATAAGTGATTTAAATTCACTAACTACATGGACGTGTATTTAAATTTTAAATGAATTATTTCTCAGATAAAAAATGCACGTATATTATTTTAAACTGTTTTGAACAGTTGGGAAAACAGTTACCGAAAAAAATTAGTTAAATCGAATGGTTCATACATTAAGTTAAATTATTAATCCAAACAAACGTCAATTATGTAAATGTATACTTGGATATTTCTGATTGTGTATTTAATTAAAAACAATTTGATGTCAAGTTGCGTGTTAAATGTCACATGTAGCTCACGGCACTTGAATAATACTTAATATTAAATGCTATTTTGAATTTATTTCAATAAAATAATGTTCATTATTAAAATATTATTTCTTAAACTCATGGAAAATATTTTCATATTATAAATACTTCTTAAACGTGATACTTTAATAAATTAATTTTTCATTTAAAAAAATAATTTAATTTCAAGTACTGAAGTATTTTATAATATTGTGTATCGTTACTTTTTTTATAATTTAGTTTTAAAAATACAGCGATATTTATATATGGTGATCCAAATGAAATTGAAAGTAGTAAAAAATAATAAATGATAGCAAGCAAGTAAATTTATGTATATATAATTTGTGAATTGGAAAAAAGATAGCAAAATATAGTTTTTCTAAAAGACTAAAAGTAAGGTACAAAAGGATATAATTATGTAAAAAGTGATAATTTTTAGTGTCATCAGAGTTAAAGATAATAATTTTTATTATTTTTTATTTAACAAGTATCATATTATTTTATTTGAACTATTCCTATCAATAATAATAATTTGATTTATTTATTATATTAATTTATTACTATATTAGTGATATTCGATAATGATATTAATATCATTATTTAAAAAAATCAAAATTTCATAATAATTTTTAATTATCTTATTCTATTCTAAATACAATTGAGTTTTATTTATTAACTATTGATTTACACATTATAAGTAATTATGTTTGATTAGAAGAATATATTAAACAAAATTCAACTATTTACTACTATAATTTATTTTAATATTTTAGTTCAATTTCAATTAAAACAATTACGGTATTAATTTTCAAAGTCGTTTCAAAGTTATTACATTATTGTGGCATTAATCTTAAATGAGTATCTATTAACATAGTAAACATTTAATTGATTCTATCGTTGTTCAGAATCGATTTTAGGTTCTCATCTATATAAGTTTATATTTTAGTTGATTTATATTAAATCTTATTACATTTTACAGCACGAGTAAATATATGTATAACAGTAAGGGGATTTATTTACAGTATTTATTTGAATTTTCATCATAAAATATGTTAATTGTGTGAAAAATTATTGTAATTAATTTATTTTTAAGTTTTTATTCCATATAGATGAAAAAAATGATAATCATCATGTTTATAATCCTATGTATATTTTATAAATGTGATGAATTTTTCAATTTAGAATTATTTTCTAGTTAATTTAAAATAGTTAATAGAAAATTGTTTAAACATTTTATTTCAACGAATCACAATGTAATAATTATTTATTTTAAGTAATATTGCTAAATAAAAGTTATGAAATATCATATTTATGTATTGTCACTATGTTAAACCATTTTTTTCTTTAATTTTTCTTTAAGCTTTGATCGTTTTTCAAAGTTATTTTTATCAGAATTGAGGTTTCATCCATTATTTAGTTATTCATTTTCATGGTGTTTTTAAAAGAAAATAGAGTTTTTTTTTGTATAATTTGGACATTAATTCGTTTAAAGCAATCTGTAATATTAAAATTACATTCGATGAGGTAATAGTTCATGAACACGCAAATCAAATTCAGTATGAAAATTGTCTTTCAAGTGACAGAAACGTACTGAACACAGATATAATGTTTGTTTTTGTGATTTTATTATTTTTATCTATACCAAAGGAGTTATGTTTTCTTGTAAAGTTAAATAATTTATTGAAATCAAATGAAATATTTAATATAATAAAAACAGTTCAGTTATTGATTTTTCGCTCGATGAATCCCAGGTGGAAAAATGTATTTATTTTTATCAAATCGCACGAGTGTTCATCTCAACCGAAACATATTTTCGTACGCTACTGCAAATAATATAAATTACATTTGGCCCGCACACTATTGACACGGTCTATTATGGCAAAACAAGTGACTTTATTATCTTGATGGCGGGAAAGATTCGCACGTCGGGAAGTTTGAGCGGGAAATTTTAATCAGCGCGCTACTGTTCCGGCGTTGTTAACGCAAATGTGGTAAACCAGAAATAGTTTCCACGTGTGCGGTTAAGTTAGGTCAATGCAGCACTGCACGACGTCGAATGTGCCAATGAGGAGGCTCGATTTGCATATCACGTGATGCACGACCGCCATTATTTCAGCAGATACACGCCGATAAACGGCACAGTTTATGTGATTTTCGAATATAAAGTGCTACTCATTTCCCCTCGACGTGTCTGTATCACACTTCTTACAATGTCTGGCACGATAGCGAATCAGAGTGTTCTATCGAAGCTTTTTTTATGTAATAGAATTTGTACTTTTTGTTCGCTTTTTGAACTACGTTCGTTACGAATATCAATGAATATCATGATCGCGGAATTTTAATATCAATGAATTTTATGCGCAAACGAAAGTTTTTATATGGATTTTTTTCCATGTTGAATATGTAAAATATACGAATCCTTGTTCGAAACCTGCTTTTTTAAAGTTAAAAGTCAGAAATTTAAGGATGTACGACAATAAAAATATTTGAAATTCAAATTATTTTTAATTACTTACTTGTAATTTTTGACAAATGTGATTGATTTACCAAACTAGCACACAATTTGACTTACAATTCGTTAATAATTGAAATGTGAATAAATTTTGTTTAATTTTATTTTTTTATTCGAGTCGTTTCATTTATTTTTTGTGGTAGAATGTTACAACATTAAGTGAAACGAATTTCAGTCCTCTGTCAAACTAATTCTGATATATTAATGTGATGCTACAAGATTCACTGCCGGACGTTGGTGCTACTTTAAGTGGAAAAAGATTGAAAAACTTAAACAACTTTAATTGAAGTATTAAGAAAATAAATAATAGAATAACATTTTCTTAGTTTCACTTTAAGAAAATGCACTCAAGCTCTTCTTGATTTTCTTTAGTTCTTTAATAATATACCAAGCTTTTATTCGATTCAGTGCACAATTATTTGTAGTCTCATTTAATATCCTTTGCACAAATGTCTTATTAATTTTTCTAGAATTTATAGTTTGATTAAAATTTATTTTTAAAATTTGTTTCAATATCTTTATATATACTAATATATTAAGTTTATTTTTGATAAAACAGTAATATATATTTGGAAATGGAAAGAAAACGACAAAAAAAATTATTGAACTTTTAACATTTAATATTTCATTTCTTAAATAACGGTGAAACAGTGGATGATTTTGATAAAACAAAAAGTAATTAAAAAAACTGAATTTCAATTCGATTTTTTTAAAATTTCGATAAAATCCAAGATTCGAAATCGTAAATAATTGTTTTCTGTTAATCGCCAGACCAAAGAAACATTTTATAATTGAAGATCGAAAGCTTTAGAACTCTATGATAACGGGTCGTCTGTTATCTTGATCGCGCATATCGTGGCGTGATATGGTGAGGTTTGTTGAGTATTTAACATCTCCATCTGGTAAAGGGTGTCAAGTGCCGCGAATCACGCGCACCACCTACATTAATAACTCCATTTTTCATAGCGGTCGTCAGCGTTGGTGCTTTATCGTTCCCATAATTAGTAACTATTAACGCAGTGAATGCTGGTTCACGACCACCTCTTGTACCAATGAGAGAGATTTAGGAAGTGTACCTGTCTTTGAGGTCAATTGTGTGTATTTAACCTTTTGGTAATCAATGGACGTACACTATTGACGTTAACTGCAATGAAATTATTTTATATATAGTCATCCAAATGTGACGCCTAGATTTGTGTTTTATTAAAAAGAAACATGTGTATAGTTTCTTTTCAATAAAACATAATTTAGGCGTCACATTTGGATGATCCTATATATAAGAGTAACATTTTTTTGTTAAACCGAACTTATACTTTTAGAGAAGGTGTAAAGTGAAATATTTTTTTAATTTAAATACTAAAGTATATTCAATAACAGAAGTGTTTCATTTATTTTTTATGTTTATAAATATGAAAAAATTGCAAATTTAATTGAAAATATATGTAAATTTAAATTTTAAAATTTCAACGAATTACATACACACACAAATATATATATATATATATATATATATATATATATATATATATATATATATATATATATATATAAGTATTTATAGAAATGTGAATAAAAACATGTATTGTCTTACATAGATATAATGGTAATTTAAGCATTTGAAAAGTCTATTAAAATTTTTAATATTTTAATTACGTTTATTTCATATAAATATACATATATAATAAAAAAATAGAAAAAAGTTAGCAGTTTTAAAATGACTTTGTATATTTCACAAGTTTATAACTTCTATAAAAGAAAAATTTCTCTCATTAAAATTTAATATATTTTGCAAGATATGCTTAGTATTCCCCTCAAAAAAACTTTTACACTTTGTAAAAGTCAACATGTTTTATAATAACTTATACAAGGAGCGCTTATTACAATTTAAAAGAATTTTATGTATTTTAAGACTTTATTAAATACTTTTTAAATGTACTGTTTTAATTGTTTATGTAGTAAATTGAGTACATATATATAAATAATATATTTTTTTTACATCTGTATGAGATTTAACTTAAAGTTTATTCTATGTTGTACATAGTGGTATCATAAACAGATCGTTTTAAAAGCTTGTTTATTAGTTTTCATAAAGTTTTTCGACAGGTTTCATTTACATTACTTTATTGGTTTATATGCTGGATTAGAAGCAATTTTAAAAGTTTTAATAGAAAATTATTTTTTAAAATAAACTAATTAGAAAATCAACTAAAACTATGAAAAAATACAGTCTAGATTTATTTTTTCATACATTATTATAAAAATCTTCTTAAGAATATGTTTTCTTAAAACATATTTCTGGAAAAAAGCAAGTATTTTAATTAGTATTAATTTATATATATTTATTATTCTTTTAGCTTATTAAAAAATATTATATTTCCTTTAGTTAAAAAATTAATCTTTTAATGATGATGTATGTAAAATAGTTTTATGCTTTCTAAATTTATAAGATTTAGTGAAATTGTAAAAATGTTTATTTTTATATAAAATGTATTTCTCCTTCCTCCTCTCTCTCTATTTATAAATAAAATTATTTGCATGTATGTACATCAATATATTTTCTGTATTAATAAATAAAGTATTTGTAAATGTGTGTTTAATAAAGTGAATATAACGATTTTCCAAGTAATTTTATCAAAAAAGAGAATAACATATTAAACTAAAAATAGATACATTTGGTTCATGTAGACCATAAAAACACATGAATACATAAACATTATCAGATTCCCGTATGCATTAATTTGAAATTCCAATATAACGAAACAAGTGTACGCTTTTATACGAACCGTGAAGACGATAATATAATATCATTTAAGTATCGAACGTAATATACTTCACTTTTATTATTCTATATATTAGAATGCCAATGAAAACACAATATTCGTAATAGAAAATCAATTATGAAAGTTTGACGAAGTACTCTTATGATTGAAATTGAAAATCTGGTAGAGTAGATACAGACTCATACACATATATACATATTCATTATATGTAAAAAAAATGTCAACTTTTTCAATGAAAATGTAAATGCTGGAAAATAAAACTTTTTTATTAGATTGCAGTGTACATATTTGTGCTCGAATTTTATTTATGACTGACATATTATTTTATGAATATATATATATATATATATATATATATATATATATATTTATGTGTGAGTGTACATATATATAGTTTAATAATTTTATAAGTTATCTATTCATTAAATCTGTAAGATCAAAGTTTCTTCATATTTAATATATTTCAAGATGTACTGTTAATATCTATGTAATCAATATTTATATTGTATTATCTATTTGATTATGTGAATATTATTTTTTCAATAGATTTTCTATTGCTAATGAAATTTTTCATTACTGAAACATTAAACAAATTCAAAAAATAATAATTGTGTATTTTTGAATACTTGTAATCCCAAGTTATTTATTATAGGGATTTGTATGTGCATGTACTTGTATGTATGTATGGATGATGTACATATATATATATATATATATATATATATATATATATATGTATGTTTGTATGTAAAAGAATATATAAGTGTGTGTAAATATGGCAAAAACAGTATAAAAATGGTATAAAATTGTTGACAAATAAAATGAATGCCGCTAAAAGCAAAAAAATAATGACGCCATTAATCTATTCGTATAAAGCAACTTGAAAAATTGCGTGTGTACACTTTTGTCTGCAACGAAACAAATTTAAAGGTAAATGTAGAGTTAACGTAAGTTAGCGCAATTTTGAAAAGTTAAATGTATGCGTTAACGGTGAAGTGAGCACAATAGAGTTGAGTACTAAACTCATGTTAAAAGTAACTTCGAAATTGGTTCAGTTGAAAGTTTACAGTTAAGTAGTTTTATATTCCTTTTTAGATTTGAATTAAAAAAGTGTGATTTTTTTAAAAAATGTAGTTTTTAGGTCAGTATTTTTACAAAAAATAATTAATAATGAGTATGTGATTCATATTTCATATGATGTATTTTTGATACTTAATAGTCGATATAACTGTAATTCTGAATTTACAAAGTCAATGTTTATTTAATTCTTAGTAAGAACGGTTGATTATATTGAATATTTTAATAAAATATTATGGTGCTGTATTAATTTCTTGCAAAAAACGAAATAATCAATATTTTAATATACTGTGAAAAAAAATTCTTGTAATTTCAATATTCAGATGTACTGAAACAAATAAAACAATTAAATAGATTACTTTTTTATTACAGATGATTATATAGAACTATAAATGTATGAAAACAATTTTTTAGTTAAACTTGGCTTTTATATTTTAACTCACATCCATCGATTGCATGTTTTGTGTGACTAAGTTGATTGTTGTTTTTCAACTTGACGAAAATAGGTTATAAAAACATAAATAACATTACAGAAAATATGTTATAATTTTTTTTACATGATAATATTATTCTAAATTTGTTTATTATATTTCTATATAAAGATATATAAATTAAATGTTAAGTATTTATGACTTCAATTATATATAAATAAATAATTCTCTATCTACTATTCATTAGTAAATATTTTAATTGAAAGCTTAATTAATTCTGTATATTTTAAAAAATACTTTTATTTAAATAAATTCTAGTTTTTAAAATAAATAATTTTATTGAAATTATAAAATGAAATAAAATTGACTTATATAAAAAATAATTTTGATATTTTAAAAAAATATTTATGGCATTAATTTCATATATTAAAATTATGAAGTTGTGTTTATACCTCTTATTTACATGTAAATGGGTAATTAATTTTGTTGAGATAATTCATTCTGTTTGTTATTTTTTAATTACAATAAATTGGAATAAAATATTTAACATTTAATTACGAAATAGAGTGTAGAATAAAAATAAATATTTATTTTTGATTGATGTATTAGTATTGGTTTGAAAATTGAAACAAAAAAAGTATTGAAGATATGTATATTAAACAAATTAAAAAAATCTTTAGTAGTCCACATTCCTATTCGTTTTTCTAATAATAAATTATGTGTAATTGTTATAATTTAGTCGATGTTAAATTCTCATCCAGATTTACTTCTGTTCGATGATTGCATAGGTCATTTTGGATAGATGAGTCGAAGCATTTGCTGAAATTAAAATTTCATTCAAACGTATGCAATAATATTAAAAATCGTTTTCGTGTAATAAATGACTGTAATAAAATAAAAGATCGATTTTAATTTGATATAAAGTACTATACGAATGAATGTACATGATTAAATAAATGAAAAATTGTCAGTATCAAATATTTATATAGAAAATAGTAAGTGTTACTCGCAGTAATGAAAATGAAATATTTTTCATTATTAGACAAACATTACGACTGGTGACCTTTCTCACTCGTTACTACTAAAAGCTGCTGACCAAGTAATTAATTAAACCGCTCTAATGCTTTAATTAAAACAATTATAATTACATGCTGACTAGCAGGAACACGTGTGGGTGATGACTCAAAAGGTATGATATGAATAATATAATGAAATCGATTTCAAGCGCCCCTATATTTAAAATATTAGGAAATAACGGAAGCGAGGGAGACTGTTTTTTGAAATTAAACAATCATCGCAGCGGTTGATTGAATATCGATAACGTTAACAGGTCTTAATAACTATGTCATCTGATGACAGATGAGAAAAAAGTGTGAATAGATTAATCCCTTTTTTTGCAAGTTTTTTTTTAAATATGAAATATCAAATAAAATGGTTACAATACTGTTTATATTTTTGAGATCATTTTTATTAGGTGAAAATAGATAAGTAGTAATTATTGTAAAATATAACGTACTTTTAATATTTATGTGCGTTTTTTTTTAAAAAAAATCAGTGTGTAAGTTTATGAAATTCATATGACTTCTAATTAAAATAGAACATTATATTTTTAACAGATTGTTATTATTTAAATTAATAAAGGTTATTCTGTTGTAATAAAATTTAAAAATGGAAAATATCTAGATAAATAATGGCTGACAATAGTTAGTGGTTGTATCAGCATTAATGAATTGGAGTAGTAAAAGTAGGTAAATATATTATTCAATATTTTCTTTGCTTTCTATAAAAAAATGTCGAGAGAAATTTATTATAGAAACAGATATAAATATTTTATTTATTCGTGATAAAATTTTATTATGATTTATTCATATTAAAGAAATTAGCAAATTCCTTAAACTTTAATTAAAAAAATATGAAAATTCATTAGTAATGAAGTTTTAAGTGTGATTATTACTGATGAAAGGTTGTCACTTAATTAGACTTAATTTTAAAATCGTATGTTAGTATTGATTAAAAATTTATTTATAATTATAATTTTAAAGAAATTTGGTACAAGCAGTAAATGATTTTTATTAATTATTTATTAAAGACTTTGAAACAATTTAGTTTGAGAATAAATAAATATTTATTTAAAAGAACGTTTGGTTCTTAAATAAAATTTTATAATTGTATTCATCTGTAAATATTTAAAAAAAAATCAAATTTTGAAATTTGAAAAACTATAAATTTTCTATAGATTTGTGTTCTAAAGTGAATCTACCAAATGTAAATTCTGGGGACTTGAATTCATTCAATGAACACGTATGTAAAATTCTCCTACTGATCAGAATTTCAATTTGTGTTAGTATGTGAAGTTAAAGTAGATTTATTGTAGAATGGTGTGACTATTTTACAAAATATTTACGAGATTTGTTTTGAAAATTTCATCTGAATAATTTATACATAATTTATGGACTTATGAACAACGAGACGTGAGTCTGAATACAGCTTTAAAATTATGACTTTTTTGTAAACAAAATTTATTAAATTTTATACAAAACTGTATTTTTTTATTTACGTGTATTGAGCTGATAAAAAACAATTTTTATGAAGTAATTTTTGTTCTATTATTAGATATGAATATTATTTTTTCTATTTTCTCTGTAATGAGAATAATATCTCTCTAAAATATATCTAGTGTTAAATATTTATAACAAAAAACACAAAATAAATCTAAGTTTTTCTATTTAGAAAAATAGATATTACGTTTGTGATAAAATTTCATGAGTATTACTTTTGTTGACGAAAATATCTTTTGAGTTTATTCTTAATATATATATATATATATATATATATATATATATATATATATATATATATATTAGCTTTGTACCAAATTTTCCGTTTTCTTTTCATAAAACAAGTGTGTATATATATACAAGTGTGAGTGTTTGGTACAGAGACAAGGTGTAAAAAAATGTATATAGATATTGAATCGAGGAAAAAAAGACTTATAACATGCGATCGAATAGAGACTTGGCCAGTGAAGCTGAAGAAAAATCAGTCTCGATATTGTAAAATTTCGGCACGATGCCAAATAGAGAGTGGCAGACAGTATAGTGGTCGTATCTTCGAGAGCATAACGTTATAGTCCTATAGTCTGTACAAGTTGTTGCTGCCATAGTAAGCGACATGCAGGCGGAAAAGCAGCAAGCAGCAGAAAGGCAGGCATGGTCCACACTTGCCAAATAAAATTTTATGATGCGACGTCGTTGTCGTCCTCATGCGAGATGTGTTTTGTATTTCCCGTGAATATTTTTCTAGGTTATGCGCCGCCTCTTGAATATTTATTACTTCACTGTGTTGGATGTGCTGTACTAGTCGCCTGTTTGTTGGTTTGGGGTTGTTAGCTTTGATGCTCCGCATTCTGGTTTTATGTAGGGTTTACTTTTCTTTTTGAAGGGTTATTTTTTAGTTTCAGACAGATATGAATTAGTAGGTGTGTTGGAAAAAATTATAAAATGTAAATCTCTTTGGTTAAAGTAAATGAATAAATATATAAATAACTGCATATATTAGATAAAAATGTTGCATTCGGTGTAAAATATAGAATATGTCATTTTATTCTTAATATAATTTATTCTATTTTTGTTTTGAATATTTTAAAAACAATGTTTTTTTTCAGTAATTTTTTAAGTAGGTTTCAAATAGGTGATATAAAACTAATAATTTTTATTCAAAAATAATATATATATATATATATATATATATATATATATATATATATATATATATATATATATATATTGAATTACTCGTTTCCTCAGCTCAGAAAAAATGGAATGTGTAACACATAAACAAAAAATTGGACAAGAAATATAACGTAAAACTTGAAAAGCTAGTAAACATAGAAACATAAAAAATATAAACTTTCTATTTATGAAACAAATATTCTATCTTTTAAGGAATAAATTTTTGATTTGTATTCTATTTTTTTTTATAAATCTACAGTGTTGAAATATATTTTTCCTTTTATAGAAAAATGTTTTATAGTATATAAGAAGTAACAATAAACCATTTCGTTTTTATTATTTGTAAAAACATTATTATTTTAAGAATTTAAAAAATATTTCGTGAAAAGTTCAGAACAGTTATGTTTGTTTATATATTTTAATGTTTGTAGAAATTAATATTTTGTTTATATGTTTGTAAAGTGATAAAAATTGTTAATAATAAAAAACAGTAGTTGTATGTATAATTGGAAAGAATATTATGATAATATTTTTTTATTATTTTACATTAACCAATGATAAGTACTCGAGAATAAAAAAAAGTAAAATTAAAAATATGAAAATATTATTGACTAGAAAAAAAATTTTGTATATGTGAATTACATACATACATACATATATATATATATATATATATATATATATATATGTGTATGTATTTTTTAAAATAATATTAATAATTATTCATTTGTGTAATTAAGAGTGATTACACATTTTATAAAAAGTTTTGAAATACATTATTTTTAATTAACATAATTTAAATTAGTATTAACGTTTTTCTTAACAGTTAATTAAAGTTATATATATATATATATATATATATATATATATATATATATATATATACACACTCTCACACATGTGAGTGTGTTTGTGTGAATCTTACTGTTAGTGTTAATGTTTTAATTAAATGTAAATTTTCAGTAGCAAGAAAGAATTTTAGGAACAAGAGAACGTGTTTGGTATATTTGATGTTATTTTGTAAAAGAAACAATTAGGAAAATAACAAATTTAATTTTTGTTAGTATATATTGAGTTATACATATTCTTATAAAATTTAATAGCGAATAACACACAGCATACATATATATATATATATATATATATATATATATATATATGTATATATAATAGAGATAGTAATAATGTATTAAATATGCTAATAAATGTCTTACAATTTGTTAGTAAAACGTATATTACTATATTATTAATTATTAAAAATAGGAATATTAGAATTTTACTTTAACGAAAATATTTGAAAATTCATTTAGAAGTAAAAATTTAATTGTATATATATATATATGTGTGTGTATGTGTGTGTGTGTGTGTTTATATATTTATTCAAAAATACAAACAATAAATAAATTGGATTAATATAAAAGCTTACAAACGCACAAACAAATTCATATAATATCCAACACTAAATTTATAGATGACATTCGTTTAAATATATTTGTGGACTGTTTTTGTTCCATTTTATTGGCACATCTATTAAAAAATACGATATTATGCCAATTCTGAAACAGTTTATACATCTGGTCGTGAGTTTTTATACGTTTTGTTAGTAAAATTATTATCGTATTAAAACTCACGTCTGAAATTATTCTCATTTTTTTTTATAAAAAAATATATATTTGTTTGGGTTGCTCGTGATATTAAAGACCGTGTAAAAGATATGATTACTGTTATTGCGAGGTGAGACTGCTGGAAATTTGAATATTGTATTTGCATTTGTAATCCATTGCTGGCGTTTTTCAGTGACCTACAGTAATTTCGGATGTATGGTATTCGTTAATAATACTAATTTGTTCTTGGGTAATTTTATTAAGGGAAATGTAGCTGATAAATCGTTGCATTTAATTACCTACCTCATTTTAAATAATGATTACGATTTAATAACTAAAATTAATGTTTATTTTCATTTGTAGCTTTTAATATTTTTTATTTTTATAATATTTAACTCTAAAAAGTTGCATATATATATATATATATATATATATATAGAGAGAGAGAGAGAGAGAGAGAGAAAGAAAGAGAGAGAGTAATCCAAAGTGATTTTGTATGTAATTCACATATACAAAATATTTTTTCCTACATTTGTATTTTATTAAAAAGAAACAAAAAAAACTTTGCACATGTTTTCCTATACACCACCCTATACACATATTCTTTTTAATAAAACACAAATCTAGGCATTATATTTGGAACACCCTATATATATATATATATATATATATACTGTCTATGTATAAAAATATCAAACTAATAGAAATGTGGAGATATTATTAAAAAAAGGTCAAAAGTAGAGTAATTGTATTTAAGAATATTTTATATAAAAAACAATATTACGAAATATTATAAGAACAAAACAAGAATTGAGATTTCTGTTTTCTAAAAATGAAACAGAATTTATTCAAAACTTAATAGAACTCAGGAAGATAAGTGAAAAATAAATTATCAAGAAATGAAAAAATGAATAATTCTTGTTTATCATATTTATAAAAGTTCAACAAATATAACAAAGTTTTAATAGATAATAAATTAGATAATTGTAATTTTTAATTTTCTTAAAGAAATGTATTTGAAACAAGTTCGTTATTTTTACGATTTGTAATATAAATTTTCAAACAACTGTCGAATAGAAACAGAAAACTTAATTGACCATAACGATTTTTTTTAATTCAATTCGATAAACACACTTTCGATTAACAGTAATATGTAAGTTTTCACTGAACGTCTATCTTGTATTATTAATTTTATCTACCCTTATGTGTATAATGTCCATATGGCACGGAATACATATAACATGAAAGTACATCCGGTGGTATATGAACGCTTTTATCCATTTCCTGTTCATTTTTAACACCCTATTGTGTGGATGTCGATTTTGATTTTACGAAAATAACGATCACAATGTGACCACGAAGCGATTTGAAAGTAAACGGTATTATAAAAAAGTTTATTCTTAGTATTAATATATATATATATATTATGACTGAAGGTTTTATTTTATTTCGAATTTCTATGATTCTCGCTTTTAAACTTTATATATATATATATATATATATATATATATATATATATATACACGCACACACACACATATATACATACAAGAATATTACAATGAAATAATTTTCTTCTTTATATTAAAACACGTTTTACCAAAGCGACTGGTTTAATTATTCATATTATAAAAGTTTGGGCTAATTTATGTTTTTAAATTTGTTTAATTTTAATAAGATCCTTGTTAATTTTAATACTTTCTCAAAGAAAATGTTCTTTGCTTAATAATATTTTAAAAAAATGTGAATAAAATGTATAAAACCATTTTTATAAAACTTATTAAACATTTCATATTAAAAGTAATGTTTTGTAAATAGCTAATAAAATTAAATAATTAAAATTGTTTTCAGAACTGGATTTATTTTTCATTCAAAAATTATAAAAATAATGTTCCAAGTATGATTGAATTATTTTTATAATTAAAGTACGCTTTCCAAATATTTGTCGATATTTTTTTAGAGATGGTCACAGATGAATGCTTACTATGACGAGCTATTGAAGAATAAGTCATAAATCTTGTATCAAGAGATAATAAATCTTCTACTATGAAGTTTTTATCTTTCTTTTATACGTTTCTCCGAACAAAAAATGAAAGAATAATTGATCTATTAGAATATTTGATCTCTAAAATAATTTTCTTTCTCGATTTTTTTATATATTTGTTTTATATGGAACACATGTTAAATATTTTAGTGAATATAAACAATCTTTTTCATTTGATTCTAAATTTATATTTGTTTATAAAATAGAAATAAAAGTATTAATTTTATTTGAAAAAATATACTTTAATGAAATTAAGTATCAAATTGTCGAATATTTTTTTTAAAAAATATATATTTATAAATGGGTATAAAAAATATTAATATGTTTAATTAATAGTTTTATAAATATACCAACAAACAATATTAATAAAAATATGTTCCAAGAGAAATATCTTATTTAATAAATTTATAATTTATATATTCTAGTGTAAATTATTTCTCTATGTTCTATTCAAAACTGTTCTTTAAATTATACAATATTACAATGTTTCAGACTAACATTGCGAAATATCGGTTCTGTTTGATAAAATGAATTTGAACAGATGATTTAATTCGATAAATAAATATCTGTTGAAACACTTTCGTCAATTTACCGTTTGTATGTACATTGTTTGCGAATTTTACCGTATTATTAGCGACTGACAATGACTGAATTTGATATCAAGGTTGTCAGATAAAATATCATCTGTTCAATTTCAATGTCGATTCAGTATCTGCGTTTTGGTTTAATATATAATAGTTATACGAATTCATCTTTTTTTCTTCATCACATGCGATACTGAATGAATATTAACTATCATATGTTATATTTCTAAGATAAATATACATTGAATAGAATGAAGAGATATAAATACTGTTTTCTTAAGTACTACTAGGATATGATTCGCATTGTTAATATTATTCATATAAATGTACTAATTTGCTTCTAGTATGAAGTATAATTATTAAACAACAAAATGAGAGATAGGATTAACATAATATTAAAATTAAAACATTTTGTTTAATTCATGAAATGATATCACGTTTTTTGTACTATAGCTTATTGTCATTGTTATAACTTTTTTATATTCGAGGAATTTTCAAAGATTATCCTTTTTTATATGTATATTTGATTAGGTATTTAAATTAAAATTCATTTACAGATTTTACAAAAAATAAAATTACTATAATGATAGATACAGAAATGTAATATTTTTTTTTAAATCTCCATACATATTATTATTAATTATTTTTAGAATGTTTTTAATTCAAGTAGTTGTATTAAAAATATGAGATATTAGATGTTGAATTTGAATTAAAAATGATAATTTAATAAAATTATATATTATTTTTAGTTATACAATAAGATTTTTTAAAAATATTAGTTATGTAATAAAATATATTAATGGAAATAATTTTGATGTTAGATGTGTTTATTGAAACTTTATTACAAATGATTTCTTAAAATATCAAATATTCAAATATTATTGTAAATAATTTAAAGTGGATAGAATGTTGAATGAGGATAGTTATAGGAATAGACACTAAAAATTACATAAATAGAATAAAAATCTTGTCAACATAGAAAATAAAGAAGTAAAGTGTTTTATATGTAAAAATTGTCTTGAAATTTTTATAAATTTTCAATTTCATTAAATTTAGATGTTTGAATGTTGCAAATATTAAATTATTGATCTGTTTATATATATATATATATATATATATATATATATATATATATATATATATATATTCCGCATTTATATTTCAACAGCATTGGTAAAATAACTTACAGTACACATTCATTCCTGATTTGAGCGAGAGAAAAAATCTTATAAGAAACTTATAACAACAATGAACGCTATCCGCGTTATTGCAGTGATATCTCTTCTTTTTTTACGCTTATAGTGTTTTGAGCACGTCTCTTGCACCTTTATATATACGGTGCACATTTTATATAATGTTTTCTATACATCAGAATTGTCGTTGCTAGACAATTTCGTTTTTGATATATAAAAATAGATGTAGAAAACAATAGTTGCACGTTTTACGATATATCGTGTTAAAATTAACTTCTTGATAAATGAACGTTTTATATTGTGTTTTCTATTGTTGTTCGAAGACATTGTATAGTTTTTATATTCAGTGTTGATAAGTGTATCTTTTACACTTCATTGTAATAGTAATTATTGTAGGAGTAGTGTTTCACTTTTTTTTTGAATACAATAATAAAGATGAGAAATGTGTAATTAAATGATAAAAGTCATTTCAACTGTGATTATTTTTCTCCGGTTTGAATTTTAAATCATAAAAATGTTATTTGAAGAGTTTATAAACAAGTGTTATCTTTTTTTGAAAAACAAATATTATTTTTTATATATTCAGAATATATAGGGTCATCCAAATGTGACGCCTCGATTTGTGTTTTATTAAAAAGAAACTATACACATGTTTCTTTTTAATAAAACACAAATTTGGATGACTCAATATTTTCACGATTTACAATATAGTATTTAAATCTTGAATTGTAAAAAATATTTTTGTGGTTAAATAATCGAATCTTTATGTATTTATAAATTAATTTACTTACTGATTAAATAATAATTATTAAATTGATTTTATTTGTTATTTTACAGTTTGATTTTTGTATATATATTTGATTGCTGGATGAAGACCTGTACTAAAATTATTCGATTTCAACAACCCTATGCTTTTTTTCTCTAATTCCACAGCAATAATTTCATAAGTCTTTATTCTTTACATTTAGAGGTTTCTTCGTGACTTCTTGAGTTTTTTTTTATATATCTGAGTTTCTAATCAAATATATATATATATTACAAACAGAATTTATTTCTATAATTTTCAAACACATAATATTTTCATATATTGTATAATCGTTTAAAACTATTTGTATTAAAATATATTTCCGAAATTAATACCGTGCACTTAATTATATAAAAAAAACAGTTAATAGCTAAAGGTTGTAATGTTGTACAAATTTATTGTTTGGTTTGTTATGCGGGAAATAACAAATAATTCGTTATGCAGGAAACATAAAGCATAACGTACTAAAAGTATTTATTCGTTTAGGAAGAAAACAATATAAATAATCAATTAAAAATGGGGAAAATAATGAGTTTTATGTTATATGCATGACAAACAATACGCTATACCCTGCGGAATAATAATAATTTTAAATGAAATATTGTCGAATAGTATCGCATTCCGATCTCATTTGCTTTATTTAAATACTAGTCCCGCTAGTAAAATTTTAACATATGGGCTCGATGAAAGTTTTTAAATGCGTGTCATTCAGTAATCTTTATAGAAAACTATATATATATATATATATATATATATATATATATATATATATATATATATGTGTGTGTGTGTGTATGTGAAATTAAACGTATGTGTGTATGTGTGAGCCTAAGTAGTATATAAAGAGACGAAAACGAATATTCTTTATAACTGTAACATGCAATGCAACAAACTATTAATCATATTAAGTATTTAAATTAAACATTACGTTGGTGTTACGCACGCTGCGTCATGTCGTGACCCCGCGCCGATCCTCAGCAGTAGAAATAGCGCGGACTTTTAACTGAAGACGACGGTGATAGAGATTTATTCCGCTTCCGGTGTGGGCGCATCATCTCGCGTCTCACGTTTCATCTTGAAATCGTGCAGTGCGGTAGCATAGACTTTTTTCATTACTCGAGTATTTCAATCGTACTTTCGAATAAAATCATTTATCTTTTTAGGAATTTTTTAATTGCACAAAATGCGTACGAGTGATTTTTTCTAAAGAAGGTAAAAATTCAAATTTTTTTTTTGGGAAATGAACTCTTAAGTTTTAAATTTATTATTTGATTTTATATTGGGCATATAGACATGCATATATATATATATATATATATATATAAGACTTCATTAAACTTCATTATTTATAATTTAAATGTGAATGATACTGGACATGTGGGTACATTGAATAGAATTCACATAAGAGTTAAGATTGAGTAAATAGGGGTTGGACATGTACGCATGTTACAGTTGAAAAGTGATGTATCTATATGAAGATATAACTAAATACGTCTATTCAAAGACTATTTTGAAGTTGAAGACCTATCTTATATTAATAATATATTCTATTGGCTTAATAGAATCTACAGTTTTAAGAATGAATTAAATTTCTGTATATCATCGTTAGATTAAACATTGAAATATAATTTTATTATGAGTCTGCATTTATTATACTGACAATTAATAATTATATATATATATATATATATATATATATATATATATATATAGTTTTATGATATTAATGTAAAAGGTTTTATTGGAAAATAATAAAAACTTTAAGTAGTATATTTTAATATCTTAAAAAATTAAATCTGTTTATTTATACATAAGTCTGTTTTTTTGTCATATAGATTTAGGAATAAATATGGTTAAAGAATAATCTAATAAATTATATTTTTTTCAATTTTA
This sequence comes from Neoneuromus ignobilis, assembly GCA_029203775.1. NCBI lineage: Eukaryota > Metazoa > Arthropoda > Insecta > Megaloptera > Corydalidae > Neoneuromus > Neoneuromus ignobilis. The sequence goes on along the minus strand of CP092093.1, from coordinate 5,879,352 downwards.
ATTCTATTCTATTCTTTTATATAATCGTATCAAAATTAAAGTATTTTATTTTGTTAAGAATTGAATTCTATTAGTTTTTTTATGGATACATAAATAATACTTTCACAACGAAATTTGAATGTTTCTTTATTTGAATATTTTTAATCAATAAATTTCATATTATATTAAGCTTTTTCATTCGAAGAAATTTTTATGGACTGAAATTTTTGATTTAAAAAATTAATGTAATTATTATCATATATGTTTGTCCATTTATATATATATATATATATATATATATATATATATATATATAGTTTTTTAAATAACAAATTTGTGTTAAAAATTCGGTAAATATTGCAAAATAAAAAATGCATTGCGATTATAATTTTATTGCTAAAAATCACGATTGTACTAATCTGTATCTGAAAATAAACTTTTGTAGTTTACTGTTCAATGAGTAAAAAATGCGTGACTGACATGATTACATGCCATTAATTTACATTTAAAATATTATATATATATATATATATATATATATATATATATATATATATTAGGGTATATAAATAGAATGTCTTATGTGAAATTTTAACTTTGTACTCATGCCAATCATAAGCCAGACGTAAATTAAATACATTTTGGTTTATAAAAAGAAAAGCTTTTAATTTATTAATATGTACTAAACTTATTTAAAATAAAAAACGATATCTGTTGCTAAAAATCTAAATAATTAATAATGACAGAATACATATTGTAGTTATTTTTTATATCAATGTTTCTTTATGTATGTTTCGTAAAGCAACCCGATATTTTATATGTTTTTAATTTCTATAAAATAATATACATATAAAAATATTATTGTTATAAATATGAACAAAACAGAAAATTGCATTAATGATAAATAATTTTAATAGAGCGTGGAGTGTAACAGGCTATAATATTTTTTTATAGGTAATAAAAATACATAATAATAAATAAGTATAGAAATAAAAAAAAGCTCGAATCTGTATCACTTTTCGTGAAGTTACGTAAATTTCAGTTTACAATAAAATAAAATTGTATACTTAATGTAAATATTATGAAGATACTAAAAAATAATATGCAGAAAATATTTTTAACTAAAAAAATACGACTCTATAAAATAGGGCTATATATTCTGGGTTATTTAATAAATTATGGGATAATATCCCATATATTTGAATATGACTTGAGGAATCGATATGTATATCCTATTAACAATCATTTTTTTTTATGTGTTGGTACGAAATAAAGACTTTCAGATATTTTTTATATTAGCCAGTAATTCACTGTGATTTGTATTAAAAAGTATTAGAGTTTTTCTTTACTATAGAAATATTTATTGAATAATTTTGATTTGCACTAGTAAAACAAAAATGAAAATTCACAAATAGGTAAGCACATTTAAGATATGTATATATGTTATATATATATATATATATATATATATATATATATATATATATATATATATATATATATATTTAATTGTTCCACTTATATAAACTTATTAAAAATGTATATTTCGTAGTTTTTATTATGTTTATTTTAGAAAGCTTTTAAAAGTGACGGTTTGAAAGCATGCGAAATGATTGTTTTACACACACACACACGTGTATATATATATATATATATATATATATATATATATATATATATATATATATATATATATATATATAAAATATATATATATATATATATATATATATATATATATATATATATATATATATATATATATATATATATATATATATGTATGTATATTCGATTCGTACATATATGTATAAATATATAATATTTAAATGAGACTATTTATATATTGCTATAATATAATGCTGAAGTTGACATGAGTGTCCATTAAGAAAGTTTTTTGATTTATGAATATTTCATTTTTTTTAAAAAAAATAATCACAAATATTCAGCTATACTTGAGAATGTTTATATTAATTTACATGGAAAACTTCATTTTAGTTAAATAATAACAGATTTTTTCACTATTAAGTAAATTATGATATCTAATATAATTATTACTTATTATGTTATATATTCCTGCATTGTAAATTAAAATACATATGCATATATATATATATATGTATATATATATATATATATTTATATATTAGTTTACAGATTACTATGGTCGTGATTTTTAACAATACAATTACAGTCAGAATGCATTTTCTTTTTCTGCAATCTAAAATATTTTAAATGGAAATTTGCATGTTAAAAGATCTGTATATATGAAATTACATCTGTAAAAAATCTATATGTTAGTGTTAAATAACAGACCTCCGTGTAGTTTTCAGGTCAAGGGTTTACATTAAAGCCCGGAAAAAAACATCGACCGCAAATGAGAAAAATAAAAGGTTATTTGGTAAGGTGATACATACATACAAATGTATATATATATATATATATATATATATATATATATATATATATATATATATATATATAAAAAACGTCATGTCTTGATATTCGACATTTACATTTTCTATTAATAAATATTTCCGATTTATAAATTAGTACACGATTCAATTATGTACATATCAAATAAATTGATTTCTTATTTATATTTTATGAGCAGTTGTCAATTTTAATATAAAAATATTATGTATTGTTTATTTATATCTCGTAATACTTTATTTTTTTTCTTTCGGTTTTTCAAATATGATAAATAGAAGAAATAAAAGTTATATTACATTTAGTTGAACAAATATTGAATTGTCTCATGTTTATTATATTTTTTTCTCTCAATAAGATGTTTTTTCTTCTTATTTAATTTCGTAAGCTTATTATTATTATTATACTTTTTATTGATATTGAAATTACAATATTTGTAATAAATTTCGTATATTGTATATTATTTTTATATAATAAAATATTTTTTATAAAAATATATTGTATGTATACTTTTTTATTATACGTAGATAATAAGATATATTTAGTGTATAATAATTAAATTGTTATTGTTATTAATAGTCGTATATATATATATATATATATATATATATATATATATATATATATATATATATATATAATATACTCAGAAAAAAATTAAATTTATATTTTGATACAAATAATCTGTAACTGTTTGTTAAAATTAAATTTTAATTTTTTTCTTGTAATTAAATAGCAAATTTAAAAATAAAGATAAAATTTTAATTATAATAAAAATATATTTTCAGTAATTAAAGTTACATTTTTATTAGTTATTGATAAAAAAATATATTTAAATATTATTAAAAAAAATATTTTTATTCACATCTATAAATTAAAAAAGTAATTGATTATAATTTGAAGTAATCAAAATAAGTCTATTTATTTCGATGATATATTTGAATACATGTAGCTTTTTAAATATTATAAAATTTGAAATAATATTAAAATGCATCAATACTACTTAGTGATTGTATTGTAGAATAAATTATGATAATGATGTTTAATTGTGCTTGTCAAGTGTGTTTATTTTATTTTAAATAACAGTATATTAAAAGTACAAACAAAAATACTATTATATGTGAAGTAATAAATTTAGTTTAAAAAAATTAAAATGACCAGTGATTATGTATAATTATAAATATATATATATATGTGTGTGTGTGTGTGTTAATAATGTTTACTCAAAATTTTTTTTAACAATTTTAACCTACATTAATATATATTAGTTGAAATGGTCTAATAAAAATATCTTTTCAAATTAAACATTATATAGTTTGAAGATGATATTTGTTTTCTAAAATGAAATCATAATAGACGTCTGATTTTACAGATATTATATTTATGTTCAATTAAAAGAACTATGATTAGCCATTAAATTAGATTAGTGTGAAATTCCGGATACTACTGAAAATAAAACACATCTAACATTTATTTTTATTGTAGAAATATATTTTAAAAAGAGGTTAAGCTACTAATTCATTACTGAAATAGTGATTGACAAATTTCGATAAAAATATAACTTGAAAATAACAAAGTAAAAATATTTATAAGAGAAACTGGAAATCAAAATACATCTATTGGTTAGCGGTAACGATTGATTTTTTTCGAAAACAGGCACGTCACTGGCTGTATGTACGCATTATGGATGATAATGATGAATTATGTGTAATGATGAATTATTGATAACAATGATTTATTGGTTGCGTTTATTGAATTTCCTGCAGCATCAAATAACGTAAAGTTATAAAACTCCACTTCTTGGTGGAAAAAAACTCTCTTATTTTTCGTTAAGAAAATGTTTTACGTATATTGGTGAAGAACGATATTTAATATACTCTAGAATAATATTTAAAAAAAATATTTATATTGTCTACATACTATTTAATTAGTTGATTTTTGTTAATTCTTTAAAATGTATCATTAATTTTTATAAATTATGATATTATATACTATTTCATTTTTAGGGTTGTATTTTTGTTAAATGTCATTATTTTGTAAAATAAAGTTTTAAAAGTATTTATTATTGTTTGATGTGATTTAGGTTATCATTATTATTGATATAATTTGTTCCTTTATATATATATATATATATATATATATATATATATATATATTGTTTGAAATATTTTGTACATTAGTCTACTTTTTAATTAAAAGGGAAATTATTTTGATTAAGTGAAATTATTGAAAAGAAATTTATATTTGTGATTTTTTAATACGTTTGAGTAAAAAAGTTCATACAGACAAAAATATAATTATATACTGAATTTTATATCTAAAAGGTGTTATATAAATGTATGTAAAGTATATATGGGTTCGATTTATGAAAATTGAAAAGACGTGTGTTAGACGAAATAAGTGCAATGAAAATAATTAAAACGTTTGCAATTGCTCAGACATCGAATTTTCATTAGTTCCCAAACAAAACTACGGAAATGAGTTACTTGAAATTCGAATCTAAAATTTAAAATTCTCTACTTATAGTATTTAACAAATCATTATAAATAACATTCGTCTCTTTTTCGTGAGCGAGCTCCCGTTCGCTCATCCTTAAAGAATTGTTGCACAAACGCTTTGGAATCTCTCACACAGTGCAACAAAAACCTCTAGATTTAATTAAATTCATCGCATACAGAAACTTCTAATGAATATAAAGTCAAACTTAAGAACGTCAAGTTTTTAATAAATCATTGCGCGTCGTCCTCGTGCGGCTACGAATTAAAACGAAATCTGCGCGGCGTATCATCATCATCCCTTAGCTCACTTCACTGTGCAGAGGTGGCGGTGTAGCATGGCGAAGTGGCATCAGAGGTCGCCCCCAGCTGTTGTTTCATAATTGTTTTTAGATGGCGATGCCGTCATTGTATGTGAGAGGTACGGTAAATGGAGAGAAGTAGATGAAGAACGAGCAACGGCGTATCTTCTTCACAGCCGCTTCTCACAGCTACCACGAGTGTTTTGTTAACTAATTTGGGCGTTAGGATTTAAGATGCAGGCGTGAGAGATATTATAGCTTTCATTGAACTCGTTTCACTGTTAAGCGGCATTGTTTGTCGTGATCCTTTTGTAAGATTTATCAAAAATATAATTGTCTGGACGGCGAAAGGTGTTTTATTGTCTAAATAGTATAATACATACGTTTTGAAAATACGATACAATTATGTGCTTTTAGGCATGAGAAAACTTTTTTGTTTAAATTATATTAAATTAAAATTTATATATATATATAATTATTTAAATATCAAGATATATACCTAATTTGAATAGATTTAATATATAACTAGTAAGTTTCATTTATAAATCTTGGAAAAGTTCCGGATCGAATAAATTTACGAGAATATGCAAGAGAAAATTCAGTATGATTAAAAAATATATCATAGTTTATCATGCTTAAATAACCAATATGAGGATTTTTTACATAAAAAAATTTTTTGATATTTTTTCGAATTTCTCTTTTGATAACTATATTTGATTTGTGATACAAATTTTTGAGTGATTTAAATTGTCATTAACATTTTTAATAAATAATTAGTAAAAGAGTGTTGTAATCTTTTTTCAACTCATTAATATTAGGTTGGCAAGTATCTCCCTTCCGCTTTTTTTTTTTTTTTTTGTACATAGCTGCGAAATGCAAAAGACCAGAAGGCGGAAGGGAGATATTTGCCAACCTAATATATTGTCATGTGATATTAAAAATTTACAATAATTTTTTCGGTTGAGAGTTATTTTTTACTATATTAACCCAATTGAAGAATTACTCATTTTTTTATTTGGCTGCAGTATGTATTTACGTTTGAAACATTTAAAGTCAATATTAAGTATAATTTTTGATTTTTTTTTCTTTAATTATTGAATAAATGTATATTTATCCATTTCTTACATGCATTACCTATTTTGAGTTATATTTATCTTATTATCCAATAATAGTTGAAATTTTAGTATAATTATTATAGACTTTGATAAATAGTAAGTTTATCTTTAAAATATTTAATGATTGCTAAAGATCCCCAATAACCGTACATACATACATATATTATATATATATATATATATATATATATATATCTTCTTTCTATCCACTGTTGAATGAATACTTTTTTTAAAACTTTCCATTTTCAGTTATCTAATGCCTTCTTTTCCATTTTTCATAAATGATTTTTTTCATGTTTTTATTTTCTTTATCTATGAGTATTTTCTAGAAACTTTTTACATTTTTGTGTTTTCAATTATCAATTTTATATATATATATATATATATATATATATATATCATCACATCATAAAGCCCATATCAATCCCCTACTGGACGAAAGCTTCAATAAATGCTACCATTCACTGGTATTTAGTCATATTCACCACGCTGACTAGGCGGATTGGTGAAGATTTTTTTATTCGGGGTTTATTCCCTTCTCGACAGTTATTTTTTACAAGATGAGGTTGTCGGCCTTCATGCTCAACCCTCGAAAATGAGGGACTATATATATATATATATATGTTATAGAAATTATTTTATTTTTACATTACTGATCTGATAAGTAAAAATAACTGATTGAAGTATTCAATGTAGACTGACAAGTTTAGTAACGATGATGTTTTTTTCACATGCCGATGATTATTTATGTATGTCTGTATATAAAAAATATTACATTGTCTTTATCGTATCCAAAGGCATTTAATTTATTTAAATTGCTGCCTTTAGTTTATGATTATTTGTAGATTGTCCATATTTATAATTCATAAAATAATCACATAAAGCACACATTATCCTTTCATCGTAGGTCACCAGTGACATTCTTATACACTTTGTATGAACGATGACAAATGATGTCTCAAACAAAACAGAATAATACATTAAACAGATCGATACATATTACAATTACTAAATCGGAGACTGTTGTTGACATGTAACTCACATTTTCGACGCCTTTGTGAGACCAACAAAACAATACAACCACTATTGGACTATCCCAATGTCCCCTGCCCGCGCCCTCACAATTTATAAAGTAACTTCCGTTGACTCGTGCGCTCTACCGGAACGTGATTTTGTGTTACAATATGGTTCCTGTCGGAAGTGCATTATTTCAGAATAATCAAACGTCAGCTGACTCATTTCGTGCGATGATTGAACGGCATATCATCGACTTTATTTGAATATATAATAAAGTTGATATTGGCACCCGTGGTGTGTACACTTACGTTCTTGCTTACGGGAACGACGTCCTGCGTGGAATACTTGATGGCAGGTAGTTGGGGAAGTTGACTTTAATTAGCGTAAAATTTTTCCAGTGACGGCGTAAAATGTGTTTAGTGACAGAAATGATCTCTCAATTCATACTCAATTAATAAACATTATACAGAATCGATTTTTTCACTATAGATTAATATTAATGTACATTTTTATATATTACTAAAATGGATCGAAAACTATATTGATTATTCTGGTGAACATGTTTCCAGTAAATACTTATTATTCACTTTTTTATTAAAGCACATTTCTGTAGTCATGTCATTATATTTAATTTTCTTAGACATGCTATTTTCATCAATTGTAACTTTTAATATATTATTTTCAGATAGGTATCTGAAATTCGTTTGTATCATTGATTATTGATGATATATGAAACAAATAAATCAGATCAATACGAGATTTTTTTTTTAAGAAAATGAAATAATAAATTTCATTAATAAAGATTTCGAAATAAATTTAATATATAAATTTTGGCCTGAATCCTAACCAATTTTTGTAGTATAAGAATCATTGCTAATGTTCTTAACAAGAATAGCTCATAGTTGAATAAAGTTTTGTATACACTGAAAGTCGACTTTTAAGATCTTGATGCAATGGTCAGTTAAACAGGATGTCGAATGATATACATTTTCATACACTGGAGAGAATAAACATTATAATAAAAAAAATTCAACGAAATAATGTAAAGTCTACAGTATGTTAAGAAAAAGAGGTGAAATTAGATATGTATACAGATTTTATTAAATATAGTTGCATTTGGATAAAAATTTCAGAAAATATCATTAATTATAAAAAAATATTAAATTTTCTAACGTAACTAAGAATTAAAATTAGTTAATTTTTAAAATTAGATGTAGAGATATGTAGAGTATTATATTTTTTCATAAATTCAATTTTATTTTAAATAAAATTCGTTTTTATTTATATATTTTTTTTTTAAAAAAAATTATGCAAGTTATTATTTTTATTTGTGTTAATTTGAGAGATTGAAAAAATTAATATTATAGAATTTATTTTTATTTTGGGAAATATCGCTGAGTTTTAGAAAATATCGCTGAGATTTTGGGAAATATCGCTGGGATTTTAGAAAATATCGCTGGGATTTTGGGAAATATCGCTGAGATTTTAGATAATATTGCTGAGATTTTGGGAAATATCGCTGGGATTTTGGGAAATATCGCTGAGATTTTAGCAAATATCGCTGGGATTTTGGAAATCGCTGAGAATATCGCTGAGATTCTAGAAATAGAATTTCCCAAAATCCCAGCGATATTTCCCAAAATCTCAGCGATATTTTCTAAAATCTCAGCGATACTTTCTAAAATCCTAGCGATGTTTTCCAAAATACCGGCGATATTTCCCAAAATACCGGTGGTATTTCGTTAAATTAAATAACCGCTTAAAGGAATTCTTAAAAAAACTTCGTATAAAATGATACTAAGAAGAAATATGAATCGCAATACTTCAAAATCGCATTAAAATAATCCGCACAAAAACAGACCCAGCTGTATATATATATATATATATATTTATATACGTTTTTATATGTAAATTGATATGTTCCAATATATATCGACATACTTTTAACTACATCGTTCGAACATACTTATTTTTATGCCCGTAAGGAAAGAGGCAACTCCCAAATGTGTACTTATATGTATACAAGTCCGATAACGAATTTAATGTAGTGTATTTATAACATTGTTTCTATATACGACCTCGCCAATATACACTTTATAATGAATAAACACAAAATGTATATTTACGACGTATGAATGGAAACGTCGACCGAGTATGAAAAATTCGCACCCCGTTCACGTTGAAACAGTAAAAAGATTAACTGGACTGTTAAAATATGAAAACTTTTAATTACTCGTATATATTTTTTTCTATGCGTGAATTTGTGATATAAATCAAAACAATGGTTGTTTTGGTATAATTAAAAAATATTATATATACATACATACATATATACACACACACATATATATATATATATATATATATATATATATATATATATATAAATATAGACAAATAACAGATCAATGAGACAGTTAGTTAAATGAAACTTTATTATAGTGCACTTGACAGTGTGTTTTCACTTCATGAAATATTTCTGCGAATATTGTTTGCGACTTTCATACGTTCCTAGCGAATTTTGTACTTGTTTCCAATATCTCATCTCACGTACATTTTTCTTTATTCTTATAGGTTTTTATGTCTACTCAAATATATTGTTCCCAGATGTATCATATACGGATATATATATATATATATATATATATATATATATATACACACACATATATAAACATTATGTATATATGTATTTGAGACTTCATTTTAATGTGGATATTGAAAGATGTGTTGAATAACTGAATGTAATTCAGTTATGTCAAATTTTATAAAATAAATAAATCAACTTTTTAAACAAAATGTTTTCAATATCAATTTATCAATTGTATAAAGTTTTGATTGTTAATATATTTTCATGATCTTGAAACTCGTGTTTTTTGTATATAAAATATTTGATTTAATGAAATCATTTTTTTCACGTTTTAAATGTAAAATCAAAAAAGTGGTTCAGTGATGTAATTAACAATTAAAATTCCATTGAATTTAAAAATATATTTAGTCATACTAATAACACAAAAATTATTAAGTGTTCAGTAATTTCTTATTGTTCACTTCATTGTAAAATCTATTTTTTATAATATATATAACGTTTTGATAAGATAGTCTAGCTACCGAAATATGCATCAGCGAACAAAGCGAACAATATATGATTACTAAACACTTTTAAAAACTTTTAACGTTAAAGTAAGTGATTTTTTATGTCAAAGCGAATTTTCTACAGTATTAAAGCAAATATTAAAAGTTGCATAGTTTGATTCTCATAACAACAATAATAATAATTAGGAAATAATTTTTGATTGAAGTTATTTTTAATTAAAAATATGTTTTCAGAAAGATTTTTTTAAAAATATTTAAAAAATAGTGATACTTTTTTTTAAAGAATAAATTAAATTTGATAATAAGATGTGTCTATTTTTTAGGAAACAGTTATTTGAAAAATATCTATTCAGAAACATCAATCTCTAACATAAATCTGGATCTACATGATTTATGAAAATGAATGAAGATATAAATAATAGATAAGTAAGATTATTACCTTTAATCATTTTTTGAGTAGTTTATCAGCTTCTAATAAATATCAGAAAAAATTATAAATCAAGAGAGTTGGTTATCTATTAATTATCAATAAAAATTGATTATATCTTAAATCAATTATACATAAAATATGAATTCAAGTATGAGAAGTCATTTTTTAAATTTATTTTTACTTTCTGAAATAAACAATAAAAATAATATATATTTATAGAAATATTTTCTTAAAAATAAATTTTATTTTATGCTTTTTATTTTATGTATTCAAAATAAATTATTAAAATGAAGAGAATTTTAAATGATATTCTGTACCTTTATTTTTTATTAATTTACAGGATTACATACTTCTTTTTATCATATATACTTTTTTACAAAATTGGGTTTAAAGAAGATTGCACTATTAAAATAGCAATAAAGTTATATATATATATATATATATATATATATATGTATATAATATGTAGAGAGAGAGAGAGAAGTTAACGAGAAAAACTGAATTATATTTAAGTAAACCCATATAATCAAATAAGAAAAAAGTTAGTCCACTGTATCAGTCATCCATGATTATAACTTTACAAGTAGATTGTAACTTTTTTCTATATTCCGCGTTATTCTTCGAGGAATGCGGGTATTTTCCTCGAGAAAATTTATTATACACGAAACATACATATCTCTCAATAACATAAAAAGCACTCTCGAATATAATTTTATCATGTCCACGAGGAGGAAACACAAGTCTCTCCCGCATATTTCATACTATAAACTGAACGTATGCGTCCCAGGAGGCAACGTTCCCATCATACTTTACTGTGTAGAGAAAGCGAAGAACAGATCAGCGAAGGTAACTGGAACATACATACATGAAGAACCATCTTTTATCCATTTTCATTTAAACGCTACGTAAACTCTTAAATATATTGATATTTACATTTTGTGTCCGTGTACATCATGTACGAAACATTTGACGCGACCCATTTTTAAATTTACATAAAAACAAATCTCGTATTTGATTTATGGCAAAACGAACGCGTCGTGGATTTTCGTACGAAAAGGATACACATGTGAACACTACATTAGTTCAAACAGAATTACCTTAATATTCATTTAATGGTAAAATAAGTGGAAATAATTGGACATATAAATATTTATATTACATATGTCCTATTACTATTTTTAATATGCATGGTAGATTTCATTTTCTTTGACATAATTTCTAATTTATAAGTAATAATAAGAATTTTTAAAAATATTTTTGATATAATTATTATTTCAAAATTTATTTTCAAAAGAATATTATTTGTTAATTTAAATTTATTTTTTGATTTGTATGTAAATCTTTTTTGAATTCCCGCCACATACACTTTAATTTGATTAAAGTATCTCTAGAATTCAACCAATAGCATGTTGTATAGATGCGTTGTTGTTTATAAACAAACATTGTATCGTCCGAGGTGAACACTAAACGTATGTCAATTTATTTATCTTAATTTAAATATAAATAACATATTTTTTAAAATTTTAATTCATATAATTTAAAAAATAAACATTAAATATTTGAGGATAATTTTTTATGTAAAGTTTTTATATATCTATATTTAACGTAGATGATATACTAATATATTTAATCGAATTTATTATACATATTTACGGCATACAAATGAAAGTTGGTTAAAAAAGAACAAATGAAATAATAATAAACTGAAGAATTTCGATAATTATGTGAAGTGGACGCGACTGAATAATTATTACTATATAATTGAAAAAATGAGGTCAGGTATTAAATATTGCAATTGAATTGATTCTATTTATTCATATCAAAGAATATTTTCATTATTTGTTACAACAAAATAAACTCGTACTTGATTCATATGTTTTCATATAATTTTTTAATGTTACAGGTATGAAGAAAAATTAATATTTATATGTAAATAAAGTATGTTTTTAAAACTATAAAATGTGTTTTTATTTATGTCTATGTCTATTTATTTATTTATTTGCCTATTTATCTATCTATCTATCTATTTATTTATATATATATATATATATATATATATATATATATATATATATATATATATATATATATATATATATATATATATATATATATATATATATATATATATATATATATATATATATATATATATATATATATATATATATATATATATATATATATATATATATTTATATATATATATATATATATATATATATATATATATATATATATATATATATATATATATATATATATATATATATATATGAGTATATATTTATATGCTTGTTTTAAAGAAAGTGTTTATTAATATTTAATTTCTATAATTTTAAGATTATTGTTATGAAAATAACTAATAATATTTTGTATAAAAGTTGCACATTTTTTCTTGTCACTAATATTATGTTGTTTTAGTTTCAAGACATTTTTCAAAAAAATTATAAATATTAATGGAAATATTCACGAAATTGTTCATCTTGATATATACAATAGGTGAGTTGAAGATTTGATATTCTTTTTTTTTTCTTTTAAAAATATGAATTTGTATTCATTTATTTGTTGTTTTGGAACTGTGGCTAATTCACTTTACACAAATGAATTTTAACCCTAACACCACAATAATTTAAAGTGTTCAATAATCACTTATTGTTCACTTATTATTTATAATTCTATAATCTATAATTATATCGGCTGATGCATTTCTATGGCGACGCCATCATCGTCAGAGACTTTCTGTTAAAATCTAGACTAACTTTTTTATATATACCTATATTAATTTGTGTTTTGTGTCCTTATTCAATCCATCTACAACTTTTTAAAAAATTAAATCACTGACTGTTTCAATTAAAATGAAAATATGACCTTCATTTTTTAAATTATATGCAATCATTCTTGCATTAAAATTAAACACGGTTGCATTAATTTAAGAATTAAATAATTACCACTTATGAATAAAATTATTTGTATTAATAAATAAATTTTTAATAAAAAAATAAAATGTGTTTATTGTTTGAAAATGGAGGATTAATGAATGTTTATAATAAATGTATTTAAATTGACTTGTTAAATAAAGTTTATTCTTAAGTAGAAATGAGTGAATGATGAAAGATATTGATTGCTGTTTTTGGTTGTTTTGAGTATAACTACTAATTAGAATATTGTGTAAAATAAAAAATGAATATGTAAATATTTATTTGATATTTTTTTTCTTATTTTTATATGTGGTTATTATATATTTATTGTGGAATTAAAATATTATAAATTAATATTTTAATTTCATCTGATTAAACATGTATTATTGAATGTTTAAAAATATTTAAGGTAAAAATATTATGGTACAGTATTTTTCAATTTATTTATTTTTTATTTCTATATAAAATAAGGGTTTATAGCAAGAAAAAATATTTTATTTATATATAAATTAGATACTTAATTTTCTGTGTCAATTGTACCAATTTGTGAAATTTTCATTATATTTTTAATGTATATTATTACATATACAACATATTGTAATAATTATATGTGTATATGGTATATATATATATATATATATATATATATTTTTTTTTTTGTTGTAATGGAAATATTTTATAATTATAATCAATTAGATCATATACATTTAAAATAGTTTTTTTGGACAATTTAATATAAAAAATGGAATAATATTTTTGTAAATTATTAAAAAGATAATCCATTCACTATTAAAAAAAATTAAATTGATCAAAAATAAAAATATTATTTTTATCAATAGTTAATTTCATTGTACTACTTTTTTGTTTTGAATGTCAAATTAAAATTTGTCTTGGTACTGTGTAAATTTATTTTAATACGAATTATCATTCTAATACCACGAGATATTATAAAAGTGTTCAGTAATCGCTAATTATTTAAATTATTTTCATTGAATTGTATTTTTCTTTTGAAATTAAAACATATAAATAACACAATCGCCATTTTATAAAAAATAAAATCAAGTTTTCCTTTTAGACTTAAATTACATTTGTAATTAAATGAAATAATTATTTTTTCAATATTCTGATCTTTAGAAAATTTATTTTAAAAAAATTAACGTTTCGATAAAGTAATAAATATTTTCTTTATATAGTTTTTTTTATGAATTTCATAAGTTATTGTTAATAACACAAATATATTTGTCTATTTTTTAATATTTTTCCAATGTTTTATTAATGTTCGACTTTAAATAAATTTTAATTTCTTATAAAATATACCTAATTTAATGCATGAAAAATTAGTATTTAATAAGACTATAAATTCTATACTTTAGTTTGAGACAATACTTGTTTCATTTAATTTAATTTCACATAAATATAAAGTTTTAGAAATTCTATATGATGCAAAGAAAAATTTTAATCACTGTCAGTATCAAATAAACTGAGGAAAAATATTAATGTGGAAATATAATACAGAATATAATACATACATGATTGTTTATAGGTTGATTCATATTTCGATGACTGTACCATCATCGTCATAGCGTTGTGTTATAATATCTATATAATATTTACTATGTATTACATATATAAGTAGATTTTAAAATATAGCGATTTGGCGATGATGGTATGGCCATCGAATATATACGTTGGTTTATAAATAAATAAAATGAACAATAACTGATTATGGAACATTTTTATCTTGAGGTGATAAATTATTTACGTTGGACTGTTTTAATCTGTTTGTTTAGAAGTTTTTATGGAAAATTATATATATGTATATATATATATATATATATATATATATATATATATATATATATATATATATATATATATATATATATGTATGTATGTATGTATATATGTGTTTTCCCATAGTAATCAATATATTATCTGTGCAGATGTATAAATAAATTGTCAAGTATAATCTCTTCCTGTTACTCTTAACAGTACGTTTTTCTAAATGGGACAATAGCCCCATTTCTTCACTAAACGTACCGTTGCGCCACTGGCTTACAAACTACAAACAACGTTTGAAACTGGTACTCTGGTAGCGGTTCGGTGCGCTTGGCGAAGCAACAGATGTGTTATAGGATAAAGAATCCGTACATTGGTCTCACTCGGCGCGTGCGACTATGTCGTTATATTCAACGGCGACGACTAGTTGCGAGACGTTACTTAGTATGAGTGTGATATGCTTTTTCGGCCGACGTTTGTACCGACGTTCTATGGTTATGTGTAGTCGAGACGGAACCGGAAAGATGTGCGCACGTGACGAAACGTCCGTTAGGCACACGTCTTATGTCCATTTATCCACATAGATAGAAGGTGCCGGTATCTACAATCGACGCTTATCTCAAAACTGAAGAATATAATAGGAGAGACACGGGGTTTGACGATTTATTATCAATTGAATTGACATTTTTACACGTGCGCATATATATATATATATATATATATATATATATATTATAACGGTGTGTTCATGTCATTTCAGTCTTAAAAACCGTTCAAAGAATATCAGATATAATATCGATAGCCATTCTAAATTTATGAATATATATATATATATATATATATATATATATAAATATAAATGGAAAACTTTAAAACGTTTCCTATTTTAATTTATAGAGACATTTTCGTAATAGAAAAGAACTCGTAAAATTAAACTACATTTGCTGTTAGCTTTTAATGTTCTGTTATATGTATTATATTCTGTATTATATTTCTACATAAATATTTTTCCTCAGTTTATTTGATACTGACAATGACTGCAATTTTTCTTTGTATCATATAGAATTTCTAAAATTTTATATTTTTATGTGAAATTGAATTAAATGAAATAAGTATTATCTCAAACTATAGAATTTATAGTCTTATTAAATACTAATTTTGCATGCATTAAATTAGATATATTTTATAAGAAATTAAAATGTATTTGAAGTCGAAAATTACTAAAATATTAAAAACAATATTAAAAAATATATAAATATATTTGTGTTATTAACAATAACTTGTGAAATTCATAAAAAAACAATATAAAGAAAATATTTGTTACTTTATCGAAACCTTAATTCTTTTTAAAATAAATCTTCTAAAGATCAGAATATTGAAAAAATAATTATTTCATTTAATTACAAATGTAATTAAAGTCTAAAAGGACAACTTTATTTGTATTTTTTATAAAATGGCGATTGTGTTACTTATATGTTTTAATTTCAAAAGAAAAATACAATTTAATGAAAATAATTTTCAAAGAAAGATTTTATTAATTAATTTATTTTGAAGTTTGTAACAAAGTCTGTCTGATTGCCTGTATATATATACATGTATGTGTGTGTGTTTGTGTGTTACACATACTTTTTATCTCTTTATCCATTTGATAAATATCAAGATTATAAAATATTACTGAGACATTTTTTTTAAAAAACCTAATTTCTAAATAAAACGATTATGAACGAAAATAGTGTATAAATTATAGTAAATACACTGATAAGTTAATTCAGTTGACATCAACCGAAGGAGTATATTTCATTTTTCGTATAATGTACTCCTGACACGTTTACTGAATAGAACTTATTACAACGGTTTTAATAAAGAATAAAGAGATGTGGATTCTGATTTACAAACATTGTATATAAGCTCGAACACGTTTTTCTTTGCGAATATCGCGTCGTGTTCACTGCCAAATAGTTACTTTAATTTATTATAGTCAAATAGCCACCGAAGCCTGACCTGATATACTTTCCTTTAGGGAATATTGCTTTTTTGTGATGTCATTTAGTCGTAAAGTAAAGCTATATACTTTCATAAAATTCACGTATAACTGACAAAGATTAAGATATAGAATGACCTTTGTAATATTTTCCGAAAATGGGTTATAATGTTTTAATTAAAAAACGACAGTAGTCGATAATTAGATCTAATTTTTCTCCTGCTCTTTCTTTAGTTACATTATAACAAATCTTTTCTTTCTTCTTATATACCATATATATATATATATATATATATATATATATATATATATATATATATATATATATATATATATATTAGTTGTAAGGTAATGACATTTTTGATTAGATATTTAAAAATGATTTAACATAAAAATGTGTTTAATTCTACTTAAGAAATATTAAATTATTAAAATTGTATATATTTTTAAAATGAAAATTTATTTAATTAGATACAATATTTGCTTAAAATTTTAATTCTCATTAACTTAAATTAAAATAAATATTAATATAAATGTTATGATTAGGATTTTTTATTAGGTATATTTGTATGTTTAGATTGATTTCCCTAGATACATAATATATATATATAAAATAGAAATTTAATTATATACATAAAATGTTGTTTTAAAATTTTAATTTTTATCAAGCTAAGTTAAAATATTTTTTTTTATAAATGTATGTCATGTGGATCGTTTATTAGGTATATTTTTATTTTCAGATTGATTTCCCTAGGTACTTATATGTATATGTATATGTATATATATATATATATATATATATATATATATATATATATATATCATTAGATAGATATATATATATATATATAATTATATATATATGTATATTTAAAATGGAAATTTAATTCAATACATAAAATGTTAGATCAAGTTTTAAATTCTTAGCTAAGTTGAAATAAATATCAATATAAATGTATGTCATTTGTGCCGTTTATAAAGTATATTTGTATGCTTAGATTGATTTCCCTAGGTATATATATATATATATATATATATATATATATAATATCCTAAACAAGAAATAACATTTTTATTTCTGTAATATTCTTTGATACACTAACTCCACTGACATTTTCATTACGGACTTACATTGATAAGTTTATAATGTAATAGATAAGAGGTTTCCTGCATTTACGTGCTCGTTGCATATAACCATCTTGCTTATAATAAACTATGTGGGTGTATTTTTTTTCTTTTTTGTAAAATAATAGCTTCAGTTTTATCATCGCGTTTATAATCTGTTTTATGTTAAACTGTTTCTTAATGTATCATACATTTCAGTATACTTTTTACTGTAGATTGAAATCTTATCTATTTGCAATTTTGTAACATTCTTTTATAGACTAACATGTCTGAATTTAAAATATTGTTTAAGATATTTTAGTAAAAATAAATAAAAATGTTTGTAATGAACTACTGGATAAAATGTTTAAAATCATTTTACAATAGTATTAACAGCTTGATTGACTTTATGAGTTTAGTTTTGAATATCTTTTAAAAAAGTGTACAAATAAAAGTGGTGCATTTTAAATATTTATTTCAGTTTTTAACATTAAGCTATTTTCCATCTATTTGTATAATTTTATGATATGATAATATATTTATTTTCAAATATGACTTTCATGAATTTTAATTAAAATTATTTAAATAATTATGATATTCGATAATTTTAAAATGTCAAAATATGTTTACGCTTTTTAATTAAAAAAATTAATAAATGTCTGTTAACTCTTATTAACTCATCCAAATATTTACAGAATTTTATATATATATATATATATATATATATATATATATATATATATAAGTCTGTGTTAATTAGTAAAGATATTTTATGTTAAATCATGCGTGAATTCAATACAAACTCAAATTAGGTAGTTGTATTTTTAGAACGATGAACTTTTAATATTGAGGTAGGTCTTAAAATCGCTGTTTGGTGTTTTGCTTTTGATTTTTTTAGTAACACAAATATACTGATGTTTTTTATAGATATTTTAAAATTAGTATCAAAAATAGAAACAGTGGATTCTGTAGTTAATGCCCCCATTCTCTGTAGGACTGTCTCAAAATATATATAGTTAGTTTAACTATAAAATAACTTCTTTAAAGCATGAACTGTTACCACAGGATGGAAATTAGTTGCATAATGTATTTCTTTGTAAACTTTTGACTTATGTATACTTGATGTACATATAAATCACTATTTGAACAGGAAGAAAGATTGTTATCTTTTTTGATATTATAGTATATATATATATATATATATATATATATATATATATACATATTGTTTAATATTAAAACAGTAGTATTAATTATTTATAAATAAAGAATAAAAGTAGAAAATTAATTACATTTAACTAATTTTATGAAATAATATATCTTTATAAGTAATACATTTTTAAATATTTAAAATGTTCTTTTTTTAAAGTTAATTTATAATTTCCGCCAAAAGCTTATTCTAAGGCGAAAGTAATTTTTAATGAATGATGACATGCAAAATAAATGGCTTCAAACTCATGATAAATTGATCAGCTATTTAAAAGCTTTATGAAATATATAATTTTTCACTTATAAATTCAAATAATAGAGTCGAAGAAGAAAGATGATCTTAATTATTTTTTTCTGAAAAAAAGAAAATATATAAATTAGAATTTTATTTATGAACATTGGGAAACAAATTAAAACAATTTTATTATGATTTATAACTAAATATTCAAAAATAATATCGACAAATGCATATTTTATTGATATGTTTATAAAAAAATAAACGTTAAGTTGTAGTTAGTGGATTTTTTGTCTATGACTTTAATTATTTAATATTTTGACTTATATTAAGAGAAACATCAAATTTCAAAAAAACACATTTTTGAATACTGAAGTTTTAATACATATTTTAATTTTCTAACGTTGATTAACAATCTGTTTTAATTTTTTACTATAACAGTTATTTAATAGCTAAAAGAACAAGATAAAATAAAGTTATAAAAATTTATTTTAGGAATATCTTCAATCTTTCCGGAAATTTCCAAACATTTGGCAACATACACGTTTTATAAATGTTAGAGAATGTTGTAGTATCTTGAAAAACAATTACACTGATGTTATAAATCTGTTTATTTTTAATTTTCAAACTTGTAGGGAATCTAAAATGAAAAATAATTAAATATAAATAGATTTAAATTCACTATAAAAAAAGAAAATGTACGTTTCTGTAGATTACTATTTTTATTTGAAAGTAAGAGTTTTTTAGACATTTTTCTTATTATCCCAAAATTATTTTTTAATATTGATAAGATATAAATAGGTTGGAAGTTAATAAAATAAAATGTTATGTTAAATTATTAGACTTGAACTCGAATATTAGCTGGTTTATTATGTGAAGAAATATATTTCTCTAAAAATTATTTTTTCCTTATAATACAATTTTTAATTATGTAACTATATGTGTATGAATTATTGATGTTAGTTGAATTTTTAGAGTACGTCGACGAGTAGTTAGGTTTTAAAATTTTGTTGTATATTTAATGTATAAGTTTGTCTTTATTTTAAATATATGTCATTATTCAGTAAGTGCCGCTGAATCTTTCATGAGCTCTAATTTTGATAGTGTTGTACGATAATTAAAAAAGTTTGTGTAGTTGGAAATTTGCCTTAATTAATAACATGTATACAGATTTCGATAGACGGTAATAGTTCATTATTAAATAATTTTAAAGTTATATCTATGTACTTATGTAAATACATACATATATATATATATATATATATATATATATATATATATATATATATTTACATATATACATATGTATATAAGTAAATATAATTCGTTATTATATTGATTTATTGAATAAAATGTATTAAAATATAAATTAGTTTTAGGTATGTGTGATATTTATTATTTTTATTTTTCGAAATAATATTGAATTTATTAATTTATATATATATATATATATATTTGTGTGTATGTATAATCTTGAATAACTACTAGTTATGTAATAGTGACTCTATCTGGCGAACAAAATTTGTTTAAAGTTCACATGGAAAAATAACGTAAACTAATTATTGAAATTACTTAGTAATTCAACTTTCACGATAAAAAAATTAAATGTCATCGTTTGTATATACGGTATGTGTTAACTGAACAAATTTTATCACGGCCATTGAACTAAAAGCGGTGTCAAATATACATCATGTGGTCACCAAGTGCTTAAAATGGAAAGGGTTATCGCAAAACGATCTCTATACGTACACGCAAATTGAATCACAAATGAGTTATTTTAATGCATTGATACGGATCATACCTATACTTGTGGAAGAATTTTCGAATTTTCCCTGATAAAATTTCAACGGACTTTTGACCTTCGAATGTTGTCGCTGACATTCGTTTCGAATATGTTTTAGCTTTTCTGTCGATTCATGGAAAACTCGTTATTTTCGTAACATGTTATTTAATATTTTAAAAGTAGAACAGTGTATATAGACTAATCTTAATGTCGAAATTGGTACGAAATTAACATATTAATACATACCTAAAAATCTAAAAAGTATTTCATTCCTGAATGAAAATATGAAGACATTATTTTATTACGTTACTTTAAATTAATACATCAAAAAGTTATTTCGTTCGTTTTGATGATTAATCTAATTTGAGTTAGTAACTTTTTTTTAAATAAAAGTATAGTTTTTTTATGTAATTATAATAAAACGAGTAAAGAAAGTTTGATATAATTTTAACTCATTACTTGTTTCAAAAATTAATCTTTATCAAAATATATAAATAACAAAGAAAATAAATATAAGAAATTATATACTACTTAATAATTATAAGGAAAAGTATTTTTTATAAATAATATAATAATTATAAACATGATTTATGAAAGTACTTTTTTATATACTGAAATATGTTTTGTATTGTTAAAACACAAATATTTTTGAATATAAATAATAAATGGGTAAATTTATATTCGTGTATTTTGTTTATATATATATATATATATATATATATATATATATATATATATATATATATATATATATATACTAATTTAATATTAAGTTTGAAATTATTATAAAAATTCAATTTCAACTTTAAAAAAATAAGTTGATATTTGAAGAGAAATATAAAAAAATGTTTACTCGACTTCAGAAATTAATTATTGAAAATATGTTTATTAAAAAAATATTCAAGATTCCAATATCAAAATTAATAATGTTAAATAAAAAAAATCAATATAGTAATCGTTAATAAAAAATGTAAACAGATATTAAAAGGATTTTGTACAGAAAATTTATATGAAAAGAAAATGTTAATATTTATATATAAATATAATATGTGTGTGTGTTTGTTTGTATGTTTGAATAAATGTAATGTTTTGAAGTAGTATTTCAGTCTATGTGTATGAATGTAACACACATCCAAAACTATTTTCATTATTATATTTAACAAGACCAGTATATTGACTTCAGTAGGGGTCATTATGTTCATTTCCTGTCAACCCTTTCAAGGTCAGCATTATCGATAACTGTCGTGTACATATGTGCATTTTTTTCATGAATTGTGAATGAAGACGCATCTGTTGATGATTCTTGTGTCATGAATATCAATTTTTGTTATAAATGTTTCCGTTAGAACACACATGTCTTGTTTGTATGAATGCCGATTTTTTTTCATTGTCTACCTTGTGTACACAGTAACGTAATTGTGTAAATAGTTTAATGATGTTTTCATGTAACGTAATACGTATGTAACTTTTTAAATTAGTTGTTTAATAGACTTTTATCAACGATTGACGTGAATTCACAATTACACATGTTTAAGTTTTGT
The DNA here is from genome assembly GCA_029203775.1 of Neoneuromus ignobilis. Lineage (NCBI taxonomy): Eukaryota > Metazoa > Arthropoda > Insecta > Megaloptera > Corydalidae > Neoneuromus > Neoneuromus ignobilis. Next base: position 5,855,935 of record CP092093.1, on the reverse strand, counting down.
TCACGTGGTACATGATCTATAAAACGAATGTTGTTTACAAACAACACTTTTTACGATTAATAAACTAAAGGCGAACGAACGAACGAACAATATATTTACTTCAGTGATATTAGAATTCAAAATTTCGTTTCATGGCCTCATATTTTATCTCTTATAACAGACAAAATGATGCAAAAAATCAACATGATGGAAAAATGTCAGTGTAAATAGACAGTAATGATTTATGGAAGTGAAACCTTGTCTCTACATTTTTAAATGTTGACAGGGAAAAATTGTATTTTATAGTTTGTATTTTATATAATATTTACTTGTTTTTAATAAGAAGAAAATTCTGTAGACTACTTATGTGATTAAATCCCTTAGGGAATATTTTAAAAGTAAAATATAGATACCAATATATTTTTATGTCAATTACGAAAATTGAACATGGATCAGATATGAATAGATTGATTTAAAAATATTACCACAAAATTTAGAATAGAAAAATATAATTTTTAATAACTACTCTTTAATATATTTTAATACAGTTAATATTTTGTTTGACGAATATTCCAATTAAGTCATTTCATATATTTGCCTTTATGTATAAAATGTTATTTTTCAATTCATTTATTTGAACTTTTAAATTCATAGTTGTTTATTTAAAGAAGTATTTGAGTTTAGGAAATATCCCTTAAATTCAAATTGAAATACTAGCAATTATGACATTTGGTCTTTACTAATCACAAAAAAAATAAAAAACATCTATAATCAATTTTAGATAAATAGTGTATATATATATATATATATATATATATATTGACCATTTTGGTTAAACTCAATTCTTATATCTACATTTGTGTATATATGGTTGTTATTGCAGTTGTAATTAAAATTCGAAAATTTGTGTTGTGAGAATGTATGTTTAATTTTATTGATAAATAGGATTTATATTCTAAAGAAAAAAATATTAATTTTTTGTATATATATATATATATATATATATAAAATAATATTATAAAATAATATAAATCATAAAGGCTATATAATATACATAAATATATATATATATATATATATATATTATATTAATTCTAGGATTTGTTTATAAAGATATATTTCTTAAAAGTAACTGTAAGTACTTTCACAACTAATCAAAATTTTAAAAGCTTCGCATAATATTGTATATATATCTAGAAAGCAAAAATATGTTATTGTCTTCTTTGCTGTTGGAAGCTGGTTTTCAAACATAAATATATAATGAACTATTTTCAACCTGTAAAAGCTATTCTAGCATTTAAAAAAAGACTAAAAAAACTAAAAACTTTTCTTTAATATTTACTTACTTAACACACGCACACACATATCCACCCTTGCATATAAATAAACACACACACACACATTATATATATATATATATATCTAGATCGTACAAGAATTTTTAATAAAACTTTAGCTTATTCATTTTATGAATAGTTATAAGGAAAAAAGTAAAATTTGATTTTTCTTTCAGATTGAAATTCATATAGTAAAATATTTTTATCAATAATTCATGTTATAAATTGTAAGTTTATATTTTTATTTTAAATTTTTTTTAGTTGGCATTAAATTCATTTTATAAAAAAGTATTATATTCTATAAAATGTGGTCCTGTAAAAAAATATGATGTTACTTTATTTAGTAACAGAATATATATTTTGATCTACATATTAATTCGTTTAAAATTTTAATTTTAAATAAAATTATTATTATTGATTTTTGTAGACAAAATTTTTTTTTATTGTCGTTGATTACTTGAAATAATAAATAAATAAATACTGTATGTTTAAATAAAATTTCACTGGATTGATAATAAAGTTTTATTAAAATTTATAAAAATTCCACATACCTATTTAATATATACACATGTATATATCCACACATACACCCACACAACTGACAGTCTGAATTTTATACGCTTTCTTGGAAAAAAAATTCTATATTTTTTTAATTCTAACCGTAATGTTTTTGTTTACGAAAATTGTTCTTCGTTTTATTTATAAAAAGGACTAGAAAAAGTATTTTCCCTTATTTCATGTATCTGCAAGACGAATTACAAGCTATCAATTCTATTGTAAATAGATGTTATCTGAAAAGCCATTTATTTGATTCCGATTAAATAATGAGTCACACGTAAACGAACGCACAGATAACTTTTCACTAACAAAATCATTTTCCTTGTAAAGTTTATTCAAAGACGCTGATCACGTTGAAACTTTACTATTAGTGCTTGTTATAAATCAAATTTCGTTTTCTGTCTTTCTTTCGTACAATTCCTATTAATACATTTTATTTCTATTCAAAGTTTTATTCCACATTAAAAATATATGTATATGAAATGTAGACACTTTATTGATCACGAATTTTCTACAGATCGTTGATAATTTCGTAATAATGTTCAGGGTATGTATTAAATATTTCAGGTAGAATAAAAGCTATTGTGTACTATACGTAGGTGTATTATTTCATAATGTTTTTAGTGATTTCACTTGGGCCACAATATATATATATATATATATATATATATATATATATATATATATATATATATATATATATATATATATATATAAAATATTATATAGATTGAAAGGCCAATCTTTGCTTTGCTTTGCTTTACTGTACATTTCCTTTTTGTTACGGAATATAAGTAAATATCATTATGTACTCACAGCCTTTTTGTACAAAGAAAAAATAGAAAAACGTTTTCGTTGAATTTAGTTATGAATAAAGTATTTGAAGTATATATAAACTATTTAATAATATATATATATATATATATATATATATGTATATATATATATATTATTGTAATCAATATATCATTTTTCTTAATTAATAAATTTTAATTTTTTTAAAAATGTTAACTTATTGCTATCGAAATAAAAAAAATATTATTTTTCCAAAATAGTCAATAATTTAAAATAAGAAATTTAAAAATTATTTAATGGGTTAAAAACATTTAATTGTAATTATTTATTTATCAGGAGAATAATAACCAGTCTTAATGAAATTTGAAAGAAATTTTAGATTTAAAAAACAGTTTATTTTTATCTAAAATAAATAAGTAGAATTATTTTTTATCTACCATAAATAAAAGAAGTATGGAATATGTATTTTTAGTCACAATGTATTTTATATAGAATTTTAAACATATATATATATATATATATATATATATATATATATATATATATATATATATATATATATGACATGCATATATGTATCTATACATGTATTATATACGATTATTCATTTTTTATGTATAAAATGGGGAAAGCTCTAACCTATATCAACGTGATGTATATATTTGAGAAAACATCCGTTTTCTTAGTAATCTTGTATAGTAGAAGGATACGTTGTTCTATTACGCGTTCAAGATCGCGTGTAGGTTTGGCAAAACTATTCGTTCTGACTTATAATCTGCTTAAGGAAATTGAAATTTTTGAAAAGCTGTAGGATGTATAGTACGGTTTCCTGTGTCTTATTGAAAAGTACATTTTTTACACAGATCGCTCAACTAGTAGATAGATCTTGAATAATCGTTTTAGAAATATATACTCATTTGCATTTATGTTTATACATACACACACACACACACACACACACACACACACATATATATATATATATATATATATATATATATATATATATATATATATAGTATGATTGAATGTTGTATATTATGATTTGTGCTTAAATTGATTCTAAATTGTGAAAAATAATTAATTATTTTTGAGATTTTATATTTTAATAAATGTTCATTCAACACTATTTAATATATATCAATAGTTATCTGAAAATTAGTTCAATTGTATGAGGTCTTTTTTTTAAAATTGATTTTAAAATGAAAATGCTTATCAAATGTTTTTAAAATGTTATATATATATATATATATATATATATATATATATATATATATATATATATATATATATATATATATATATATATATATATATATATATATATATATATATATATATACATTTATGTATATATCAAGTATTGTATATTTTCAGAAATTGCAACATATATAGTCTAATATTAAAAAACCATGTGTATTGTATGTGTATTCTAGTACTGCGATAAGATTTTATTAAATTTCTTACCAGTATGAGGTTTCTTAATTAAAATTGATATTTTTCATTTCTATATGAAATATTGTTCGTGTCAAACTTTTTTATGACTTTTTACTCAAGAATTATATTATAAAAAATATATTTTCTACTATATTACGAATTGAGTGACATGCTTAGAGTAAGAATATTTAGTTATCAAAAGTATTGGTATTGTAAAAAAATAATTACTCTAAAAGTCATGTTTATATATATATATATATAAATCTATATGTGTATATTTACGTATGTATGTATATACACACACATAAATATTTATTATAATAATTTTCAATATGTTTAGATATTATCATACGATGTTTTATAAAGGTAATATCATAATTTATAGAATAAACCAGGGATAGAGGTTGACTATGGCTTAATAAACGTATTAAACTTTTAAAATTATGACTGTATATTTGGAATTATGAAAATTTATGATTTTCGCATTGTGAAAGAATTTAAAATGTTGAAATAATTTTAGTATTTCGATGTAAATTGGTTGTGCAAAAATATTGACATTTTTACATATTTTAAACATTATATCTACTGTCATTTGATAAGTATGGTAAAAAAGGAAGGAAAACTAAATTGAAATATTCAATTAAATTAATTAGTTAATTAAAATAAACGATAAATAAATTTACCATACTTATCAACCGATCCTCGTATGTATATATATAAATATATAGCTGATAAGTATATATTCTTTTATAATTATAGTAATAAACTTCTAATCAATCAACAACAGTCAAAAATCAATTTCAATACTGTATTCTTATATATATATATATATATATATATATATATATATATATATATATATATATATATAAGCATACACAGAAATTTTATGATTGTCTTTTATCTGTCAATCTAAAGAAGTAACTTTAATGGAAAAATGTTTACATGGAAAAATATAGAGTAAAATTGCTCATAAATGAATGTCGAGATGAGATTTTATACACAACAGGAAAAATATTTATGTAGATTTGAAAAGTTTTGTTGCTATCGACTGCAGATCGATTTTAAGTGCTAGTATAATGAAGGATTGTACAATTGTTTGAATATGGCATAGAGCCAATAATTTTTCGCTTCTGACAGTTCAATATGTATATAAGATGAATACAAAAAGAATACTGATTTTTTTAAACTGGGTTTTTAAAGATAGACAAGCTTTCATTTTTATAAATAGAATTTAAAAATATTTGTTTGAAATATAATATTGTTTTTCTTAAGGAATATTATTCAAAAAATTATTTGTTTAACTTAGTTTTGATGTATTTTAAATTTCGGATAAATTTTTATTTAGTATTTTGTTTATATTGCTTTTTTTATAATAGTTATAAAAAGGAATGATATTGATTTCTCAATAAAAAATTATCGTTAAATGTATTTATTACTTATATAGATTAAAAAAGGAATAAAAATATTTTCAACACGAATGGTTAGTGATTAGGTGTAATTAAAAAATATTCGTGTTTATGAGTTAAGTAATATTTTTTTATTACGAAAATATTTACGTTTTCAAAAATTTTTGTTGTAGTCAAAAAATTAATTTGATTAATTCTTTATTCATTATTTAAGTATATAAAAAAGATAAACTAATTAGATATAATCACTGTGTGCTTTTCAGTAAATGTGTAATTGTTCATGTTTTTTCTAAAGTTTATTGTATTTGAAAAATCTAAATGTTGAAATAGATTCTAAATGTCTTACTTCCAAATATTTCACTTTACTTAGTTACGAAACTTATTGTTTTATATATTGATATTTGTTTGAAAATTAACGTAATATATAATCAAAAATAAAATTATACAAATTTCTTTTTCAAACATTTATATGCAATCTTAATAATTTAAAAAGTGGAAAAATAGAAAACATAAAAATCATAATATTAAATTATATATTAAGAATATAATGATACGAAATGAAATGAATACTGTCCTGTATCTGCACATTCGTACATATATATTTTTTGTTTCTTCATTATCTAACATGAAATGGAAAAAGGAATTCAGTAATCCGTGTCATAAATTTTTGAAATGTACGCTTAGTTTGTTAAAGTCAGAGGAGTGTACTTTCTGATTTCCAATTTTTGTGGAAATAAATGAAAATTTATGTAATAAGTTTCGTGCTTCTTACAGATATGAAATAAAATTACTTAAATGGTTTTATTAACTTTGTCCATATTTTTTTGGAGAATTTTTTGATTATTTATATATACTAACTATTAACGAAAAATTAAATCAGAAATTTTCAATATTTTATATAATGAATTTTTTAAATAAGGATATAAGTTCTGTCCTATTTCAAATAACTATAGACAGATATTCTTTATGGAAATATATTTTATTAGAAACTATTATATATCCAAACATGGTTTTTGTCGAAGAAAATTATTTTTTTAATAAAACCTGAAATAGTAAGTTTCTTATACAAGTAAAAAATATTAATACTTTATTATTCCGGGTTGTTGTATAAATAATTATGACATTTTTTATGAAATTAATATAACAGATTAAATATAAACATACCTACTGCAATTCTCCTACAGCGGAATGTTAATTTATGTTAATTAAAATTTATATAATGCCTTGCGTTGTACACATTTATTTGTAGAATATTTTTAAAATTTTAAATATTCGTACGTTTTATTAGTTTAACTAAATGTTTTATTTTAATTAAAATAAAATGTAACAGAAGGTTTTAGAAAAATATTTGATTTTAATATATTTTAATGTGTTATATATTTAATGATTGAAATTATTTTTTTATATTTGTTTGAAGTATATCTAATTAAACATTTTTTACTAATAGTTATTTAATGAGATATTTCAGGTTTTGTGTTTTGTAATTAAATCATATAGTTCTCTTTCTACACACACATTTATGTAAAAATATAATATTTAAATATGGAATAAAAATTGTGAATTTGTAAAAGTATTGAGTTAGTTTTTAATTATTGTAAAACAAATATAAAGTTAATTGGTTATATTTATTGTTTATAAATTATAATATTGTAAAATTGAAATATAGATTATGAAATAGATAAATAAAAGTCTGTTCTAATAGTAAAATAGAACATGATAAAATAATTTATATGAGATATTTTAATAAATGTGTTTATATATATATATATATATATATATAAATTTAGTTATAATTTCCTAAATATATATGGTATATTGAAAGTTAAGTATAAAACAGTTCTTCGACTGATTAAATGCCTAGCGTGTGCTTTTATATTCCAATTATATTGCTATGAATAATTCCTCACACACTCATATCTACATACAACTGAATAGTGTGAAGACATCGAAATAAATGTTTTCACTATTTCAACACTGTCCCCCAACACCAATGCTGCTAGCGTCCACTCAACCATCTCTTATCTATAAAATTTATATCTAACTTCCGAACGAAAGAAATCTTGTAGGCAATTTCCGAATATCTTCGTTTGGTATATGACGTCTGGGGATGCCGGAATTGTATACTTCTATTTTTGTCATTTACAACGATAGTAGGTCACCACCCCGTGACGGACGGACTTCGTCTTTACAAACGGGTTGTGCAATGTTTGCCTATGTGTTGTGCTGTACTCTTGACCTCGTGTATTTTCTTGAACGCCTCTGAAAGACTTACGGACTCGACAAAATCTGAGTACAGGAATGATTTATTTCTCGAAGCACTGATTTATTTTTGTGAATTGACTCAGATATACGTTTACAGTGAAAATTTCCGTTATAGAATAGAACGTAATACGGTTTCGGAATACTTTTCATTTTGTTGTTTATTTATATTTCTGATCTTCTTTTTCACGTTTTATCTCAAACATTATATATATATATATATATATATATATATCATATTTGTAAAAAAAAACTATATAACAGAAATATATCATTGTATTATATAAAATATATTTTTTATATTTTTATTATCATGATATCAAAATATACGGTATTTTTTTAAGTGTGATAGAATTTAAAATTGATTACAATATTAATTTTTAATACGCTTCAAAAAATACCTATATTATGATATAAAAATATTAATACACTTAAAGAATAAAAATAAATCAGAAAACAAATAATTAATATGCTTTAGTTGTTCTTAATTAAAATGAATCTCATAATATTAGGGTATTAATATAATAATAGCTAAATATATCTCGAAAATAATATATACACCTAAATATGTAATAGGCTTTTGATATATGAAAGTACATTCAACAGTGATAGTGAGAGATAATCTAGGAATTATTCGATATAACTAATATCATAAGATAGGTAAAACAATTTGGTGTTGGTTTTGGATAGGATTAGTCATGGATCGGGCTCTTTCTCTTTATATGCTCATGTACAAACATACATATTTGTATATATATATATATATATATATATATATATATATATATATATATATATATATATAAAAAGAGTTGATAATATCAACCTTTTTGTAAAATATACTTGTATGAAATTGAGTTATTTATTCAAAAAATAAAGTAATCGTATAAAAAAAGGTTTTGCTTTTTTATTCTAAATTTTTATTACAACAATGTGTTGTGCCACCTTCCTTTTATATAAATTCCCTTTATTTTTAATCCAAGAATATAATTTTTACAAATTATATCTATATTTATATAAAAATATATTTCAATTTTTTTATTAATTTTTTGATATTAGGTTTTGCCTTTGTTTTCGATTCCAAATTATTTCCGAAAAATGTAAAAATATTTCATTTGGTCTTGTAATTCAATGTTATAGACAATTTTTATAATATATATATATATATATATATATATATATAATTTAAAAATATATATATTTTTTTATAGTAAGATGAAGTTATTTAAATATTTATTTATATCTATGAATTTTTAAAGTGTTCAATCAAACTGTGAATAAATATAAACCGAATGTATCATAAAACATTAAATGAAATTAAGAAGCTTTGATGTTTAAATAACTACGTGTACACGAAAATAATTGATGTTTCCACGTACGAGAATCATACGAGCTTTTAGTTACAATATATGTACTTGTACTCTTAATGTTGATGTTCATCAACACATTAAATACAACTCTAAACAAGTAAAGTAAGTTTCTCCAAGTAATCAGGCCATGAAGACGTGACTGTACGTTCTAAAAAGATTGAAAATTTCTATAAAACATGGTATTATATAAACCTATAATTGCTTTATAAAATAAATAATAATAAATCGTATTGAGATAAAATACTTTCACGCACACAAAATTATATATATATATATATATATATATATATATAATTTTACAACATAACATTTATTGCTTTTTAACATATAATAATTTATGGGTTATTTTTGAACTCATATTTATTTTCAAATACAGTGCGGGTTTTAGTTTAATCGACGTTATTTATGAATAAATTTAAAACTCCATTATGTGTAAGATAAAAAATTTATGTGTTTTTTCACAGTCTTTTGTATTTTTATAATATAAATATATATATATATATATATATATATATATATATATATATGAAAAATGCCAATACAAATTATATTCAACGCACAATGAATTTAACTTGTGTTGAGTTTTCGTTAATTGCCTTATATAAATTGATTTAAAAATAATTAACATTCTTTGTATGCAGAAAGTTAATAAAGTATTATTCCTGTGTAGTAGTAGTAAATAAAAATCGTTGTATATAATTTTTATTGTAAAAGTATTTGTTTTTATTAGTAAATAGTATTTAGATATTAAAACTGAAATTGCATGTATAAATAGAGATTCATGTATATATATATATATATATATATATATATATATATATATATATATATATATATATATATGTATTAGTAACGAGGTAATCTGGTTTCAGTTCTCAACTTAATTTCTAGAGCTGAAAGAGATTCAAACTCTAATAAACATGAATATTTTTTATTAATGAAGACATTGCATGCTTATGGTCTAGAAACTTTGTAAAAATAACGAATGGGTAGACTATAGAATTAACATCTTTGCTATGAAAAAAAAATAATAATGACAATATCTAGTAAAAGTGACACCAAACTTTGAATTTAAATTATATAAATGTGTATATATATATATATATATATATATATTTATATGAATATATAGAGGTCTATGTATGTGTGTTTATATATAGGTTTGTAAATGAAATGTAAATATACAGCCAGACTGAATAATTTAAAAAAAATACCTATTTTTAATTATAGTCTGCAGAACGTATAAGTGACTAAGCACTTGTAAATGAAATATGTAGGAATTTTATGGATACATTTTACAAGAATAATATGACATGTAAAATATATGCAGAGTGAAAATTCTGTAAATTAGTACTTGGTTCACGTTACTTTTGTGTATAAAATTATCGATTTTTTATAGATTATTATATGTGTGTACACTGATATTTGAATACGAAATTGTGGCCGACATAGATTGTATTTTTTGTTTGATTGATTTTATAAATATGTTTTATTGGTGTGTTTTATAACAATATTTGAATAACTGCTATAGATTTGAATATTTTTTAAGGGAGAAGTATCATGTTTTTAAAAAATTAAAGGCAAAATTTTAAATATTATAAATTCCAAGATTTCTTAAAAAATAAGTTAAATAATTACATTTAAATTATTAAGAAAAATACGAAACTAGGAAAAGTGACTACGTCATGCAGAAAAAATGAAATGAAAAATAAAAAATATCTACTTTAATTTCAAAGATAATTCAAATATAAATATTTATTAGAGAGATTTAAAAAGATTTATAAAAAGATTAATGAAATAATTACAATTCAATCGATTGCTCAGCTATGTTACTTTCGGTATTTGAGTTTATGAATGTGGAAATTTATAATTTTAAGACTAGATAAATAATTAGTAATTCAGTATATATATATATATATATATATATATATATATATATTATATATATGTATGTATCTAAATAATAAATAATATTTTAAAGTAATTCATATTTCATACTTATTATATTTTTTAAAAACGCTGATATATTTATAATATCTTTATCAAATGTTCCTTTGACTTCATTTAAATCAATAATATAATCTGATTATAAGATATACATATAGAGCATAAAAGAAATTGTATGAAGAGCTCTACCACTCAAATAAAATTGATGAAAAATTGAAATCCCTCTATCAATACGTAAATATATACTCATATATATATATATATATATATATATATATATATATATATATATGTATGTATGTGTGTGTGTGAGTATTTATTTCAGAACATAAAAAAAATTGTTAAATCAGAATTTTTTATTTGTATATATTATATTATCAATTCACTTCAGAGTTTTTTTGATAGAAACAAATATATATATATATATATATATATATATATAAATAAATATATTCTGCATCTTAAAATTACTGTTTGTAGTAAAATTTTATTTTTTTATATATATTAATATTAGCTGTTACGAATTATATTATCTCGATATTGTTCGTTAAAAAAATCTTTAAAAAATTATCAATTATCATTAAATACTTCATATTTTCATAAATGTATATTTCCGATTATATATATATTCAATAATTGAATTATTTGTTTATGTATATAATAAAATAAACTCAAAATACCAAATTGTGTAAAAGTAGATTAAAATATAAACAATATTTTAAATTGTATTTAAATTATTGCTGATATAACAACTTCCTTTTGATAAAATTTGATAGACAATAGTCATGTTATTGTTAAAATAAATTTAAAATACTGTTAAACACAACTGCAAACTAATATTCAATTCAATACTTATTAAAGTAATAAAATGTTTACTTCTTTTTACTATAGTTGTATATGACTGAAAAATGTTACAAAAACTCTTCCAATAACGTACTATATATATATTTGTTAGACGTTCTAAATTGTAAACCATATTCTTACTCGTATGAATCTTCATATGGTTTAAACAAGAAGTTATGATAGTTCATAGTAAAAGTTCAAATATAACTTAAAAACTTTATATTAAAAAAAGTTTGTACTTATTTTTGTTAAGTATCTTTGTATATACAAGTAATAGTACATATATGTTCAATATATATACTCATATATATATATATATATATATATATATATATATATATATATATATATATATATATAAATAATGTGTAATGAGAACAGTTTGGAAATATATCTCATACATTTATTTTATATTGAATTATTTATATTTTCCTTACATTTAGCTTTTAGAATTCAAATTGAGTAAATAAAATATATGGATATGTATAAATACGATAACATTACTCATTAATGTATTATGATTTTAATTTTGAGCTTCATGTAAATGGTATTAAAGATGTTTGTTGTTTTCAAGGTATTTTCTATATTTAAAATGTCAATAATAGAGGTTTTATTTTTTTTGTACTAATGTTTCTTATATATATATATATTGTATAACTATTATTGTTGAACCATATTTGATTCTTTTTTATTGAAGAAACATTTAAATTTGTCGGTACTTAATAGATTTGTATTTCCATTTATATACATAATAGGAGTTAAACAATAATGTAACAAGAAAAATGATTTAATTTGAAGTAGTGTAAATTTAATTTAAATTTTTGATAATATACTTTGTTTTTGATAAACTGTTGATGTTAAATGTAAATATTTACAAAATGTGATTTTTAATATTAAAATTTTACAAATTGTAATGTTTTAATATTGAATTATTAAAAAAATAAATAAATAAATATGTATATTAGGATTTTTATGATAAAGTAAGAATACTAATATATGTATTTATAAATAATATTTTGTATAATTATAAAATCATTGTAGGTATTTATTAGGTTATATATTATATATGTCACAATTTTTTTAATAGTCCAATTTATTATTTTAAAAACGTTGCGATCAAATTTTTCTAAAGAAAATATATAAAATGCGTTTATTCCATGGTTTAAAACAGTACTGGTTATATTTATATACCACTATTAAACTTAACTACAGACTGTCGATTCAGTCTTCTTGCTATTCAAAATCGTGTCAGCAAAATAATCGTAAGATGTGTGTGGTATATACTTATCACCGATCTCAACTTATACAGTTGAAAATTTCAAGTTTACAGAATCGAAAAATCAGATTCACAAGAGCTTTGGATTTATTCGAAACTTTTTTTTGAACAACTGCATTTTTTTAGGGATTATCAATAATTGTTAAGTAACTTTGCTATATATATAGTTATTAATAATTGGAAATAATAATTGTTAAAACTTTTTTTATATTGTAGTCGAATTATAAAATATTTTTGTCATAAATATGCACGGTTTAAAAATAATTAAAAGTAACTCTTATTTATTATTAATGATTTTTTTATTTGTAAATTATATTCATGAAAGTTTTCAACTGAATAATTACTTGTTAATTTGTTTTTATTAACATAAAATTATTTTATTCGACTTTTGTAGATTTGATATGTTTAGGGCATATAAATATTTACTTAATTTCTCTATTTATTTGTGTTTTAAGTATATATATATATATATATATATATATATATATATATATTTGTGTGTGTGTGTGTGTGTGTGTGTGTGTGTGTGTGTATAATAACTCTACATTGACTAATATGAATATAAATTAAAATATTAATATTGACAAACATTATTACTATTTGTTGGTTTACTAATTTCATTAATTAAGAAAACATGACTTTATAATTTAACATGCTATCTATCTTTTTGTATATATATATATATATATATATATATATATATATATATATATATATATATATATATATAATATATATATATATTATTATATATATATATACACAGTATGACAGTTATACTTTAAGTACATTTTGCAATATACAATACATATATATGACCTGTTATATTAAATATTATTAGATTTATTTAATTAATATTATTAGCTTATACAGGTTTTAAGTTTTGTTTAAATGAAGTTAGTACGAAAATTTAAAAAATATATTTTCATACTAGAATTATATTTTTTTAACACATATGTTTAACTGTATCATATTTTCATTGATCAAAAATTCTAATAACTTTCTTAAAAGTCAAATGAATTTTTTACAGTTTTTGAAAACGTATTATAAATATTAGTTAGGATGTGTTGGTTATATTTGTAAAATGTTATTCTAATTAAATGTATAAAAAGAAAAAAAAAATTTTTAATTAAATATACATATATGTGTAATGCTATTTACATATTTTATAGAAACGTTCATATATAAGTTCATTACGTTGTTTTTACGATCTAAGAGATCTTTTTAGTTTTAATATAAATTGTTATATTATGTTTCAAGACTAAATTCGATTTCATGCTACATTTATCCGCAGCTTGATGTACTATCTATCAGGCTAATACTATTTCTCTGATATTAGAATATCTTAGTAGAATATCTGGTTTATAACAACAAATAAGTAGAACCAGTAACAATAAGTCTAAGATTTATTATATTTTAAATTATATTGCTTGCATCTATTTTAAATAAAATACAAATACTCTTATTGTTATAATATTGTATATTAGATAAAAGGCTTTTTTAATGTTAAATTGAAAAAATATTTAATTTTAAAATATATCACTTGAATTATTAAACAACAACATTTATAAAAAAAATATATTTTTAGAATTAGCAAGAATGTTTCAGTGTATCATATTTTTCAATATATATATTTTTTAACTATATCATTACTATGAAATTATATAAAAAAGGAAATTACTTATAATTGATGAAAATGATTAAGAATATTTCAAAAAGAACATTAACTTTAATGCAACATGACATTTTAATTGATATTTTTGTCATTATAATTTTATTTTACACAAATTACTAAAGTATAAAGTATAAGAGATTTTTTAATATTCGTAAAAATGTGATTATATAGACATCTCTCTCTCTCTCTCTCTATATATATATATATATATATATATTACATAGGTATGTATGTATCTATATATAATTTAAATTTTAATAAAATTTATTAAAAAAGTTTATTGTTTTCATCAATTTCACATAATGGGAAAAATGGTTAATAAGTAAGAACACATATTTTCAATCAATCACTATGACATACTTTTGTCAAATTTTGCAGATAATTTGTCGTGTGTGGGAAAAATCGGTTCCACTCCTGCTGTGTATACTAGTTTATACTTTTAAGAAATGCAAATTTTACTATCACAGTCGAACTCATTTTATCAAATTATAACAGACTTTTGTTCTATCAATGTCAACTTTCAAAATAACTGATTATTATTCTGTAAATTATATATGAGATTAATTTTAATGGAAAAAAATCAATAGAAAGGTAAATAGCTGTATTTTGGCCCACTATTTGGATCATTAATTAACTATTTAATTTTTTGTATATATATATATATATAGGGTGTAAATATATAAATATTTTTTAAGCCTGACAGAAATTTACATTGGATTCAATTTCAATTTCTATCATGCTTAAAAAACATCTATATATATATCTGTAATTCAATAATTATAATAATATTTTAAAATGAATAATATGTTAACGTTTGTATATTAATAGAATATATTTATGAAGTTTATTAACTATAACTGAAATATTATTGATAGTTTATTATAAAAAACGAATTAGAGATACATTGATTTATTTATACAATAAAATTAAATTAAATAATAAAAAATATTGTTTTTATTGACAGTTATTTATTTGATGTATTCGTTATTATAGATATACACACGACGTTATTTATTTACAACATTTATAAAAGTAAAAACATTTCATAAA